>CM065437.1:32830000-33307500 GCA_033030585.1 Hippophae rhamnoides
TGTGTGTTTATTTGTGTTTAATTTTGATTTTCCATTTATTTTTCTGCATTTTGATTTAATTTCTTTTATTTTGATTTTTTATTTTATTTTTTATTTTACTTATTTTAATTTGCACGTTGATGATAATAATGTGATTGTGATAACAAGTAGCTTTTATAAGACATTAAATTTTGCTTCGGTTTAAAGATAATTTCATGTTGATTTTACCTAGTTGGCGACTCTTTTGGTATGTGGTATGATTTGGTTGATTAGTCTAAATGCTTAGAGAAGTCTTATGTGCGAATTTTTCATGGACATTTTTGTGATCTCAACAAACTCTAGAACTCATTTGAAAACCTCTTGAGATGAAATAATTTGGAATTGCACTGTTTAGGATAGGATATAGGCCATTTTTGGATCGATTGTGCCATTTTAAGCCTACCTTGTTATCTTTATATCACTAGTTACCTCATTGAGCCGATTTAAATATATTGTTAGCCTTATTTTTCTTTCTTTTGGCCTTCTATAACCTACCTTTTATTTAGCCAATATATATATATATATATATAATTCCTACCTTATTTGTTAAGAGCACTTAATTTTGAACACAAACTTTTCAAGAGAAATTGTTGATATTTGTGTGAAAATTGTGTTTATTTGATTATTTAATCCACAAATGTCATTTCACGGGTATTTCGTGTTTAAAGTGCAATTTCAGGTAAAATCATGATTTTGGAGAAGTTAGGGACAAAGTACAATGATCGGAATTGAATCAAATAAAAAGAAAAAAAAATTCAAAATTTGGAATTTCGCCGCCGGCAAGAATATTCTAGCCGCCGGCGAAAACCTTACGGAGAAAATGTTGAAAATCTTCCCGAGAGCACAGATTTTGGCAAAGCAATTTCGCCGCCGGCCAAGTACATCTCGCCGCCGGCCAAATACATCTCGCCGCCGGCCAAGTGCATCTCGCCACCGGCCACAATAATCCCGCCGCCGGCGAGATTTAGCGGAACCGAAATCGTAAGTTTTCCAGAAATCTCGCCGCGGCGAGAATAACTTCGCCGCCGGCGAGTTTCGTTCGAAAACATTTTTTATGTTGTTTTGTTCCAAAATTACCCTCCAAAACTCTAGATCTATATATACATTATCATGGAGAAGGAGGGGACAGCAGAAAGCAGAGTTCAAAGGAATTTTTGGATAAGAGAAGGAAATTTTGGAGAAACTTGAAGGATCTTCACCATTGTTGCTACCAAGCCTTCATCTTCTAGATTTTTTCATCTCTTCTCCTTAGTTTTTATATTCTGCAGTTTATTGATATTTGTTATTCATGGATTCAATTGAAATAATGTTTGTTCTTATTTTCGTTATGAACTAATTCGTTTTTGCTAAGGCTATGATGTAGTTGAATCATGAAAATCTGATTTCTTTTGTTATGGTTATATGAATTCATTGTTTTCAAGTCGAGTATTTATTTCCATGCTTAATGCTTTTAAATTTCTGATCAAGATTTAGATGATTTGTTGCATTATATTGAGACCGAGAGGAGATGTGTAATGAATGCTTCTTGTGATAAATACCGTATGTTGAATGCGAGTTTGACACCTAATGCATGATGTATGTGGTTATTCCAGAAATTCCATAAATTGTAATGTGCTTATTTGTGATTAAATCTTCATAGAAATATAGTCGGTTTTCATAGATAAGTAATTCTAATATAACTTGAGAAAGAGTATTAGATAAGTTTGGGTTTTTCAACCATCAATTTTAACTTTGATTCTCATATAACATAACTTGAAATCGGATTGAATTGATTTAGCGAAATCAAATGCCTTAGCGTTTTTAATCATTTGTGAACAACATTAAATTTTGTTATTTGCGTTTAGTTTTAAGTTAATTTACTTTTTAAACAAATTCAAAAATTTGGTTTTCAAATAAAATTAGGTTATTCAATTTCGGTACTTAGTAACGCCATTCCTTGTGGGTTCAATATCCGTACTTTTGTACACTTTATTACTTGAACGATTCGTACACTTGCAAAAATACGCATCAAAACTCATCAGTAAATATAGTACTGAATTTAGCATTTACACCTTTTTTATTCCATTTACTACCAATTTTATCTTTATTCATACAGTCTATATTAGGTTTAGGAGTAACAATATTATCTTTCGTAATTATAGGTGGTTTCTAATCATAAACCATAGAGTTCCTAATATCTAAGTAAAATTCTTGTAATCATAAAACCCACCTAATCAGTCTTGGTTTAGCATTCTGTTTACTCAAGAAATATCTCAATGCAGCATGATCATAATGCATAATAACTTTAAACCTTATCAAATCAGATTTAATTTTATTCAAAGAAAATACAATAGTCAAAAACTCATTTATGGTGGTAGAATAATTAATTTGGGCACCATTGAGTGTTTTACTAGTATAATAAATGACATGTTGTAAGGTTTGTGAGTGTTGGAAATATTTATGAACAAAAAATTTATATGTAATTTTAGCTTCTAGGTGTATCTTTCAAAAATATTTTCAAGCCGAAAAAAATATTGAACCTCAGCAATCACTTCTCAAATATATCTCTGATCCTGTACACGTTAGATTTCATGTTACACACATAAGAACGTTGTTTAAATAGATCACTCTATCAATCGAGTGGTGACTAAATAGATCGAGCTTAATTAAAAATGGATGAATTAATGTTTAATGTAAATAGATCGATCGAAGCATTAACTCAATCGATCGAACCATTAATAGTCAATCATTCAAGATTGACTAGATTGATTGAGGGACCATACTTGATTAATCGAGCTAGTTTTAGATCGATCGAGCAGCTAAGTTTTCAAATTTAACCTAATTTTTACTAGAGCCAATTATTACTTTTACTATATTGTCCTTATGTTTTAAAACTCTTGTAAATACTTTTAAGGACAATTTTTTAATTAACCTTTGACCTATGGTTTCAACTCATGCTATTTAATCATACCATTGGCTCACAATTTTGTTAACCATACAACAACATTATTGTGCATTATTCTCTTCATCTAATTCAAGTAGGCTTTTTTCATTAAGTTAATTTATCAAATAATTGTTGTAGTGATTGATGAATTAACAAACCTAAAATATTTGTGATATTGTGCTTTAAATTGATTGTTCTAAGGTTGCTATTTGATTTTGATTTAAGGCATTTAGTTAAAATTGCTCATTATTGAATATGCTCTAGGAAACACATTTGCATTTGTGCTATTATGCTAACTTTTTTGGTGTTGGCAATACAAGTTTGAATAACTTGTTTGCCATGAGTTCATCAAAACGTTGATCCAGATCCGAACACCTTTCTTGTAAAGTCTATGATGAAACTAATAGCTTGTAAGTAGATTATTTGTAGGTATTACTTTGATGGGTAGTTTGATTTTTGGACTTATAATCAGATCTTATTTTTAATAGTAGATAGTTAGGTGGCCCGGTAGATCGGTGATTTTACTTTTAGGTCATTGATGTGGCCTAGGTTGTTTATACCTAAAATTCTTGTGTGTCAATCTTTATACACTACTACAATACATACATATGGCTTCCGTTTTTAACCGTGACCATAGGTTTATGGCCATGGTTATAAGAACCAAGGCCTAAGTGAGAGAGATCATAGACTGTTACCTATGGCCTCAGTTTTTTAACCGAGGCCGTAGGGTGTATGTACGGCCTCAGTTATGTAATAACCGAGGCCACAAATATACACTATGGCCTCGATTTTCTAATAACTTAGGTCATAGACTTATAATCAAAATGATACCTATTATCTCGATTACACTTAAACCGTGACCATATACATATAAATTTACCTCATTTTTCAATTATCTGAAAGGTTTCCAAAGTAAGAAAATTCATCCACAAATACCTCAATGAACTTCTCTATCATATCTAAAAATATAGGCATCATACCATCTTTTTAAATTTGTGGGATTAGTGTATCGCACATGGGTTTAGAAGTTTGTCCCTACATGGGCCTCAAAGTTGGACCCCTATATGCCTCGAAGTTCACCACCTATGTATCTCAGAGTGAAAAATACATATGGATTTTGCATAACATATGGATTTATGACAGATATTGCATATTTTATTATTGTATAAGCATGTATTAGGGTACCTAAAATGTACTCTCCCTAGTTTTAGGAGGTGAGGAAGTGCAAATATGCCTAGGTTTTAAATAAAATATCCCCACTATATATATACTACATATTATAACTTAATTTAAGGACATGAATGAGAAATTTATTTTATATTACATGTATCATTTTATTTATTGTGATATGGAGTAGACTCCTACTAAGTTAGTCATAGCTCATCCTCTTTCCCTATAAATTGTTCATATTAGACTTCGAAAATGTGACACGTGGCTCTATGTTGATCAAGAAGTTGTTTAAGGTTTATTTCTTTATCTTGTTATTTAATCTATGTCCTGAAATATTATTGGAGACATTGTTGAACTCTTTTAAATGTTTTTTTGTATGGTTTTCATGTTTTAAATTTATATCTGTATATATGTTTTTCCCTTTATAACTAATTAAGTACAATTTAATTTTAAGATGTTGCTAAGGGTTTCCAAATATGAGATATCCCAAATTTATTAAATGTTTCAAAATTTCATTTTTAAGAAACTTTTTTCTATAAATATAACTTAACTACCCCATTCCTTCCGCATCACATACCCATTTTTTTGGGATATGATAGAAAAAGTTTCTCAATCGATCTAAAGTTTGTCATTGTTCAACCTGAGAGCACTCGATCAATAAAACCTATCTCCATCGATATTAATAATGATCAATTTATACCCTTTTAGATTGATTTAACAAATCTTATCATTCATCAATTTGGTGTCTTAACTCCCTGATCGATCAAGTCCTTTCTTAATTTATCAACCTGTGGCTCAATCTATGGATCCTTTTGATCCATATTTTCCACCTATAGTTCTTTAATCAAGTAGTCCTGAATTATCCCAATTTGCTCATTTTGTCTTCATTTGATGTTGTTTCATCTACATTAAAATAATTAAACATATGATAGGCTTTTTAACAATATTTATCAAAAAATAAGACAAATAACTAGCTTGAAATGAAAAAATAACTCTACTTTTATAGAGTTATCAAATCCTATGACATTATAATAAATAGAGCATATGATATGGGTGTTATATACATAATAAGTTGGAAATATGATGTATGTCATATTGTTACCATGCCCAACATATGCTATGTTGTTGGCATAGTTAGGTCATATCAATCCAAACCAAGATTGGATTATTAGATTGCAAAAAAATACATTCTCAAGTATCTTTGAAGAATGAGGAATTTTATGTTGTTCTATTATGTTTGAGATTTAATCCATGCATAAACTCTAACATTCAAGTAGACAATTATTCTCATAAATCAACGACTTGGTTAGTGTTTACCTCGATAAAGAAGTCATAGTATAGAGAAGCATGAAGTAAGGCTAGATAACTGACTCCAAAATGAAGTTCAAATATGTTGCTACTTGTGAAGAATTGAAAGAAGGCATAAGGTTCAACAAATTCTTCTTACTTAAGAAAGGAGGCTAGAAAAAAGAAATGTTGAAGTACATTTTCCACCCACAGCATATGTAAATTTTGTTGTTTCAAAAAAGAGTCATGGAATACCCTCAATGGGTGATAATTTTGTTAATAAAATTTTGAGTAAACTCAATGAGGTAAGTCAATCAAACCTTCCTTTTCTAAATTATACAAATACAAGCTATAATGGAAGCACTAGTTTTAATGTTTCTCATTATAATCAAAATTCTACAATGAATGGAATAAATGGCATTAGTATGAATTGAATTGATTCTTATTTTCAAAAACCTATGGAGAAACAAATTTTTCTTCATAATCAATCTTTTGATTCCTATATAAACATAAAAGGGTAGAACTTTCAACAATGGCTCAAAGCTGCAATGCTAAATTTGTGAAAGAATTGAACATTTTACTAGAACATGTTGGCATAGGTTTAATCAATCATGTTCTACTATTACCAATCAAAGAGGAAAAGCTCCTTTTAATTAATCCTTTAATTCATTAAACAAGCTATTCAACCATCCTTTATAGCCTCTCCCTCAACAACCTTACTTTCTTCAACAAATATTTGTCAATCCTCCTCAAACATTTCTCAACCTTTCAATCAACTTCCTTAACAATTCTCTTGGTGACTATGAAAGTGGAATCATCAATGCACTTTTCTACTTAATATTTACTCATTTTATTCAATACTTGGTATTTTGGGCTTTAAAATATTAAAATATGTGTCAAATATAATTTTTGGGAATTTTTTTGAATTATTTAATGCACGACCAATCAAAAGTTGCCACATGAATGCCACATAAGTATGGGAGTTGACCAAGAAAGCCACATGGGTGCCACACTAGTAGAGTGGCCCAACCACAAAACACTGCATGTACCTTGTGATGTAGTTCCATGCCATGTGTCAGCATGGTGTCCATTCTCAATTCAGTGCTTGGTCAATGCGCTTGCCATATGTCATCACCTGATTCATCTATTCTCTTCAACCATGTGCCACACAAGCTATAACTATGAAGCATAGATCATCACATGGCTCTGAGTTAACTTGCATTGACCAAGTCCAGTCACTCGTGCTATACATCACGCGTTGATTGGATTCGTCTTTTATCCATGCCACGTGGTGCGTTCTTATTGGTTGGCACTATTAATTTTCTCTTTTTTCATCTCAGCACTAGATCTAAAGTTGATATAATGGTCTAGATTCAACCTAAGCCTAATTTAAGTCCCTAATTTCCCCATAAACCTTAATGAGTCAAAAATTATCAATGTTTTATTAGATTTTAGGGTCAAGAAGAAAGAAAAATTCAAAAAAAGATACAATTTTGGTAGAGATTCAAGAAGAGATTGGTGCTACAATTTAAGAGATTGATTGTATTTTTTCTTTTTCTGTTTTCTTTATCAATTTTATGTCTTTGTTTATGAAAAATATTAGTTTTATGAACAAAATTATTACTCTATAGGTCTTATGAATCCAATTTTCAATATATGATGATATTGTTGTCTCTTTTGGAGAACATAAAATCGTGCAAGCATACACGGTCACAAGTAATAAAGATTTGTAAGTAAAGTATCGTTCCCACGGAGATTTGTTACTATAGTTTGTTGAGTACTAAAATTGTATCTCTCTAATTTTATCCAAAATAATCGTTGATATGGAAAAAGTTAAGAAAAAGGTTTAATAAGAAAATAAAAGAAATCTATGATTGCAATTTTTCACCAAACTAATCCACTCAAATCGTGTTACTTTCTTTTGATTTATATTTTTTAGTACATTTAATTTGTCAACCGAAAACTTCTAATTTTATTCATACATCTCTACCGAGCTCCGTATAAACACACCTCGTTAAATTAATTCACTATATCTCTATGAGAATTAAATTCACCAAGATTCATTACGTTCTAAGTTTGCAAAAGGTCACACATACAATTAGGGTATATTTCTATCCTTCATCATACATGTCATTCTATTTATGAGCAATACACACACAAATGCCTTTCTCAAGTTTATTTATGTGCCACGGATCGTTTTGATAAGATTCGTAAATAACCAAAAAGCATTAAAGCACAAAATAGAATGAACAAATCGAACGTCTTATAAATCTTTCAAAAATAGTTAAAATCAAAGCTTCATAAATTTAGATCAAATGCAACCCTAGAAAAATTAATTTACTTCATAAATGTAAAATAAAAATTACAACAGTTCAAGGAAAATAGAAGAAGAAGAAAGAAAATTAAAACATTTCGGATTGTAAATATTTGGCACATGTAGAACACAACAGAAGCCAAAAATGGCTTCTGCGTGTTCTGCAGTCCAAAACCGAACAACACCAAAAATTCTAAACTCTCCAAAAAACTCCTTAACTCTATCATAATATCACCTATTTATAGCACCAAAAAATACATCAAAAATATTAAAATATCATACACGCGTAACAACTTGTATCGAAAATAAAACCCCGACATTCCCCTTAAAATCCACGATCACGTGAAAATAGAAACCTTATTTTAATTCACGCGTGAGATAAGGAGCCGTTTCTGCATTTTTTAATTCATTGTGCATGCCACGTGTCAACTTTTGATTCGCTGAATAGATTGGTGGGACACATGGCAGAAAATAACAGGAAAGAAAGGACGGGCTCATGGAGAATTACCGCACTGGATTGCAGCGCGAGAAACGTGGGAGACAGCTCCTGATACGTGTCCGGGATTCTGCGCTTTTGCGTTCACCGAAACTCGCCACGTGTCATAAAATTATTGGCTGATAGATAAAGTGGGACACGTGGCAGATTCTGGTTGGTGGAATAACCGGGCACACGTGGATCGACTGCAGGGAAAAAGGGCGCGCGAAGGTGGGGAACAACGGCTGCAACGCATCATACACGTGGGTCCCACTTGCATAAAGCTCTATGCCTTTGAAATATTAGGATGAGACCTCATTTACTTCTATTTTTCTCATAAAATAGATTACCTATATTAACTTTTGATATCTAGAGCCCTTATGAAGTCTTAACATCCAAACCACTAGATTATACACTCTTTCGAGTCTTTGGTTGCAAATATTATCCTCATAAGAAGCCTTATCATAGTAATTTGATTTCAAAACTGAATCATGTGTGTTTCTTGGCTATAGCCCTATGTTCAAAAGGTATAAATGTCTTACCTCTTCTAGTAAACTCATCTTGTCTCACAATGTTGTGTTTGATGAAAACTATATCCCTTTTACTGAAACAAAACAACACAAAGAACCTTAAATGCTATGTCAAACAAGAACTATTCTACCTATTCTCTACAAGCCTACCTTAATATTATGCCTACTTCTGAGCCTGTTCAAAGCTTTCCAATTGAAACTACATCTAGTCCATCTTCTTTTCATAATCCTAGTCTACTTGATAATTCTTCTATATAGTATACTACTTTATCCACTAAACAACTATCCAAACCAACTTTAAATTCATATCAATTATCCACATTTCATTATCCTTCTATTCCCATCTGTCAAATACCTACCACAAAACCCCCTCCAACAAATACTCACCCTATGGTGACAAGGTTAAAGGCTACACCAATTTAATCCAAAGCATTCTTTGCTACTCAGAAAATACCATTACCCAAAACTGTTAAGGAAGATCTTGGAAACAAAGGTTGGTTTGAAGCTATGAAATGTGAATTTGAAGCTCTAATTAAAAATCAGACATGGATATTAGTACCTCCTTCACAGGATATGAAAATCATTAAAAATAAATGGGTAGTCAAAGGACTGTTTAATGGTACTTTGGATAAACTAGGGGCTATAATTATAATTTTCCAAAACTTGATGTACAGATTTTGTATATTTTTAAATTACTAGCAAATGCATGAATCACTTATAGAAAATTATAAGTATACTTCCCAGGTCGGTCTAAAAAAGAATCATGTAATTTTCAAAAAATTCTTGAAAATTAAAATAAAAACCTAAACATCCTGTCATGATTGTTTGGTTTGATAAATTCTAAACTATCAACATAAAACAAAGGATTGATTCAATAAAATAATTCACACATAAACATTTACATTCAGTATAGAAGTTATGGAATATATTCGTTAGTTGATCATGTTTTCTTAATATTAATTAGGTTATTAAATATATGAATTAACATTATTGATTTCCTCTTATAGATACAAATAGGAGATAAATTAGAGCTACCATTTGTTATTAATTAAAATCACTTAATGCCTTCGGTTGGGTCATCAATTAATTTTAATTAAATTGTGCTTCTTTTCCAAGATTAATGAACCAATCAATTACCACCTTCAATCGAGTCTAATAAGTTAAACTCTTATAAAGGTGTCTAAGTTAGGTTAATGATTTAAGTAAATGGAAAATAACTTTTAGATTTTAAAACTACAGCTAAAATGTGTTGTCAATATATTTTCATATAGTAATTCTTGTAAAACAATTTAAAATATAATTTTTATTCTAACTATGCAATTGATATAGATGAAAGATTTAAGAGTACTACTCTAAATCATATCCAAATAATTAAATCCTAAATTTAACTCTCTTATTCATTACGAAAAATAGTGAATCAATATACTTTTCTTTAACAAATTTTTGTTTAAATCTTGATGACAAAATAAAACATAATTCATTTTATAAAAATGTTTTCCCTATTTTAATATTTCATAAGCATAACTATATTGCTAATATCCCATAATATTTTCAACCAGACATACTTAACTTAATAATTTATCAATAAATTAAATATAGCATGTAAAACAATACATAAAGATAATTTAAAAATAATACATTTAAATTATACCTTAATTGTATCCTTATAGAATATCAATATTGTTTCTATTTCTAGAAAATATCCAAATAGAATTGCCAACACTATTTATTCAATTGAAACTAAAGCTACTACATAAACTATGTTCGTTCAACCCTCCATTTGAGAGAACTTTGAAACTACTTAAAACAAAATAAAAACTAAAAGAAACTAATAAATTAGTTCTAAGAGAAATGACCAAATGAAAAAGGACTATTTGAACTGAAGAATTGGGGTATAATTTATAGGTGAAAGAAAGGAAAAAATAGTGGATCAAATAGGAGGGCTACATGGAACAATTCATTTCCCCGTCATGGCATACACATGCTATACATGGTTGGAAGTCAATCCATTTCGCTACGGGACACAATATTTTCTTGCTGCGACATGTACCAATTTTGGAATGCATGAATTTCACTCCATTCGCCTGGTATTATGGAACATACAAATTTTATTCCGTGCCCCACATTGCTCTGAACAATTGAAACTCTTAATTTCTTGTACACCTTTTTTCTATGGTATGGAGCATAAGTAAGCTTTATATATGTTATCTTTTAAGCTTTAATGTTGTAATGGAGTGATTTCAAGTACTACGCTTCGAGTGTTGATCAATTAAATCATTTTGAAACTAAAATACCTGAAAAATAAAAAACATACTCGTGATTCCAAAAAGATAGATTTGTTTTAAAAGAAAATAAAAATATATAAATACAAATATATTTTATCATTTAAACTACAAAAAATCACGATATATTAAGTGATTTTAAGGACTCATCACAAACCCTAATAAGCTCATTGCTACTCTCTTAGCAAGAATGGTGAAAAACTAAAAAGAAAATGAAAATAAAATTTAAACTATCCTAAATTATTTTCATAGATTGATACGGTTACTTTAAGTATACAATAAACCTTTAAACCCCTAGGTTGCCCTAATAGATGAGTTAAAGTCTCGTGAGGGCTTTTAGAGATGAAATCCATAAACATTAAATTTAAAATTCAAAAATTAAAATTAAATAACAAAAATAAACAAATAACACATAAACAAAAAATTAAAATTTGACACAAAGTAAAATAAAAAAGATAATAAAATAAAAAGCATAACAAAATTTCTCATGCTTTTTAGTTTCTTCCAAGTTCAATACTAAAATCCATAGCATGAGTCATTTCAATGTTCTAAAAATTCATAATTTACTATAATAATTAGTTGAAAATTATTTCCATATTTAAATAAACAATGTATAAATATTAAATTTTCCCAATTTTAGTGTATGGAGTCCACATTTGCTTCGAATCTAACCTCACAAGGCATACTCTCAATAACACTGATCTTATTGGTTCAAGCACTCATTCAAAGATATATGTTAATAGAATTTGTTTAAAGAAATATTTTTAAAGAATAAAAGGCTCAAAGTAGTGCATAATATTAATCTCATGAAAAGAATCGAATGAAAAGATTATAAAGAAATCACACATTATTCTCATGCATCAAAAAAATTCATAAAGTAAAAATTTCAAATTATATATCTTTATAAGATAAAGAAAATGCAATGACTTCTTAGAGATCTATTTCCTATCTTTATTTTGTATTTAACCATTTCTTACAACTTTGTAAGATATTTTGGGTTATTTTATTTAGTTTATATTATTCATTTTTCCCACTTTTTCTTATTTTTTTCTTTCTCTCTTTTTTAGAGATATTCTCTCTTTTTAAGAGAACCCATGTATAGTTTGTACATATTTTTATAGATATGGTAAGTGACTAATTTGTGGTTTTTCTTTTGTATTGGTTTAGGTAAACCCAAATATGTCGCTTTTTGGAAGTCATGCATGAATGAAGGAGGACATATACTTTCAATTTCTACTTAAGTCATTCAATTTAAGCAATAAAAATAAATATATGACACTTTATTATATGTAAAAATCTTAGCATTCAATGCAAAACCTATAAAGAGTGTCTAACATTTTGAAATTGATAAGAAGAGTGTTTAAACGAATAGAAAAGTATTATCACTCAAAATAGAAAGATAATGGATGAAAATATTCTTAAAATGTAGTCTCTACTATTTGATTCCTAAACACCAATTTTGGGTTTATTGTAATTTCAATATTTTATCATGAAGTACAAATTATGACAAAAACTAACTAATTATCAAATTACTCCATGAAATGCTGAAGAAATTAATCTAACAATGTAAAGACTTACTTATTTACTTAATATTAAATAAAAGATTAGATAATTTTTGAAGAAAAATTTTAAAATTAACCTAAAATTTCTAAACTAATAAAAATAAATTAAAGCATACAAAAAATAAAAATTTCAAATTAGCTCAATTTTATAATGTAACTTTTCCTACCTCAATCTATAACTTACATTCCCCTCAATGTAACAATTATAAAAAGATAAAGAGTAAAGAATAGGAAAGTTACTCATTTTTTTGAACCCGCTTAGGTATTGGTATGAAATTATAGGTGCATCCACCAAAACAACTATGTACTTCTCACAAATATTAATAAACAATTATAAAATTAATAATTCTAAACAATGTTCACATGATAGGAAATAAAATAAAACAAAATAATTAACATAAAAAAAATTACACTAAAATAAAGACAATCAAATTACCCACAATGATGGATTACCTTCCATCCAGTGCCATTTTAATATCTTAGCAAGATGCATGATCTTCATAGTGCTAAGGATTACATATCCATATGTAGTCAATTTCTTCTGTGTTGTATTCTCTTTCTAAATAAGGCAACACTTGGGTAATTATGAATGGTCCACTCCACCTTAATTGTAATTTTCTTGAAAATAATCTCAAACGAGAGTTAAATAAAAGAACTTTTATTCTAGGAAGAAAAGTTTTACAAACTAGCCTTTTGTCATGATAGTACTTTGTACAACTTTGCATTTTCATAGGCTTCACCTAATCTATTCAAGCATACTGAGTTGGAGCAACCGTTTCTCTTTTGCTTTATCCACATCCATATTTAATTTTTTAATTTCCCAATAAGCCTTGTGTTCAAGTTCAACAGGTAGATGGCATGCTTTCTCAAAGACTAACCAATAAACATCCTAATATGTGTTTTATATGCTATGTGACATGCCCATAAGGCATCATTCAACTTGATTGCCTAGTCCTTCCTTGAAATGTGCATAATGCATTGCATAACCCATTTAATTAGCCTATTATTCAATTCCATTTAGTCGAAACCTTGTGGATGATATGGAGTAGCCACTATGTATGTGATGTTATACTTCTTAAGCATTCCATCCAAAATTCTATCACAAAAATGGCTCTCTCCTTCACTTATTCTTGCTATGGGCATCTCGAATCTACTAAAAATTGAATCCTTCAAGAATTTCACAACAATGTTAGCATCATTAATTTAGTGGGCATAGCTTATACCCACTTTGATACATAATCAACAATGATCAAAATATATTCGAATCCAAAAAATGGGGGAAAATGTCCCATAAAGTAAATCTCCCATACATCAAATAGTTCAACAACTAAATTAGCTATGAAAGGAATTTCATCTTGTTTGCCTATATTACATATCCTTTTTTATTTATCACATTGTGCACGAAACAAGAGTTGGCCAATAAAAACCATATTGTAATAATTTAAAGGCTATTTTGTTATCTCTAAAATGGCCCCTAAATTGAAAATCATGACAAAAGACCAAGATGTTGTTATGTTCATCTTCAGGCACATATCTCAAATGATTGGATCTTGATAAATCTTTAATAGATAAAGATCATCCCAAAAGTAATTCTTACAAGAGTTTAATAACTTTTTCTTTTCCTGAAAAGAAATGTTAGGTCTCAAAATAATACTAATTGCAAGATAGTTAAATATATCAGCATACCATGGATTTAGACCTATTAAAAATATTATTCATCAAGAAAAGATTCAAAAATTTATTCTTTACTCTCATTTCAAGAGAATTGAATTCAAAAATTAACCTAGATAGATGATCAACTACTAAATTTTAACTATCTTTCTTATCTTTGATTTCTAGTTAAAATTCTTATAAGAGTAAAACCCACCTAATTAATCTTAGCTTAGCATTGGGTTTACTTAGTAGATATCTTAAAGCTACATTATCAGAATGCACAATTACTTTAGAACCTACCAAGTAAGACCTAAATTTATGTAAAGAGAACACAATAGAAAAATTATTTTTTAGTAGGGAGAATACTTTATTTGGACATTATTGAGTATTTTGGTAGCATAATATATAACATGTGAATGCTTATCCATTCTCTTTTCCAAAACTACTATGATTGTGTAATCAAAAGCATCTCACATAATTTCAAATGCAAGAGACTAATTGAGTGCCAAAATTATAGAGGTAGATGTTAATTTATCCTTTAAACTATTAAACGAGACAAGGTAGGCATCATTAAAATCAAAATAAACATCATTGACAGCAAATTGTATAAATGATGACTTATTTTAGAAAAATCTTTTATAAATTGCCTATAGAAACCTACATGTCCTAAGACGTTTTTAATCTCCTTAACAGATGTAGGGGTGATAATTTTGCAATCAATTCTATTTTTACCTTATCAACTTCAATTCCTTTGTCAAAAATAACATGTCTTAACATAATCTCCTATAGTACCATAAAATGTCTTTTTTTTCAACTAAGTGTCAAGTTGCATTCAATACATCATTTTAAAACTAAAGTCAATTTATTCAAGTGATCATTAAATGAGGTTCTAAAAATAGAAAAATCATCCATAAATACCTTAATGAATTTTTCCACCATGTCTAAGAAGATTGATATCATGCACCTCTAAAACGTGACGGGGGCATTGCATAACCCAAATGACATCATTCTAAAAGAAAATGTCCCAAAAGGACATGAAAATGGTCTTCTTCTAATCTTCTAGTGCAATGGGCACTTGATAATAACCTGAAAGACCATCCAAAAATTAGTAAAATTCATGCCCAACTAGCCTTTATAGCATCTGATCAATGAATGGAAGAGGAAAGTGATCATTTTTAGTGTATAAATTCAATTTTCTGAAATCTATACACATCCTCCATCTAGTAATTGTTCTAGAGCACTAATTCATTCTTATCATTTTTCACAACCATCATGCCAAATTTCTTTGGTTCCATATGCACTCCATCCTAATGCCTTTTTAAATTTTCCTAAACACTTTAACAAGTTCATTTTCTTGGATATTGGTCAATGAAGAAGAAATAATAGTTGGATAAGTTTTCCCTTCTCCTAAAAACACATACTTAAGGTGCTTAGGTAAATCTTTAAGTTCTAGGTTTGGTGGAGTAGCCTCTTTCCCAGATGGGGTCATACGAAGATCTAACGGTGTACTAGATTCTTCTACAAGTTCAACACTATCTAATAGATCATGGTACACTTCAGTCTTCTCATCTAAATCATCTTCTACATTTTCAACAGTTAGAGCAATTTCTATTGTCATCCATCCTATCTTGCATAAAAGTGTTGTGTATAATGCTACTTATAGAATCAACATCAAAGAATTCATCAATGGTAGGGATGCAAGGAAAAGGTGAAGAGTCAAAAACTTTAAAATGAATAGTCTCTCCTATGATTGTCATTGTTAAATTTCCATCTTGAACATCAATAATAGTTTTGGTAGTGGCCATGATTGTTCTACCAAGAAGTATTGTATGTTCCTTGTCTAAGGTAAGTTTTTCTCTATATCTAGAACCACAAAATAAATAGGTATTATAAGTTTGTCTATATGTACCAGTGCATACTTAACCATTCCCTTAGGATATTTAATAGATCTATCCGCAAGCTGAAGGGAGATGGTTTTAGTTTTTAGATCTCTCAAACCTAGCTATAAAAAATAGAGTACGACATCAAATTTATACTAACACTTAAATCTAGCATTGTTTTAGCCTCCTTTCTATCTCCTATAGTGATGTTTGTTATAAACTTCTTGGATCTTTTAACTTTGGGAGTAGTTGGTATTGAAGTAAAGCATTATAGATTTTTGATACCACTACTCTTTCATTAAGCTCATATCTCCTTTTCTTAGTGTTTAGTTCCTTGAAGAACTTAATATAATAGGGCATATTATTGATTACTTCTAATAAAGATAAATTAATATTAACTTTAGAAAGCATATTAAAAAGATTGGAGAATTACTTATCTTGTTTAGATTCCTTCTATCGATGTGAAAAAGGTATTGATTACTAGTGTGGTTCTTATGCTTTATGATTTTTGGAAATATCTATTGACTCCCTAATTCTTTTCTCGTAAGGTTTATTGATAATTGTATATTATACAGTTATTTTGTCCATTTTATTAATTATAATTGCTATGTTCTTGATATTTTTAGTTAATTTTAATTAATTAAATTAATATTTACTGTTTTTTTAAGGAATATATTTTTAAGAAAATAGAAAAAAGACTTAATTGCAAATAATAAAGTCTAAAAATATAACTTAAATTAGAAAAGGGCTTAATTGAAATTAACAAAAGTTTAAAAGTTAATTTAAATTAAATTGGAGGGCTAAAATGCAATTAAAGAATATTTGTTTTTCTGCGCAAGAAAATGAGGACCACACGCAGCTATTTTCCATGCGCACCAATCACTGTTAGATCAAAATATCAACGGTGAGGATCAGCGCGTAAGATACATGTGTGACAAAAGCGAATGGACCCGATTTTCTGGATTACACGTTGCACGGAGCACTGAGTGGGGCCTACCTACCGCGCAGGCCAGCATGTAGGGTGGGACCCACGTGTCTGCCAAAACATTGTGTGCCCTACCATTCCAAGGAATCATACAATGCCACGTATCTCAAATATTCTTTTAACAAATCAGAGATGACACGTGGCATGTGTTGGTTAAAACAAAAACACAGAAATGGTGCACGTTTCCAGCAACTTCTTTGTCCCCCATGTGTCTGCGAAGCACTTCTCCCCTACAATGCAGTCCTCGTGCACCCGTTCTTCATAGAAAATGAAAGGTTGCCACATGTCTTGTTATTTCTTATAGCCAATTAGATGCTGACACGTGGCATGGGTGGTTTGAAACGAAAATCAGAAACGGCGCACGTTCCACTATTTTGCACGATAAAAATATTACACGCGTGACTGCGTGTCTCAAGAATTTTGTCTCCCACTTGTCTTAAAATAACATTTCCCATGTAATATTCTATTTCTAATTTTACACGCGTAATTGTAAAAAAAATATATATTATAATATTTTTTTAGAGTTGGAGTTATAAATAGGGTATTATTGAGATAAATTTTGGAGGTTGAAGAGTAGGTTAGGGTGTTGGACTGTGATACATATAGAATCCATTTTTGGCTTATGTTGTGTTCTGCGTGTGCCAGAAATTTAGAGTGCAGAAATGTTTTAATTTTCTTTATTCTTCATCTAATATTCCTTAAATGCTTATTGTAATTTTAATTTTTCGTATGAAGTAATTTAATTTTTCTAGGGTTGCGTTGTAGCTAAATTTATGAAGCTTGAATAAATTATTTTTGAAAGATTTATGAGATTTTAAGTTGTTTATTCTATCCGTGCTTAATGCTTTTGATTATTGGAAAATTTATCAATTGATCTGTGGCACTTAAATAAACTTGGAAGAGGCATTTTTGTGTATATTGTTCATGGATAGAATAACATGTATATATAAGGGATAGGAATATACCTTTATTTTACGTGTGGCTATTTGAGAACTTTGAACATAATGAATCTTGGTGAATTTAATTCTCATAGGAATATAGTGAATTATTTTTTAGTGAGATGTGTCTGTACGGAGCTCGGAAGAGATGCATGGATAAAATTAGAAGTTCTTGGTTGACAAATTAAATTTACAAAAAAAATAAATCAAGAGAAAATAATATGATTCGAGTGGATTAATTTGGTGAAAACTGCAATCCTAGAATTTTCTTGTTTATTGTTTACAAAAAAATAGTTGTTAACTTTCATCAATTTTTGTTTGTTATGGATAAAATCAGATTGAAATAATTTTAGTACTTGACAAACTGTAGCAACAAATCTCCGTGGGAACGATAACGTATTTATCAAATTTATTACTTGTGACCGTGTATTCTTGCACAATTTTATGTATAAGAGGGCATATTCTTAATCACTTCTAATAAAGGTAAATTAATATTAACTTTAGAAAGCATATTAAAAAGATTGGAGAATTACTTATCTTGTTTAGATTCCGTCGATCGGTGTGAAAAGGATATTGATTACTAGTGTGGTTCTTATGCTTTATGATTTTTAGAAATATCTATTGACTCCCCAATTCTTTTCTCGTAAGGTTTATCATTATTAGCACTTGTCTTCACTATAAGAGACTATAATTTCATCCTTTTTATTACTTACACTAAATGGAAATTCATTAATAATTTTAGGTAATAATTTATTGACCACCTTACCACTTCAAAGGATTGTAACATCCTTTGCTTGTTCTGCTTGGCTAGGCAACTTTCTTTTTTCTTGCTCCTATATACGTTCTACTAGCTGCCTAACTCTAACTTCAACCCTTTTTACCGAAACCTTTATGGAGTTTAGCCTTTGATTATTCATTAAATGGTTATCTCTACTAATTTGAATAAAAGCAATCAAATTATCTTTTAAGGTGATTTATTGGATTGACTAAGTGGGTAAGGTTGGTTTTCATATGACCATTGGGTTTGGTTTTAAGCATATGCTTACTGATTGTTTGGTTTCCAAGTAGGATTAGGGCAATTGTATGTGTTGGAATGATACATTTGCACATAATTGGATTCCTCCAAGGTATCTACACTAGAATTACCTACATTTGAAAAATTAAAAGCACTATGCCAAATTGATTTACAAACTTCACATGCCCCTTGATTTGACATTCGATGAGTAGTGAAGAATTGTCGTTGCTTAGTTAATTCTGCAAATTGTAAGGACATTTCATTCTTTAAGCTAACTTCATTGACTTCTACTTATTTTCCTTTAGCACTTTTTTGTTGGGAATTAGTAGTCAACATCTTATCAAGCTCATAAGTTTTTTCTACCGTCTTTTCTCTCATAGCTCCTCCTGTAGCATTATCAATAATTTACTGACACTATTGTGTTCGTCCATCATAAACGAACTGGTTTTGTAGTTGTAGTGGATAACTATGGCATGGGCATTGAATCAAAAGTAGCTTGAATTTGTGTAAGTTTCATGAAAAGGGCTCTTCATCTATTTGGAAGAATGTTGTTATTTTTTGCCCTTAACTTTGCATTTTTCTGATAGGAATAATACCTACCCATAAATTTACTATAGAATGCCTCCTAAGTAGTTAATGAACCTGGTTGTAGAGTTGTGAACCAAGACTTAGTTTTGTCCTTGAGGGTGTACGGAAAGCACCTCATCCTAAGTTGGTCTTCATCTAATCTCTACAATGGAGTTGTCTACACAATAGCATAAAATTCTCTAATAAAGTTTAAAGAATCTTCAATAGGAATATCATAAAATGAAAGTAACAAGAAATTATAAATATTTTTCAACTCATAATTTTGTGTAGCCTCTCCCGTTAGTATGCAATAGCTAGTATTGCCGATGATAGGCAATATGCACTTCTTTATCATTTTCTATTTATGTACTATCATAAATATAAAAAGATCTCTTACCTTTTGTACATTAATAATAAAAATCATGATAGCATAACATTTAGTACTAATATATAGGCATTATCATAAGTATAAAAATGAAAAAGAAAAATACACACAACACATAAGTTAGTTAAAGAAAATCAAACATACTATAAATAATTTAGTAGAAAAAAATACTAAACACAAAGTAAAAGAAATAAAATAAGAATTAGTAAATTTAAATAAAAGAAAAATAGTTGTCTTAAATAAATAGAAAATTAAATTAAATTATGAATAAAAGAAAAGAAAAGAAAATTAAATTAAAAATTAAGATCTTTTTTATTAAATTTTTTAAATAAACAAAATCTTAAATTTTTCAAATTTTTTAAGATTTTAAAATATTATTATTATCAAATAAAACATTAATATTAATATTATTATTTATATTTTTATCAAAGAAAATTCAAAATATGTAAAATTAATTGATAAATTAGATATTCTAAGATTTCAAATAAAAATCACAATATTTACAACATAATTTTTTTAAGAATTTGTAATAAAAATTTGAAAACTTTGTTTCTCCTCAACAATGGTGCCAAAAACTTGATATGCTAAAACTCAATGTATAAATTTTAGATATTTTTAAATTATTAGCAAGTGCACAAATTACTTATATAAAAAGATAAATATACTTTCAAGGTCGGTCTGAAGAAGAGTCATGTGATTTTAAATAATTCAACAAATTCTCAAAAATGAAAATAAAATTCTAAATATCATGTCACGATTATTTTGTTTGATAAATTCTAAGCTAACAACATAAAATAAAGGATAGATTGAATAAAATAATTGACAAATAAAAATTTACATTCAGTGGAGGATTTATGTGATATATTAGTTAGTTAATCATATTTGCTTAATATTAATTAGGTTATTAAAAATATGAACTAAGATTATTGTTTCTCTCTTACAGATACAAATAGGAGATTGATTAGATTTATCATTTGTTATTAATTAAAATCACTTAACACAAGGGCATGCTACTAAAGTTTAACTAGACCAGACCAGATATTAGTTTCTCTATCAATAAAGTTTGTAAATATATGTCCAACTTTTTAGACACACATGGGCATGCTACTAAAAGTTCTAAAGTATTTGGTTGGGGCTATCAAATTTGGCCTTGAATTCAAGCCTTCAATCAAGTCATCCGTTATTGGTTTTGGGAATGTTGATTGGGCCTCTTATTTAGATACTAAAAGAATAATAGCAAGCATGTGTGTCTTTCTAAGTGCTAATCCTATTTTAGGACTGCAAAGAAGCAAGTTACACATGTACTTTGGTGTGCCAACACGAGTTCAATAGCTCTCACTTTCAATCCTATATTACACTTTAAAACCAAACATATTGACATTGATTCTCACTACATCGGGGATAAAGTGATGGATGGACAACTCAGTGTTTAATTGGCTCCTTCTTTTGATACAAAAGATTGTATTCTTACAAAATCCCTTCCCATCCCATAGTTTATCGATTTAAGAGGTAAACTTAGTGTCATTAGCATGCCACTAAGTTTGAAGGAGGATATTGACATCGAAGTTAAAGAGGATTTGGAATTGTTTGATGAATGAATATCTATGAACATTTATACTCACTACATAAAGTGATAGAAAAGCTATGATTTTATGTCATGCTTGTTGAAAATGATTGTGATAATTGGTGTAAAGCTTGTATGCAGCAACAATAGGTGATCATAGGTTACTTATCAAGTATAGTGATAGAATGTCTATGATTTTATGTAGTATAATGATAGAATGTCTACGATTTCATGTAATATAGTCCATGACTTTATGTGCTTATTGTAAATAGATATGACTTCTGTTATAAAGGTTACACGTTAGTATATCATGTGGTCATAGTTTTGTGACCAAACTTCAAGCATGGATAGCATTGGTTTTTGTAATCAACAGCAAACTAACTACTACTAAAGTCAAGGCTAGGTGAAAAAGAATGCATCAACTTGTAATCTTCTCTTCTTGTTAGTTTTTCATGGTTTATATTTTGTTAAGAAAATCAATACAAGTATTATTCATTAAAGCTTCTATCTCTCTTCATTTTTGTTAAAGAATGTCTAGTTTCTTAAAAACTTTTACAAAATATATAATTATTTATTATGTCATTTTATGAAAGTCAAAAATGTCAAATAAATATATAATGGTAAAATGATAATTTAACATGGCCATTTAATCCATATGGTTAATAAAATATTATTTAGTTGGACTAAATAACTATTTGAATTACTTAAAAAATAATAAAATTTAAATTTAAATGTTTGATAGGCTTAAATAATGCTTATGGGATAAGCAATGGATTTTAATAAATATAAAATTAGATTTTATACATGGATTTATGATACCATTTAATTGAATTAAATTATAGCACACGAATAAGAGTGGGACTCCTATGTGCAACATGAATGGCTCTATTATGGGAATAAGGTTCTCACAAGTACACAATTTGATTATGTTGGGACTCCTACTTGAAAATGATTTCAGAGTTCTACTCCAAATCAAAATAGGTCAAATAAAGACCATTTAAAACACCTTAATTCTTCCCCTCATGATCAGCTAACACTTGAGAATTTTGGAAGAAATGTTTCATCACTCAATTGAGAGAATTTTATGAGATATAATTCAACCCAAAGCCACATCATTCAAGAAAGTTGTTCTTAAATAAAGACTGTTCTTAGAGAACAATATCATTCACTCATAATAGGGTTCAAGTTGGAGAACTTAAACAAATTTTAATCAACTTGTAGATTGCAAGAATAGCTACATATCTTGTTTGTCCTTGTTAGGAGACAAGATTTGAAAGTTTGAAGGTTCCAACAATTGTTCACAAGGTAAAAATTTTATTGGGAAATATTTTGTTATTCATCATTGATAAATATCATAAGGATCTTACTAGAAATTGTTTTGTCCTAATACCACAAACTTTTGAAATTTTTATAATAAAGTTTTGTTTTTTATCGAAAACATTTCCAAGAAAAATCAACACAATGTGCCAGAGCTTTCCGCTCTTAAAGCACTAAATCTAATTCAAGTGATTCATACTCTAATGCCTTTCTTGTTACTTATTAGAGTCATCATCCTTCCTAGTAGGTCTCGAGTCTCTTCTACTTGACCTTCATTTTCTTGTACTATAAGAAGCGTTCTACTTACTCTTGAAGAACTTCGTGAATGTTCTGGCAAGAATTTTCATTTCCTCTTCGTCAAAGCTGGTGATTTCATCATTTGAACTAGCAATATTTCTTTACTTCCTCTGCCTTTTATAGAATATGATGAATTTCATAGTCCTATAAGTCTCCAACTAGCTTATGAATCTTAACACACTTAATATTACGAAGGTTGTTTCAATTGCAATTACCTTACCCTGAAAGCGATCAAGAAAGCAAGATAAAACACATATGTTTCTCTTCACTGATTGGTCATTCTAAATTCTAGAAATGTTGACAATGTTAGAACCTTGCATTGAAAATATTAAAATTTTCTTCTTCTTCTTCCATCTAGAGAAATTTGAACTCCTTCTTTAGACACATTAGCCTTGAATTTTTAATCGTAAAGGTACCCTCATGCATTATCTCCAAAATATCCCAATTTTTATTCGACATCTTGTAGGAAAAAATGTGTCAAAACTTGTTGGGTGTGATAGTTGTCATGATTTCTTACAACCCTATGTTTTTCCAATCGCTCTCCTTGATGTCTTCTTTCCACCATTCCTTCATGGGTTTCAGATATTTGACCCGTCAACTAGAATCTTTTCGAGAAACTGTTTTGTACTAAACTTGGAACCAAACAATGTCCCTAAGAAACCATAGAAAAGCATATATTTAGGACTTAAAGTAGGTATAATTTAAGCTATCAAAACGTGGAGGTCTACATACGTTTATATGTTTAAAAAGAAGCAAGAGAAATGATCAAAAATGGAATGGTCAAGCCTAATAGGTGTACCTACTATGATACTAATCAAAAGTCCACACTCAATACACAACGAAGATGGAGATAATACTAATAAATCATGCAATCAACACTCTCACTCATGTCGAAAAATAGATGAAAAACAATCTAGCAATAATAATAAGAACGTAGTGAACAACAAGATATAACATAAGCATAAATAATCAAGAAAATAGTAGAGAAATAAAAGCTTTTCAATCATAATAACATACTCAGTAATAACCCTAAATGTTCTAACACAATATGAGATAATACATAACACAACATATAATGTGGAAAACCACATAGGATCCAACATCTATGTGGAAACATCCACAAGTTACTATGGAAACTATCAACATCAAGCTATTCACTAATAAAGAAAATCAATAGTATATAACTCGATATAAATATAAACATAAATACATCTATCAATCGGGACACTTTCCTTAACTACACCTAAACTTTCTCCACTACCGTTTGTATAACAACCCTAATCAAAATGATCTAGTTCTCCTCCAAAGCTCCACCACCACATGATATGGTACAATCACCATCAACTCAATATAAGTGAACAACCTAAGTTTGAAAAACTCTAATGCACATGAATCTAAACAATGAATTATTTCTTGGTATTGATTCATTTTAACTAAATCCCACCATAAACAAGTCTTCACAAAAGTGTATCATTGATACACTAAACCAAAAAAAATAATTTTCCAAAACTCAACTTTTTAAACTTCAAGAGTTTTCCCCATTTTTGTAATTACCAAAACAAAGAAAATGAATAAGTACTTAAAGAAAATTCTTTAGATTTAGAGAGCTTATCAAATACCCTCATCAACTAATCAACGAGAATAATAGCCATTAAACCTCCTCGTCGGCCAAACCTCAACGAGTCCTTACTAACCTCACTGATTCTAACTCCGTGAGCCATGTGACGCAATCTAGATAGCTAAATAAGACCTCAACAAGGACAATGATGAGTCTATGAAAGTAGAGTACTCAGTACACTTTTCTACCTAATATTTTCTCATTTTATTCAATAAATAGTACTTTTGTTGTTAATAATATTAAAATATGAACTTTATAATGAAAAAGGGTGAAGATATATTTTTTGAATTTTTTTTAGATTTGTTTTGAATTTTTATGGATTTTTTATGAATTGTTTTCATGCAGGACAAATTAGAAGCTGCCATGTGGATGTCATGCAAGTAAAATAGCTGAAAAAGAAAGCCACATGGATGCCATGCAAACGAAGAGGGCCAATCATGAAATGTCACGTGTACTGTGTGATGTAGTATGGTGTCACGTGTCAACACGGTGTTCGATTCAAGTTTTACACCGCGGTCAAGTGGCATGCCATGCCATCACTTGATTCATCCATTCATCTCACCATGGCACCATGCAAGCTAACATTGTGAATCAAATCTCATCATGTGTCGCTTACTCAGCTGTGTTAACCATACCAATTCGCCTTTGCCACGCATCGCACGTTGATTTGCCTAGTAAATTATGTGTGCTATGTGTCACATTCCTATTGGCTAGCATTCTTAATTTTGCTTTTTTCATCTGAGGCTTGATTTGAAGCTAATCTAACAGTCTATATTTCGCTTGAGTCTAAATTAACCCCTTAATTGCCCTATAAACCCTAATGAGCTAAAATTAACATAATTTTAATTAGATTTTGGATCCAAGAAGAGAGAAAAATACAGAAAAATTCAAAACTAGATACAATTTTAGTAAAAATTCAAGAGGAGATTGGTGCTACAATTCAAGTGATTGATTGTATTTCTTTTTCTTGTCTTTTCTTTTATCGATTTTATGTCTTTTTTCATGAAAAATATGAGTTTTATGAACAAAATTATGTGAAGTTAATCTAGTAATCTAAAGATCTTATAAACCCAATTTTTAATATATGATGATATAATATTTTACCCTAGTTATGATTTTAATTTAATTATATTATCTAATCTAATTTTTATGCTATTAATTGTTTTGCTAACAATTGATCTATAGAGGCAATTAAATAAATTTGAGATAATTATTTAATTATTTTATCTCGATTAAATAACATGCATAATTTCTAGATAGATATATATAATTCTTATGTATGTGATTAATAATTGATGGACTTAATGAGTAGTATATAATTTAATTGGCATAAGATTGTGATTAAGTTAATTACTATATGGTGTGTAGTTTACTTAAGAGATGAATATATGCTAGGTTAGATTTAATTGATAATGTAATTAGTTGGTGATTATATTGGAGGGATTTTAGCAATTCATATGTTTAGAAAATTAGGGGATTAAATATTTCTTGATATTTTTTCATATATATTCTTAGTTGCCAAATCTGATTTAGTAAATTATTACTATTTATTTTTAATTCTTTTAATTTTGTTTTCTCAAAACATAAAAACACAAAAAATTAATTTTTATTTTTTAGTTTTAAAAATTAGTTTATAATAACATAATCTCTGTGTGAATGATTTTTTTCTTATTATTATATTACTTGTTGTGATATGTATACTTGCATATTCATTACACACAATTCGTGTTTGATGAGACAATAAAGTATGCAATTATTAGTTTGAAAAACGTTGATGAATTTTTCATAAATATGCAAAAAAACATTGATGAAAACACAACCTAAATATGTCAAATATATGCTCAAACCTTCCCAACGTAGTGTGTGTAAACATTAAAAGTTTAATTGAGTGGGTGAAAAAGTGAACTTATATGTTGCAAATACATATAAATTTTTTTATATTTACAATACTTATATCATAAATATTTATGATAATTAAATTTTAGTTAAATATTTATGTAAAATGAAACAATTTATATTATTGTTAACTAATATTTATTTTTATAAATATTTATTATAACTAATAAAAATAATTTTTTTCTTGAATTCTCAATGCTTTACTAATTCTAATGAATATCATAATATGTAATGTATTCAAAAAAAAGTAATTTTCTTCTTTCAATAAATCTCTTGTTTCAAATTCATAAACTAAACTAAATATTTGGTTTAAGTTTTTATCATTAATGTTAGCGACAAATCTAGAGTATGTTATGAATCTTAATTTCTAGTATTCTAAGTTTTCATATATTATTCATAATAAAGTATATATTCTATTTATTATTCTACTATCTAGGAGTGATAATTTTATTAGTGTATATATTCCTTCCTTAAAATGTGATTTTCTTAATATTTAGATTTTTACTAAATAGATGTATCTAATCTTCCTTTTATCCTTTTATGAAATTTTAGGTATTTTATCCATAATGATTGCTTTGACAATTAATGTATGTTATACCTTATTTTTATATTTGTAATTTTAATTTTCATTTCTTTATCACTTATTTCATATATTAACTATATCTTTCATGAAAAATATTTTTCTTAACTTTGAGAACTATAAATTTATCGATCCATCTCCTTCCTTAAGTTTTAATCTTATTTTTTATATTTTTTTATATTTCTTTTTACTAATTACATTTATTGGGAGAAATATCTTTGTGTTTCTATTTCAATTATTTCTTAGTTTTTTATTATATGTACAATTTTTATGTATAAAAATTACTATTCAATTTCGTTAAATTTAAATTTAAAGAATATTTGTGATATCTTAAAACTTTATAACTATTTGTGATATTAAGATTTTCTTAAAAAAGATATTAGTATATCCCTTATTAAAATAAAGTATTAATAGTGTATCTGGTATAATTTTGATGATAATATCTTTACATAAAATTTAGGTATCATACAAAAAAACATTTCTCGAAGAAAAACGAAAGTAGTTAAATTAAAATAGTTAATTTAAAATATACTTCTTTACATTAAAATAAGTAATGGACATATAATATATCTAAGGACTAATTAAATTTTTTAAATGATAAGGAATCCAAAATTCCTTTATCCTAAGAGGGAAAAAACTAAAAAAATATTTTTAAAAATTATAATTATAAAAATAATATAAAATATTTTTTAATTATATTTAATTCATATAATTTAGAAGTACTCATCATGAATACACACCATCATATCTGATACTGAGAAAGTTGAATGTCAAGGGCGATCGGGCATGAATTGATTGATCATAAGTTGAAGTTGAATGTCAAGGGCGATTAATAATAGTCACTGGATCAAGCGCAATTTCTTTCAGTATTGAAGCTATCTTCTTTGACCTGCCTTCTTCCATTTCCTAATCACCGGAAATTGAAGCTACCAATTTTGGATCTTCTTAGCAAATCCATACTGGTTCTGTCGTTAAGGTGAGTCACCCTCATTTCCTCCGTATTTGTTAATTTTCCCTAATCTTGCTTCTTGATTCAATTCATGATTAACTATCACAAAATGTCGCTTTTGCCTGTTTGTTAAAACATTCGATGGCATCTCTTTCGTTTACTATCAAGCGATCTAGATTTCTTGCCTTCTTTCGCTGTTTTTTGAGTTTCAGATCATGTTATATTTTACAATTATTATACTTCTAGAGTAAATTGAATTTATTAAAAAAAAAAAGGTGCTAGTTTCTACTATGAGATTTAAGTTCTCTAAAATCTAAATGTGATATAGAAAAGGGAAATATGGAAATAACGTTTAGATTATCTAGTAATCAGTTTTTGGTGGGTCAGATTTATTTTCTGCATAGCTTCTAGCATATATTTGAACTTTCATTGCTAAAAGATAGACCCTTTACTTGCTATTTTCTTCCTTTCCTTTGCTCTTTATCTTTTGTAGTCATTTGTTGTTGTATTCCGGGGTCAGTGTTAAGTTTTGGTTTAAATGAGCAGAATGAACTCAGATTCCACTGGTCCTGCTCCTGTAGTTTCTTGGCAAGAAGGTAATCCTCCAACTCCTTCTGGGATTTCATCATGGCGATTGAAACTCCCACAGTTCGTGGTAGCATCTCAAGAGAGATCACAGGTAGAAAATGCTGGAATGTCAGCTCTTGCTCGTTTTACCAATGGTTTTGGATCCCGTATGCCTTCAGCTACTTCTCAATCAGATGAGGGTGTTAAAGACACTGCTTCGGATCCTGTATCTGGTGTTCTTGGATCATTTAAGAAGGGATTAGTTGATTCATCTCGAAATGTAGTGAATGCTATGCAGGTCAAGGCTCGCCATATGGTTTCCCAAAACAAACGAAGATATATGATACATTACTACTAATGGTGCTGCTTAGATCATCCAATTTGAAATTATAAGATCTTTTGGAGTTGTTTGTTAAATTATAGAGTATAATAAAAGGAAATGATGCATCCACTTAATCGTTTCATTTTATGCATTTGATTCTACTGAGGAAATTTCACAGATTACATCCTTACAAAAGGGATATTATACCTATTTAATTCACAGGAAGGAGGTTTTGATTTAGATATGACGTATATTACCGAGAACATTATTGCTATGGGTTTCCCAGCTGGCAGTATGACTTCAGGACTTTTTGGATATATTGAGGTAAGCTGTTACATGATTTGATTTAGAACTATGGAAAATTCTTTGTGAAATTATTTCTATATTTTCTGAATACTTTGTACAATGAAATAGTCACAATATTAATAGGAAAGTCTAGGGCTAGAAAAGGAAAACATCTCGACTAAAAATATTACAATAATCAAATCTCTAAATAAGAAAAAAATATTCTCCTAATTAGCTAATTAATACACCATCAACCAAATCTTCTGTATTTATTTTGATATTTTAACTCCCCCTCAAGTTGAATTGTAAAAGTTAATCATATCCAACTTGCAAATAAGATTATCAAAAATCAGTCGAAGTAGTCATTTGGTGAAGACATCTACAATTTGCTCTTTGGTTGGAATACATGTCATGCAAATTGTTCCATCTTCAACTTTCTCTTTGATAAAATGTCTATCTACCTCTGCATATTTTATTATGTTATGTTGAATCGAATCGAATTTAGAGAAATATTGATAACTACCTTGTTGTAACAATACAACTTTTCTAGGAGTGTTGCTACAATTTGAAGTTTCATCAAGAGTTTCCTTAACCACAGTACCTCATAGATTTCTTATGCAATTGTCCTGAATTCTGCTTCGATATTACTTCTTACTCCTCTATGCTACCAAGTTTCCAAAAACAAAGGTGCAATATCCCGTAATGGACCGTCTATCTTCTACTAATCCAGCCTAATTTGCTACAGTGTAGACCTCTAAGTTCGTACTTTTATTTTTCTTGAAAAATAATCCTCTCTTAGTTGACTCTTTTAGGTATTTGAGTATTTTGTAAACTACTTCAAGATGAGCTTCCTTTGGAGTATGTATATGTTGATTAACTACGCTGACTGCAAATGCTATGTCAGGTCGAGTGTGAGATAAGTATATCAATTTTCCCACCATTATTTGATATCTTTCTCTGTCCATTGTTTCACCCATGTCTTTAGACTTCTTTCTAACCTCAATTTGTGTGTTGCTTGGTTTGTAGCCAAGCATCCCTATTTCAGTAAGGAGGTCAAGTACATGTTTACATTGAGAAACTCTTATTCTTTTTTCCGATCTTGCAACTTCCATTTCCTAGGAGTATCTCATTTTTTCTAGATTTTTTACTTTAAATTTTGTAGCCAAGTTTTTCTCTTTAATTCCTTGATTTCCTCGAAGTTGTCACTAGTCTCGATTATATCATCAACATATACTATCAGAATTGTTCCCTTTCCATTTTCGGTCTATTTAAAGAACAAGGTATGATCTGATCATCCTTGCCCATATCCTTGTTTCCTCATTACCTTGTCGAACTTATCGAACCATACTCTAGGTGATTGTTTAAGTCCATACAATGAATTTTTTAATTTGCACACTGGATTTGCTCTTTCCTTGTCGAATTCAGGTAATATGGTCATAAAGACTTCTTCTTCTTCTAATACTTATTTGAGAAATACATTTTTAATGCCAAGTTGTTGAAGAGACAAGTCTAGATTGGCTTCTAATGACAACACTCTTACAGTGTTTAATTTTGCCACAGGTGCAAATGTCTTTTTATAATCAATGTCATAGGTTTGTGTAAATCCTTTTGAAACCAAACGAGTTTTGTATTGTTTTATTGCCCTATTAGCTTTGTACTTTATTGTAAATATTCACTTATAACCAAATGGTATCTTTCCTTTTGGTTTGTCTGTTATATTTCATGTTTCATTTTTTTTTGAAGAGCTGTTTTTCTTCCCTCACAGCTTCTGTACGTGATCGAGTTTGTTTTCTTTAAAAAAATGGGCAAATTTGAATTACCTATATTTGGAATAGACTCTTGGAGTTTGAATCTATCATCGATTCATACGTTCTTAATGCATTAAGTGTGGAGGTATCTTTGTTCTTTAATTTTGACCTACGTGAATAAACAATCATAGGTTTTTTCATATCTCGTTCTATGTCTAAGTGTTCTTTAATAGATGGAAAAATAAGATGGGGTAGAGTAGTAGGCTTATGACTTGGATTGCTTGGGTTAGGTTCACTGTTTAATTTAGACTCAAATTTAGGTCTAAATCTAAATGTTGACCAAATGAGCTATTTTCTTCACTTTCATTCATCACCTGAAGAGAGTTTTGTTAGTGAGGGGTATTTTTAAAGAAAGTGATATCGCTATTAACAATGACCCTTTTTGTGGAGGGTTTATAGTACTTGTATCCCTTTTGAGTAGGTGAATACCCAATGAAACACATTTACTTGCTTTATGATCCAGCTTGGATCCATTGTGTAAGTGAATGCGAGTAAAAACAATATAACCAAATACTCTGAGGGAAAAGATTAGATTGATGGTGTAAAATTGGAAAAAACTTTTGGGATTTTTAAAGTGTAGTTTCAAAAAAGAGAATGCGGATTGACATTCGATTAATCAGGTAAGTAGTGGTTAAAATGACATCTCTTCAAAAAGTTTTAAGCATGTTTGTGGTAAACATTAAAGCTTGGATAACTTCGAGAAGGTGTCGATTTTTTTGTTCAACGATCCCATTTTGTTGGGGAGTGTAGACACGAGAACTTTTATAAACTATCCCATGTTTTTGGACGTAGTATTCGAGGGTATGGTTGAAGTATTCGGTGTTATCCGTTCTCAGGATTTGAATTGGTGTTTCAAATTGAGCTTGGATCATAAGATGAAAGTTAACAAAAACATTACCCATTTAGGATTTTTCTTTCGGTCAATACACTCAACATACTTGAGTATTATTATCAATAAATATAACAAACTAGTTAGAGTGGGAATGAATAAGGGAATAAGAAGGTCCCCATACATCACTATGAATTATATTGAAAGGTTTGGATGGTTTGTATTGAATATTAGGCAAGGAAATATGTTGATGTTTTGCATGTTCACAACTTTCACATTAAAAATTGATCATTTTATTTGAAAGTATAGATGGAAATAAATATTTTAAATACTTAAAATTAGGCTGTCCTATTTTATAGTTCCGTAACAATAATTTCATTATTTATAAAAGTAATAAGAATTACAAATTGTGGATTGACTATTTTAACTCACATTTTCTTATTAAAGTAGTACACTCCTTCATTTTCAGCACTGCAAATCGTCTTTTCCGATAATAGGTTCCGAAAAACATAATAAGATGAAAAGAACTTGGCAGAACAATTTGAACTTTTTGTGAGTTGATTGATTGATATTAAACTACAAGACAGGTTTTGGGACATGAATGATATATTTAAGTGTTATAGAGTTAGAAATTTAGATATTTCATTTTTCTACAATGGTTGAGAGAGATCCATCTACGACTCTAACTTTAAGATTACCAACGCACAGTGAGTAAGCAATTGTAAATAAGTGATAGACATTAGTCAAGGGATCAAATACATCATAATCAATGATCCAAGGAATTTTAGATCGTGAAGTGACAACTACGGTGCTTAAAAAATTACTTTTATAGGCAAGAGAAGTTTATGGAATAGTTGAGGATGACTGACCAGAATTGTTCATATTAGAAAACATTTTGTAAAGTTGATGCAGTTGTTTTGAAATAAATGCTTCCCTTGAATTTGAGCCATCATAGTATTGAAATAAATGCTTCCCTTGAATTTGAGCCATCATAGTATTGAAATAAATGCTTCCCTTGAATTTGAGCCATCATAGTATGGTTGGCAACCGGTGGATGTCTAAAAACTTTAGGCCCTATTTTTTCTTGGTTTTCAATCTATTGGTTTACCATTGATAAATTGAGCCAATTGTTGACAATTTTTCCCATTGAATTTTGCAACAAAAAATTGATGTGGGGACTTATCCAACCCACTAGAATTCATGGTAGCCATGGATTCTTTTTTAGATTCTGAATTTTTTGATATTTCTAACTCTTGATTCAAAGTTGAATCAAACATACTTTGGTTTTATTAAAACTAAGCTCTGCTACCATATGAAAAAGTGAAAAAGTGTTTGTTAAATTATTCATATATTTTTCTTAATACTTTGTACAATGAAATAGATACAATACTTATAGGAAACTATACGGCTAGAAAAGGAAAACATGTTCCAATTATGACTGAAAATATTACAGAATTAAATCTCTGAATAAAAAAAATTTATTCCTTTAATTAACTAATTAATACACAATCAATCAATTCTTCTGTATTTGTTTTTGATATTTCCACAAGAACTCATGTGGTTTAGTCCAGTTTCATTAAGTTTATGTAGGACTACATTCATTTAGTTATTAATGTCACGTAAAAATTTTAGTTTTGATACTTGTAATATTTTTGTTTCAATTTACTACTTATATTATTGAAATGACTTTTGACCAATTATTCTGTCCAAAAACAGTTCAATTTCATGGGAAAACTTGAGTCATGTGCATGGTGCATGAAATTAAAAGGGTATTTCAAGAATTTCCATTAAAAAATCGTGCTTTTTTTTCCTTCTCTTTACTCACCTCCTCCTTCCCCAGCTAGAAATCAATCTCAAAAACCTTAAAATCCCATTCTTGGGAAGAACTCCATGAAATCTCTAACGCCCACCTATTCCCTTTCCCTAATAGCAACAACCACCTCCACATCTAAACTCCTTTCACTCTTTTTACCGAAGTCTATATTTATGGCAACAAGCACTATATACAAAACTGTCCTATAGTAACAATCTTCGAGGCAAGACTTGGCACAAGAATCCTTTTTCAGAGATAGCTACGAATAAGGATTAAAATTAAACCAGGAAGTGCCCTTTAATGGACTAATATTGTCTCTCAAACTGGGTCATCTTAGTTTGTGCAGGTATTGTCATTGAAAATGTGATAATAACCCAAGAACTTGGAATTGGGGTTGATGAAAACAGAGCCAGAGGGTAACAGTAGTATTTGACTTCTTTGCCCACTCCTGAGCAGGAGGAAATTTGTGGGTATTAGGGAAAGAAGGGGGAGAAGAGAAAAAGCACAATTTTTTTTATTAAAGGAAATTTATGAAATGCCCTTATAATTTCATGTGCTATGCCCGCGACTCAAATTTTTCTATGAAATTGGCTGGTTTTTAGCCAGAATAGTTGATTGATAGAGATATAATATAACTAGTGAATTGAAATTTTCACATAATATTCTTAGCTAAATGAACATTCGCCCACTTTGTATATGCTAATTTCTAAAACATTTGGATGCAGGGGTTCTATAGAAACCACATGGAGGAAGTAATCAAGTTTTTTGAAATTCATCACCAGGTAACATACACTCTAAATTAGAGACCAGAAGATGGGACCCTCTAATTCGTATTCCCAAATGCAACAAGTTGCTCTTGACTCTAATTTGATTTCTCGTAATATTTTGTAGGGAAAGTACAAAGTGTACAATCTTTGTTCAGAGAGGTTGTATGATGCTTCATTATTTGGTGGGAAGGTATTTTCTTTATTTTTGTTGCATTTTACCATTCTCATTACACAAGTATCTTTTATGAAAATGATTTCTAAATTTGATAGAATTGTCTTATGGTGGATTGTAAAATTAATGGTAGCTGACTTCACTACCCATCTTTTGCTTAATTTATTTCCCAATTATATTGTTGTTGCGTTGAATGCAGAGTTGTCTTTCATACAGTTCCAGCAGTACCATTGATTAGACTATATTTTGTTTTGTCTGCGTAAAACCATGAAAATAATGATTTTTTTTTAAAATACTGAAATAAAGATCAGTCCTTATATGGACTCACCTCAATACAAAACCATACAATTTCTGTTTCTGAAAAATATTCTCTAATGAAGTTTAAGGTATTGGTTTGTTTTGATAATTGGATTGTTATTGGAAACACTAATGTATTAAGGCACATGATATTTGCACACTATAACCTTTAACTGATAAATTTGTAAAGGCGTGTAGTTTCTGGGAAGTGAAACAATGAATACTACTCTTGTATAGCAGATTGGGAATTTTTGTAACATCATTATGCATGTCATTAGTGAAATCATAAATACACATATTGCACTAGACTAAATTTTGAATGAACTTGTATAATAAGAAAAAGCTATCTACTCTCGGAGTTGGATTTTTAATTACTTCTAATAGTGTGAAAAACATTGACTAATCAAGGGGTGCAAGTTCTTAGGTTGCAACCTTCCCATTTGATGACCATAATTGCCCCCCAATTGAGCTCATAATGTCGTTCTGTCAAAGTGCATATTCGTGGTTGAAGGAGGACATTCAAAATGTTGTGGCTATCCATTGTAAAGCTGGTATGGCAAGGACGGGGTTAATGATTTGTAGCCTGCTCTTATTCCTTAAGGTTGGATTTCATATTTGGGAACTGGTAATGGTTTGCTTTTTTCATGTCATATAACTTTGTTTCTGTAATTAAATCCCCTACCAACTTTACTTTTGTAGTTCTTCCCAACTGCTGCGGATGCTATGGATTACTACAACCAAAAAAGATGTTTAGATGCAAAGGCTCTAGTTCTCCCAAGTCAGATTGTCAGTCAATTACTGTAGATTTTCAGAGAATATTATTAGTGTTGTACAGGCTGTAGAGTTAGTGTAAATCAAGCTGTATTTTCATTATTGTTACCAGCTGTTCTATTCCTAGAATTAGTGGACACTTTGTATTTCTATAAATAGATTGTATTATAATGTTGTAGAGAAGAAGAGAAAACAGAGAATACATACTCCATATTATCTCCATCTTATCTCTGAAAGTACATTTAACATGGTATCGTAGCATTTCAAATCCGTAAATCCTAATTTTATGTTATATCAATTTGGCCCAAGAACACCGAAATTTCAATCCGTAAATTTCCGAAATCCAAAAATCCGTAAATCCGTAAATTCGTAAATCCGTAAATCCTAAAAAGCAAAAACCGTAAATCCAGTAGCGTAAATCCGTAGCGTAGCGTAAATCTAGAAAGCAGAAAGCTAATCCGTAAAGGTAAAAGCGTAAATCCGTAAAAGCGTAGCGTAAAATGCAGCGTAAATCCATTTTCTACAGAACTGTGATTCCGCAGACAAGTAGAAATCCATTTTCTCCGCCGTCATTTATCTCACATCGTCACGACCATCTCCTCATCGCTTACAATGGCCGATCATCATCGCCATCTATAAGAAGTCTCGGCTCAGAAATACATTCGCTTGTTTTTGTTTTTTTTCGCTTCCAGAGAGTAAAGTCGCTTAATATATAATACTCCTTGGCCAAACCCTACCCGATCTTGGCCAAAGTCCCTACTCCGACCTCGGCCAATCCTACCCGACCTTGGCTAAATCCCTACCCGATCTTGGCAACCCTACCCGATCCGGTCAAACCCTCGCCCGCCCGTACAAACCCGCTCGACCCACAAATGATTATTCAAAAAAAAAAAAAAAAAAACAAATTTCACAAATTTCAATCCACGTATAATCTACAATTGCAACAAATGGCCACTGAAAACCTATAATTCTTCGTTCCACGGACAATAGTCTTACGCCCATCACCACCACAAATTAAACGGGCACAATTATCTTCAATGGTCTCAATCCGTCACGATGTTTATATGTGGAAAAATGAAAGATGATTACCTTATCGGCGATGCCAGCCTCCAAACAAAGATGATCTACAATACGTAATACGGAAATCGAAACAATACGGTAATGTCTGCTGATCAATTCCACGACAAACGAAATTGGAGAGAATTTTTCTTCTCTACAAAACCGCCAAAGGAATACGGGATGCACCAAAGACACTTATTCCAGCTTCCGATAATATGTCGAACTATTCGAGATCGAGAGCATCCTCCACGCATCTTCGCCATGAGCAGTTGTCATTACACAATACTTTAACTCTCTCTCACTCGACGTCAAGAAACAATTGGGATCTCTTCGAGGTTCACGAACGGGACTCATTCACAGACAAGATTCTTGTACAAACAGATTATCGACAAGAAACTAGTTTTCAAATTTTTACCGACTCCATAAAGATCTTCGATGACGCGCTACGTTAATTCTCAAGACACAAAACCTTTGCTCAAGATTCGTGAAGCCTTCTCCTCAAGTCCGCGGCTATGAGAGTCGAAGAAAGTAATGATTGGTCCTCAATCTACAATGACGGGTTCTCAATCTACCATTTCCGTGATCGAGTATGATCTCGCGACTCGCCATTCGAGGCCATCAAGACTTTATAATACGTAACCGTCTCCTCGCCGTGGAAGACCTCGCGTGATCATTGTCGTAAACCCGGGTCATACTAAGGAAACCTGGCCGGAAAATTCACGGTAAGCCCACCGATTGGAAACCACCGGCCACACAAAGACATCAACAAAGAAAGTCATGGAAAAATCGCTCTAAATCTCAAGGCAACGTAGTCAACCGACCGCTTTCCCGTTTAGCAAGGAATGTGATTGATCTCCTCCGTAAATTATTTCGACAATCCTCGACCACATCATCTCGCCACTATAGCTCAATCGGTAACACCCTCAACGCTCTTAATGTGAAACAAAGCGGCATCACGGATTGTTGATTCCTAAGCTGTTTGCATCACACGACGCGGCGATGCTTCTCTTCTCATAAATCTTAAATTCTATCGATCGACACACGGTCTCGAATTGCCGACTGCCCGTATCCAAAGTAACAGAATTGGTTCACCAAAATTTCAAACTCCTTTATTCTAGATTCTCATTCTTCGTTCCTACACTTGATTGTAATCTTGTATCAATTACTAAACTCACCCGTGATAAAAATTGTATGGCTAAATTTGTTCATAACCCATGCGAATTTCAGAACTCCATTCTGGGAAGATGATCATGCATAAGGAATGCTCGACTCTATCTCTCAACAGCCAAGAACCTTCAACAAGACAAGCCCACCAAGTTCTATCCGAAGTTTCTAATCGAATAAAGCTTTGTTAAACCTTAAGTCCAATAAAGATGGTGAAATCATGTTGAATCACTATCGCTAGGTCATCCTAATTTCAAGTATTTACGTAAACTTTTTCCTTCATCATTTAGAAATAAAAATTCAAGTTTTTCGGTGTGAAGTATGTCAATTTTCAAAACATGTTAGAACTTCATATCCTCATCTTCCACATAAAAATCACATCCTTTCTCATTAATTCACACCGATATTCGGGACCTTCTCGAATCAAAAACATCACAGTGGACACGTTGGTTCATTTCATTTGTGGATGATCATACTCAACCACTCGTTATTCCTAATGAAAGAAAAATCAAGCATGTCAAATTTTTAAAAATTTTAATACCATGATTCAAACTCAATTTCAAACAAAAATCCGTGTATTGAAACCGACAATGCTAAAGAATATTTCACTTCCACCCATCGATTATCTGTTAAGTCGAGGATTGTCCATCTAAGCTCACGTGTTGACACACCTCAACAAAACGGGGTGGTCAAAGAAAGAATAGGCATCTTCTCGAGGTCGCCAGATCCCTCATGTTCACAACTCACGTCCTCAACATTTTTGGGGGATCTTGTTCTTACAAACTACCTATCTTATCAATAGGATGCCATCTCGTGTCCTCTTATTTAAAACACCTATCAATACTCTACTGAGTCATACCCACACACAAAAATCGTGTCCCATGTTCCCTTTAAAATTTTTGGATGTTCGCTTACGTCCACGTACATCATAAGGCAAACTTGATCCTCGAGCCATCAAATGCATATTCCTGTGGTATTCATCATACCGTAAAGGATACAAATGTTTTTCTCCTATCACAAAACGATTCTATAATACAACGGATGTCACATTTTTTGAACAATATCCGTACTATTCCAAATCATTCGGGGAGAACATAGCCAATGAATACCACTTTCGAATATCATAAGTACTCGCCTCCCACAAATCCTATTCCGCAACCTCTGTAGTGACTCAATATCTCAAATAAATACTCTTACTACTCCCAATGAATCCTCAACTTCTCTACCAACAGATCCAAACTTCCTTGTCCCAAAGAATGATCTCCTTGTCTACTCTAAGGAAAACAACTCAAGAAAGAAGCAGAGAACCGAGCATATCTTCGAGCCATTCCAGAATCCAACCCGAGTACAAAGCCACTCCGACAATTCACAAGGTAACACCACTGAACCTCATATTATTGAATTTCCTCCTAATGATTTGAATTTGCCAATTGCTATAAGGAAAGGTGTAAGATCATGCACAAACCACCCCATCTACAACTTTGTTTCCTATAAAAATCTCTCACCAGTGTATAAGGTATTTATCAAAGAACCTCGATCAAATGAGGTTCCAAATTTATTCATGAAGCATTTCGGATACCGAATGGAAGACTATTCGTGAAGAACTCAAGGCCCTGTAGAAAAACAAGACTTGGGAGATCACGTAACTACCATCTGGAAAACAAACCGGATGTAAATGGATCTTTACAATCAAACACAAAGCAGACGGTAGTGTAGAAAGACTCAAAGCTCGCCTTGTGGCTAAAGGATTCACCCGGCATACGGGCTTGATTATCGTGAGACTTTTGCACCGTAGCAAAACTCAACACTATTCGTGTTCTTCTCTCCATAAAGCATCTAACTTGGATTGGCCTCTCTACCAATTAGATGTCAAGAATGCATTCCTTAACGGTGATCTCGAAGAAGTCTACACGGACATTCCTACCGGAATTGAATCTCCGTTCCAACCAATGTAGTCCGCAAACTTAAGAAATCCTTATATGGATTGAAACAATCCACGTGCCCTGGTTTGATAAGTTCTCTAAAGTTCAAGAGATACGGGTACAATCAATGCCAATCGATCACACACTATTCGTCAAACACTTCTCCAAATGACGTAATAGTTATCCTAATTGTATACGTAGATGATATTGTTCTAACAGTAATTCTACAATCGAGATGGATAAACTCAAAGAATTCCTTGCCTAAGGAATTTGAGATCAAAGATCTAGGCAATCTCAAATATTTTCTAGGGATGGAAGTAGCACGAACAAAAAGGGCATATCTATATCTCAAAGGAAGTACTGATCTTCTCAAAGAACTGGAATGATTGGGTGTAAACCAAATAGAACGCCGATGGATTCTACAATAAAACTCGGAATCAAAGAAAATAAGTACACCTGTGGACAAAGGTCGTTATCAAAGATTAGTGGGAAAACTCATTTACCTATCTCACACTAGACCGATATTGGTTTTTCGGTAAGTGTTGTAAGTCAATTTATGAACAAATTCCCATCAAGAACACATGGAAGCTATCGTATACTCAGGTATCTCAAGATGACACCAGAAAAGGATTATATTTCAAGAAGAATCTCACTAGAAAAATTGAAGTCTTTGCAGATCTTGCCGAGGCAGTTTCTATAGTGGATCGCAGATCTACCACCTGGATATCAGTACATTCGTATGGGAAACCTTGTAACTCGCTAAGTAAAAAACAACAAGAGTCGTCAAGCGGTCGTCGAATTTAGAGCCATGGCTCACGGGATTTGTGAAGGAACGTGGTTAAGAAGGCTACTCAATGAACCTGACTTCACGACTCGAACCCATCAAAGCATGCATTGTGACAATCAAGCTGCAATAAGAATTGCAAAAAATCCAGTTCATCATGATCGAACCAAACATGTAGAAATTGATCGTCATTTCATTAAAGAAAAGATAGATGAAAAAATTGTAGACCTACTATATACATCTACTAAACATCAAATTGCAGATATCCTTACCAAAGCATTACCTCGAACAATCTTCGAAGAATTGAGTTGCAAGTTAGGAATGATTAATATCTATTACCCAACTCGAGGGAGTGTAGATTTTCGTGAGAATATTATTAGTGTTGTACATGCTGTAGAGTTAGTGTAAATCAAGCTGTATTTTCATTATTGTTACCAGCTGTTCTATTCCTAGAATTAGTGGACACTTTGTATTTCTATAAATAGATTGTATTATAGTGTTGTAGAGAAGAAGAGAAAACAGAGAATACATACTCCATATTATCTCCATCTTATCTCTCGGAGTACATTTAACAATTACTAATGTAGAATGCTCTTTACTTTTTAAAGATGTAACTTGTTCCCATGTTTTGATTTATGAATGTTTCTATATTTTCCTCAGAGGTATGTCAAATACTTTGAGTGTATCTTGAAAAAGTTCAATGGAGAAAATCAGCCTGGTCGTAGGTATATACTTGTTTCATCAATTTCATATTTCAAGTGTATCATTTTTCTGTAGAAAGAGCTCAAGTTGTGAATGTACAGGTGCATGCTTAGGGGATTTCGTCTCCACAAATGCCCGTACTGGATTAGACCATCTATTACCATTTCTAAGCATAAAGGTAAGCTGTGACATGTCTGCTGCCATTTATCACCTTCATGGCTTCATCCCTGCAACGTTTTGAATCATCATGCTCACCTTTGGGACATAATTTCAGCCAATGTCTTGTTTGAGATTGTCATGTTGCTGAATTGTTCACTAACTTAATTTGCAAGTGCTTCATTTCTTGAATTGACCGCTAAGATATCTAGTTTTCAATTAGTAGAAGGTACACCATCATATTGGATACATGCTGAAAGATTTAAGATTTGAGAAGTCATACTTGCCTTTTGCATGCATTTTATCTATTAGAAGTAAAGGTATCAAATGAGTTGTAGTTCAACTTAACTCATTTAAAATTGATCCAATGGCTTGCGAGCTCATTTAACAAAATATTGTCAAAACATAATTACTATATTGCTATTATGAAAAAACACTGTCAAAACATAATTACTATATTGCTATTATGAAAAAACACACTTGACATACTTTTTTTTCCTTGTTTTACTAAAATATAATAAAAATAATAATAATTGTACTAACGTTTTTGTCCTCAATAAAATTAAAAGTGACGCAAAACTCAAAATTTAAATGAGCCGACACTCAGGTGTGTAATATAAGTGAATTGGGTCAACTCATTCATTTTCTAGTTAGAGGCTTGAAATTTGTTTGCATTTGACATTAATTCTTCTAATCATTGTGGGTGCAAATATGATTATACTAATGTAGACTGCCCTGAAACTACAGGAATGTTATTCTCTACGAAGAAGCATCCAAAAACGAAAGATCTAATGGTAAATTTAAATGAATTTTACTGCATCGTTTTGGGTTATTTTCTAACAGATTGTTGATTCAACCATCATTAGGAAATTCCAGTTTGTTAAATATTTGAGCTGAGTGATTCATTTTTGCAGCCAGAAGATTTCTGGATCAAGTCATCTAAGAAAGGGATTTTTGTTTTTGCTCTACCTGGGGAACCCGGTCTAGCAGAACTGTCAGGAGACTTCAAAATCCATTTTCATGACCGCCAAGGAGATTTCTACTGGTATGTAAATATCTTAAATTTGTTTCTTGTGGTTCAGTTTTTCTATTTCTTTTTGTTCTTTTATTTGTTGTAGAGCTAATACTAGACTGGGATGCAATTTCTTGTGGGGACATGAAAATAGAATGCAATAACAAGGTGTTTCTTTTTCCTTTTTGATTCTTGCTAGTTGGTTAAACACGACAATGACAGAAAACAGAACAATTTTAGATGCCTCAGATCTTGACGGTTTTGACAAGGTGAATGGTTTGACCATCATCCAATATTATCTACTGCTTTCTATTTCTCACTATCAGTTACTTCTACTTGCTATGGTGCTTACTCTAAAGCCACTGGTTGTTATGATGGCAGAGGAAATTGCCTTCCCCAGGATTTCAGATTGAAATTGTGATGATAGACTATGATGGTACTCTGCCCACAAAATCTAAAGCTTCTTTCAGCGAGAAATCTGAAGGTAGTTCTGGTTATGGTCATGTCTCATGTGATCGAGCTGAAGCAACTTCCAATGAGAACAAAGTCTTTAAAAGCAAGGGCAACGATAATGTGTTTTCAGAGAGTGATGAAGATGAAACTGAACTTACAAAGAGTAGAACTGTTGAATCTGTTCATGAAGATGAACCAGCAAGAAGCGATCCATCTAGCACCATAAGGCAAGAGATTGGAGCTTTAGCACATGGAAGTGACCAGTTATCTCTTGGGAGTGAGAAACATCCAAGAATTAGTACTTCACAGAAAAATAGTACTGACTCCGACGGGGCTGGAAAACCTGCCTCAAGCAATGAGGATTCTGCACTGGAATCTGAGGGGACGAATGATATCAAGGCCATAGCTGCTGATGCTTCAGTTTTTACTTTTGGAGATGACGAAGATTTTGAGAGTGATTAGGGCAGTAGTCATGATTTTACTTGAAGTTGAAAGGTGCAAACGCAAAAGCTCTCTCTTTCATGGTTCTAATTGGAATCTGCGGATAAGATGTCAATTCATTGAATATTGTTTCCTTTACTCCCCTCTATCTTATTTCCTTTGTTTTTGACCGTTGTATGAAAAAGCTAACATATTATCATAGTTGAAGCAAAATTGTTCACAACTTCTTTTCATATTTTTTTATTTTGTTATTATATCATTATTATTTTTTATATCAAATAATAAGTGCGTAATTTGAACTTTGATTCCGTGATTTAAATTTTAAAGTGGGAAAGACACTGAAGTCTTTTTAAATGGTTAACGGTTGTCCTTCATACCACTGTACTTTCATATTTCTTCAGGCCATGGTTTATTTGTGAAATGTTTTGAAAAGAAAGGGGTGAGTTACGACGAGTTCAATAAGAAATCTCATATGCAACATGTATTTATAAAATATAATGACATGCATGAAGCATAAATAAACCATACTATGCATATTTGAGAACAGTATAGTAAGCCAATTTCCTAAAACACTTCAGTAACAATATAACAAACTTTTCTCTTCCTATCATTTATGCAATGGGAAGAGATTAATTAAAACATGATGTTTCATTAAGAACATGCTTCCATAAATCATGCATAAATTCCACAGAAAGCATATAGTTTCTTCCACAATCACAAGGGAAATGAAAACAAATCCATAAAGTGAAATTATGCACGTACATAACGTAAGTCCATTGTTATATGTCCCAGAATGAGTTGTCTTGTGTCTTAGGACTAATACTCGTTTTTCATATCTACCTATCTTGTTTCCCAAGATAGTCGTCCCGTATCCCATGGCATAGTAACTCAATGTAAATCATGACTAATATATCAAGTCACATATCAATGATATCAATGTTATTCGAATGCGTGCCCTTATTTAAAGCTTATGTTAATTAATTAGAAATTAATCAATTCAATGATATTACATTAGTTATATAAAAGAAATGTACTGTTTTATAAACATATCCTTGATTATAACAATATTATATCATGTCAATTGCCATTGTATGTATTGCTCACGAGAAAGACTTACTAAAGACAAGAGCATTGTATCACTAGACATTTGATGAACTATTTCGCAATTGACAAAGAAATTCAAATAGTTTTTTAGTTATTAGATCAAGGTGTTATGTTTTGATTGGCTTGTCTTGGTCAGAAGATGGTAACACAAAAAAACAACTTGATTGATATAATTCAATCAAATTAAATGACTTTTTCTTATAAAATACTACCTTATATGTTATGCAAACTCTTAATCCTGAGTCTACTACAGTTTTAGTTGAAGGGATTCAATGTTCATTAGATTCCTAGGGTTGAGATCCTAGTATTTTTCAGAATCCATATGCCTACTATTTTGATGCGCTGGTCATGGAGACAAGTGTGAGAGTTTCGTAAGTCAGAACAATTATATATATATGTGAATTGTATTTACCATCCAAATAGGCATCCAGGACCTACAAAGGTTGGATACACTAACCCATGATATCTTTTTACGAGCTCTATACCAACTCGACAAAATAGGTCTCATAACGTAAACTAAGAACATAACACAACGAAAATACAATGAAAATAATATGGTTAAATCAACACACCACAAAACAACCAGTAGATAAGAAACAATAATTTGCAGTAAAAACACTAGTGATGGTATGTCTCACAGATTGTCCAGGCTACCAATATGCATTAATATGACAAATAACACACATAATTTGAATTAGGCAAATATACTAGAAAAATTATAACGAATTTCCAATCACTTCAAGACCTCATATGTGTAACATATCTAGTAAATGGTGATTATATTCTCCCAATATATGGTCATAAATAACACAACATATAATGAGGTATACCCATATAGGATCTTGCTCTTACATGGTAATATCATCGTGTTGTGATCCAGACCATTTTATACATATATTTTTTTGCATCAATTCTCATATATTTATAATGAGTTATTATTCCCTATGCATTTTATATGTTTATCTATCTTATATAGCTCTTCTAAAAAAGATCAACTTGCTTTTGATCGAGGAATGAGAATTATTCTCAAAAGGAAGTGGTACTAGTACTACTATGAGCAAAGTTGTAGCCATTGATTAGAACTCTGGCCTAGATGAAGAAGAAATAGCACTTCTTGCTCAAAATTTTAAGAAAAAAGAGATCCATCCAGAGGATTCATAAAGGATGCCTCAAGCAGGAAAGACTCGAGGTATGGTAAGAAAGAAGATTCTGAAGATGAGTCTGATCAACAACATGGTAGAAACTATGTGAATCAAATAAAGTTCTTTGAATATGGAAAGCCAGGATATATTGATGTCAATTTCTCTTCAAAATAAAATTGCTCTGGGAAACTGGCAATGAAGGCTTAGGTTATTATTTCGAATAGTAGCTATAGTGCTAAGGAGGAAGAGTAATTTTTCTCTTGAGGAAAGAAAGTCCTCAGCTACCTGTGATCAGAGTGATCACATAAAAAAGTTTGATGTTAATTAGAAAAGATACTATGATCTTCAAGTGGAATTTAAAGCTAATCTCTCAAGAATGAAGCATCTAAAGAATGATTTTAAGAAATTTGAGTCTAAGGAAGTGATTCAAAAAAGTGTAAGTTCAAATCCCTTTAATGATCAGATTGATCAAAAATTACTCATTTGGAAAAAAATAGTATTTGTTCTTGAAAGCAATAAAGAATATTTTGTAAGTTTGATACTTTAGTAGTATTTCTATTAAAAAAAGTACGCATATAGTCCCATATTTTTATGATAGCACACTAGTAGTCTCAACATTTAATTTTAGGTATAGCAGTGGTCTAAAATTAAAATTTGATTAGGAATTTTAGCATATGCCATACACATGGGAGAAAAATGAAGGAAAAGCTGGTCTTTGAAACTATTTTTCACTAATGAACCACATTTCAGTCTTCAAGTTGCTATTTCTAAGAGTATTAAAGCTGTTATAAATTTTGTTAGGTGTTGATTTGAAATAAAAGCCCTACGATTTTCTTCAAAAGCTATCTACTCATGTACATCTTCAACAAGGTTCAATTCCTTTAAGATATTTTCGAGACTTTCTTAGTTTTTCTTAATTCAGTTTTGTTCAAGGTTAAACTAAAAATGTTTTTGGGTTAATAATAGTTAAAAATGAATCTCTTTTTTATTATTTAATTATTTTAAAAATGAGTTTTTCCTACATTTTTTGCCCATGTGTGTGGCACAAAAACCAAGAGTAGTATAGAAAAAAATCTCCCTAATGTAATACATAGCATGGAGCCCCACATCTATACATGTTATGGGAGGGTATAAGAGGCTTTACAATGTGCATACAACATATCAAAAGAGAGGGTGATCAAACATCAATGGCACATAAATGTGGCAACAAATTTGAAAGAAGATGTTGATAAGGAGTCCAACTATCTTCCAAGTTGGCACACTCCTAGCAACTCAACAATCTTCAATATAGAAAAGCGGAAACAAACTAAAAATATTCAAAGAACTAGAGGTCCTTAAATATTAATCAATACACTCAATGTAAATATCCCCATGGCCATCAATCTATGATGCATTCAAGTAAGGGTATGACTAAATTTTAAGGACATGTTATGTGTATTATTCCAAACTTGTTTACTCTATATGTCATCAAGATAAACTAATGTGAACTAAGCAATTAGAAGTATAGACTCAAATTGTACCAAAATTCATATGTCCACAGTTAGTCTTTCTCTATACTAATGTAAGTGCCAGCTTAGAAGAAATAAATAGGTCCTTCAAAGTTTGTAATGATAGGCTAAGTTATGAGTAGGGGAGAGAAGATATTTAGGCTTGCACATACCTTTGTTTTCCAATCAAACATATAAGTTCATAACCATAACACTTATACACTCAACCATAGTTTCTTTTCTCTTTACTTTTCAAACTTCAAACAATGAAGTTGTGAGAACTATACACAAAATTCAAATGCTTATGCAACAATTCCTTAACATACTTAACATTTTTTCACTTTTCTTTTCTTTTCTTTCTTCCTTTTGTTTTTTAATAAACCAATCTCAAAACTTCATTTTTTTTCTTTTCTCCGTGATACCCATTTTTTAAATAACATTCCACTTTTTCCTTTTTTTTGTTGATTGAAACCAAGAGAGTAATACTAGAAAACAAAAGAACAAATAAAATAGATACTCAATCAAAAGGTGGATAAGGTAAGTGGGAATAAATACTTAGGCTAACCAGTATTTAGGTGCAAAGAAATGAAGAGATAATGTATTGACTCAAGGAAGGAACATTGAGGATAAGAAAATATTCATGACAAGAAGGATAAAAAAATTCAAGGATGGCCTAAATCCTCTTTCTAACCAAGCAGCATTAGAATTTTGCCTCGAGAGACAGTAAAAGTGGATTCTAGAGCTTGTTAGAGATTTAAATATCATCAAGGCAACATAACCACACAAGTTTCTCAAAATAACCATACTAATTCATAAAGTTATGACATGTGCACAAATAATAGGGTGTAGCAAATCAAAAAATTTGGTCAAACAAATGCTCAATGAATATACATGTCATAACTACCACACTTAAGTTCAATTCAAAAGCATGTTAGTCATCAGACATCATTTATCCCTCTAAAAAGTTCATTTCACATGCAAAATTTTAGGAGGACATAAAAACATGCAGAAGAGTCCCGAGAAGAAAGAGAAAGGAGAAAAGGAGAATGTCAAATGACCAAAGACAATTTTTTTTTAAATTTTAAAAGTAGTAAAGGAAGATAAACACAATTTAAAGAAATAGAAAAGTAGTAACAAAACAATAAATAAGTGAGATGACAAAAATGGCCTCAAAGAAGATCATAGGCCAAAAAGTTAAGTATGTGCATCAAGAGATATTATTAGCACAAGCCATACAATGTTTCCTTGAGAGAGAAACGAAAAAAAAACTACACACAATTGCCTTAAAAGAGATCATCGACAACACTCACATCATTGCTAGTCAAGAGAAGGAAAGAACCTAACTAAATACTGAGCAACACAAGAAACACCCCCAAGGGAGAGAAGAAACAATGAATGCTACAAAAATATCTAAGAATTTGAGAAAGGCTTAGGTTTCAACATATAAAAGAGACATGCTTAGATGGGGTCAACACCTCAAACACTAGGAATGCCAACAAGATATACCAGTATAGACACAACAATGCAAGAAAGTTAAGATTCCTAAAGATAGGTAAACAATCTATATGACATACAAATGCATATGGAAACTCCAAACAAGTATAGTACAAATAAACACTCATGTACACAAACTTGTAACACACTTCATTTTTCTCTAAACATACATCTAAAGCACAAGAGAAGGAAGTATAGGCAAAAGATAAACAATAATCAATACAAGAAAAATAAAGAACTACCACTCACTAGGTAAAAGAGAGAAGAACCTAGTAAAATAGAAGAGATACATTCTATATTGCATGGCATATGAATGATAAGACTGTATGAAGAAAGATCCTAATACTTTGACACTACATGCTAAAAAAATGTGATGTGATGCTCATGTAGAAAGTCAGACAAATAAGTAAAAAGTATGTAAGGAAAACACATATAAAGAGCATGTTAAAGTAACTAGTAAGGAAGAAAATAGTAAAGGATCAAACATTCATGCATAGAAGCAATTAAAGTAATTAACATACTATACAAGACAAAGAAGTAGAGGAAGAAAAAGATATGTATAGACAAGAGAATAAGGAGCATACATAAAATACATAATTTCATAGAATAACAATAGCCTATACCAAAGGTGACACATGGCACAAACATACAAGGTGTGTGTATGTTTAGGTAGAGCTCTAAGAATGAGCACCCAGGTGTTTAAACCCAAACAAAGGTGACCTACTCTGATACTAATGGATGAATCCTATAGATAGGAACAATTACTCAAAGATCAATTTTTTTCTGACTCAAATAGGTAACCAAGACCTAGATAGGGGTGGAGATGCCACCTATATAATCTTTTTATGAGCCCTATATCAATTCGGCCAAGCCAACCTCACAAACGTGAACTACGTAACTTACATAGTGGAAGTATAAAATAACATGTTTAATTCACCACACAACTAAAAAACTCAAAAAAATTGAAAACAACAATCCGCGTTAAACATATTAGTGATTATGTGCCTCACCAGTTCCCACCCAGACTAGAAATTAATAACATGTCAAACAAGAATGCATACTAAACAACAAAGGATTTCTAATCATTTCAAGACTTCAAATGAGGGAACATATTTGGTAAATGATAATTTTACTCACATAGTATGAAATCAATCTAGATATAGCAAACCAAAAAAAGAGTCTAACTCCTAGGACACTATAAGGGTAAGGAGATATAGACTCTTTGAGACTCACGTCAAATTCACATACACATAATACACATAAATAAGATAAATTAATTAACTATAGTATAAGCTATGATTCAAAAGTTATAGGCATGCTACAAAGAAAGAAAAAAAGCGTGCAATAAAATATAACAAGTAAGCTTTTTAATCAAAGCATGCAACTAATATGTTAGAACTTATATAAAAGAAACTTAGATTGCATTGACATACATATTGATCATGCATAAAGACATTGTGGAATTTATGGTGTAAATGTTTATGATGCACATAAAGAATAACACTTTAACTTGAAGGGGGTCCTTTTATGGACAATCAATGATTTACCTGCCTATGGGAACTTATCAGGACATGCAACTAAAGGTTATATGGGATGTCCTATATGTAGTGATGGCAATTCTGCAACTTATCTTGTTCACAGACGAAAGATGTCTTATAGAATATATAGAAGATTTTTTCCATCTATACATAATTTTAGATACCAAAAGAAACCATTTGATGGTGAAGAAGATCATAATCCTACATCTCAACCTTTGCGAGGTGGTGAGATATTAAAGCAATTGAATGATATGACATTTAAACGATATGGAAAGATGAAAAAAATGAATACTTACTAATAGAGGGAAATGAAAGAGGTCAACTAATAAAATGGGTGAAAATGAAAATGTTACTGAATCAGTAGATCATGGTTGTTAGAATAAAAAATCAATTTTTTGGGAATTACCTTATTGGAAAGACCTACAAAATCGTCACATCTTAGATGTCATGCACATTGAGAAAAATGTATGTGAGAGCTTGATTGGTACATTACTTAATATACTTGGAAAAATGAAGGATGTAATTAAAGCAAGACTGGATTTAAGGAAACTAGGCATACAACTTGAATTGGCACCAAGGGTGGAAAATGATAAGAATCGAATATACTTGCCACCAGTATTGACATATACAATGTCAACAAAAGAGAAAGATGTTTTTTGTAAATTTTTGGCAGGTGTGAAAGTTCCTGATGGTTACTCATCCAACTTAAGAAATTTTGTGTCTACCACCGATAAGAAACTTTATGGATTGAAATCATATGACTGTCATATCTTAATGCAACAATTATTACCAGTTGCTATTAGATCAATTCTTCCAAAATATGTTTAATTATCAATAATTCCTCTTTCTCATTCTTTAATACAATATACAAGAAATATATATCAATTGGCTAATTAAACTCTTTACAGAAAGATGTTGTAGAGAATTTGTGTCTAATTGAAAAATTCCTCCCTCTTTCTTTGATATAATGATTCACTTGTGTGTTCATTTAGTTCGAAAGGTTCAATTGTGTGGTCCTAATTACTTAAGGTGGATGTATCCTTTTGAGAGATACATGCAAGTCCTTAAAGGATATGTAAATAATAGAAATCGACTTGAAAGATGCATGATGGAACGTTACATTGCTGAAAAGGCCATTGAGTTTTATTTTAAATACTTTAGTGGTTGCACTGAAATTGGGAATCCTACGCACAAGTTGTTTTTAGAACGTCAAATGATCCAAGTAGGTAACCCTATGCTTGTTGGAAGTAAGAAAGTTTTTATTGATCGCAGTCGATGGGAAAAAGCACACCGAATCATTTTGGTAAATAATAAGAAGGCACAAACGTACATAGAGTAAGTGATGACATGTACAACCTTTTCATTTAAAATAAAATTATTTTTTACTTAAATATTAATGATATCTAATTGATATATCTTTAATAACATTACAGAATGCATATAAACTTACTAAAGATTGATCATCATTATAAAAAAAGGGAGGAGAAAAATGATTGTATGATGAACATAAGCGAGAGCTTATTATTTGGTTTCGCAACCCTATAAGTGTCACATACAAGAATTCATTAGTACTTCTATGCAATGTTTTAAAAAAAAATTTAAATACATTTCTGTTTTTGTATGCATAGATTCAAGTTGAACTCAACAAACCCAATCATAAAATAACAGAAAGTTTAGAATGGCTTGCATATGGTCCAAAATTCGATGTCAAATCATATTCTAGTTTTACAATTAATGGATCAAGGTTTACGACTCGAGCAAGGGACAAAGTTTGAGTAAATTAGAATAGTAGTGTGAAGATAGTTGCACAAACTATGCAATTTGCTATTTCAAAATATGGTAATCCTGTACTTTCTGATAGAACATATTATGATATAATTCAAGAAATTTGGGAACTCGATTATGAGGTCTTCGTCTTCCATGAAACACTATTCTTGTGTGATTGGGTCGAAGATATTATCAATGTTGGATATAAAATAGATGATTTTGGATTTATCCTTGTAAATTTATCCAAGATAAGTCACACTGATGATCCTTTCACGTTACCACTTCATGCAAAACAAGTATTTTATATGAGTGATCAAATTGACACAAGATGGTCTATTGTGTTAACGCCTCCACAAAAAGAGTTCTACCATTATGATGCTTTAGAAGATGATGACATGCTTGATACATTATCCAATATTAGTAATTTCTCAAACAAATTGCCTAATGTATATGATGATCTAGTTGATGACGATGATTCTTCATCATGGACTCGAAGTGATTGTGAAGGAATATATATATACGATCAACAACCTAATTAAACATAATGTATGTTCTATGTTGTCACTATTAACTCTTGCATGTTTATATGTTTGGAATTAAAATTGTCAATTAATTTCTATTTCATCATTGTTTGCATATATTTCATAGATCATAGGGTACCAAAGATTGTAGAAACAAAGACCCCCAAAACAAAAATGTCAAGACCAATGACTAAACAAGGAGGATAACAACTAAATAAGTTGGTTAGTAATTTAAATTGATACAAAGTCCTTGTTATTTTTACTAATTGATGTAATAATGTATGATATGTTTGTTTTCTTTATTATTTGTAGAGATATATTTAAGAACAAATAGCCAGAGGTGAAATAATCGAACAACAAAGGAGAGATGCTATATATCATGTATTCGGACGCGAGCATCCTAGTCGTGTTAGGGGAGGAAGCCAATATGATAGTTAAATGGAGTTTTTTAATATTCTAAAACAAAAGCCTCAGATGGTCAGTAAGGAGAAATATTGTAAAATTGAAGAAGAACTCAGCTCTTTTAAGGCCTCAATGTTAAGTGAGATCGCCACTTTAAAAGAATATCAATCACAACACATGTCAGGAATGGTAGTACTACAATCAGGGCATGCCATATTGGCCATGCATGCAACAATCCATGCCAGTCATGCCACCATCCATGCCAGGTATGCCACCCATGCAATCTCATTGCGCCCAACCTATATCTTGTATGGGATATTGTCATCCTATTGGTCTTCCCTTTATGCCAGGAATATAGATGCAATCAAGTAGTGGTTCATTTTCTCCAATGCAATCTATGCATTCTTACCATCCATCACATCACGATGAGCATTTTGATGAAAATGTACTTCCAATAGCTACCCCACATGGGAGTCCTCCTCTATTTGATGAATCATTTGTGGTAAGATTTAAAGTTTATATAGGTAGTCCATTATTCTTATTTTTTTATTATATATTTTATTTATTATTTGTAACACTTAATATTTTTACAAAATATGAAATGTTTGTTGAAACATCATTCATCAACAGACTTTATTTCTATTGGAATGGTACAACAATTGAGTGATGATCGAATGATTCATAATCAATATTTTCCAAAATATTAGTGAATAGTAATTGATCAATCATTGATCCATGATTGTCTAATACCTATGCCTTCTAATGCTACCACAGTCCAAGAAGCGGTTAGACAATATGTGGCTTGGCCATCGAGTCAAGTTGTGATTAATTTTGACATGGTACTATTTTTTTACTTAAAATAACACTTTTTTACTACTATTATATTATTATTCTTTTATTGTTACTAACATATATAATACTTCTTCTTTAGTCTATTATACCAGAATTAGTAAGTGCGGCACATTTAAGAGATACAAAGCAAGTATCTCGTGGTAAATCTATGTCTAATGGTCAATCATCGCGCACTAAGTCATTCAAGAAGAAGCCATGGAAAAGTATATTCATGATTATGCTATAAATTTCAGTAGAAATCTTGGCGCTTTGATGACTATTGTTGTGAGTGCATCTAGCATAAATGATGGATGGACTATGCCAATTCCTATAGAAATTTCTAGTATAGACATTGACCAAACCTGTATATCGATCGAGTACATATTACAACTATTTGAATATCGAATGATCGATTTAAGTGTAATTCAAGTGTGAACAAAGTGAGTTCTCAATTGGTAAATAACTTTCATTTATGTAGAACATATATAATTATATTTATATTAGCTAATTATTTATATATATTTCTTTTATATAGGGCATGTTATTATCGAATTCAAGCTAATCACTTATCACATTTAGCAATGTTCTATTATTCTTCATTTGTCAATCAATATCAAGAGAAGGATGTTAACATCAAAGCTAAACAATTATGTGATAGGGAATCAACACTTAACACAAATCAGAAATTGATAATCCCTTGGCTACTAAGGTTTGAACAAGGCCAAGATCATTGGATGTTGAGAATCCTTGATCAATATAGCTATCATGTTTGGTACTGTGACTCAACTTCCATAGAATTGAGTAAAGATACAAAAGTAGTTGTTGAAATGTAAGAGTTATAGCTAGCTATTATTCATCTACTATTCTTTGTAATATTTAATAAAAAAATAACAGTTATAAACCTTGATAGGGCATGGAAGCTGTGGAACAAGAGTAGAGACATTGCCCTTAAAAAATCTCATAAGCTTATATGGGACAAAGTTATGGTATGTACAAGCGAATATTAATAATTTAATTAAGTTTACTATTAAATAGTAAAGATGTTCTAATATGTAAAATAATGTGCACTTGTTTTTTGTAGGTTCCACAACAAAATGATGGAGTCATGTGTGGTTACTATGTCATGAATTTTATGAGCGAAATCATCACAAATATCAAAATTTCAATTAAAGATGTGGTAATCTATTTTACCAATATACCTTTTTAACATATATGAGTTATTTTTTGTGAATTCATGAAATTACATTCTTATTTTGAATTTAAATACATGTAGTTCTTTGGTTGGAACAAGTCGGTCTATGACTCGCAAATATTTGATGATTTACAAGAGGAATGGGCAGAACACATGGTTCAAATTATATCATCATAAGAAGAATCGGGAGAAGATTTTGATGATCTTGAATAGCATATGACAACATCATGGTAATTTTTATAATGCTTTAATTTCTCTATTCCTGTGTCTGAAGTCTGGGCAGCTTGTTTGATGGATGTTTATGTGCTCATGTATTTAGGGGAATGAATTGTTATATGGACCTATTTTTTGCCTAAACTTCATCTCATCTCTCTTGCCTAGTTCCCTTGTATGACAACATCATGGTAGTCACTGGCCAGCCAAGTACAGGAAAACCACCAAGAATCATCATTTCGGTGTAATATCATGAATTCACAAAAAAAACTTATATATGTTAAAATATTAGTAAAAGAGATTACCACATTGACACCAGAGTAATATAATAATAACCTTATCCCTTTGAAATCATATTAGCACTGCATTAATCTTTTGTCTATGAATACGAAGCTATCTGGAATCAAGTTGGTATTTTTAATGCTATAATGTATATGAAGTCAAGTGTAACTCTCATTTGTTACTTGGGTTGGTTAGGCAAAAACAGTTGTTCTATGAGTTTATGGGCACCAAAACTCAATCAACTCAAGTAACTAATCGGAGTTGCACTTGACTTCATATTTAGAGCTCATTATAACATTAAAAATACCACCTTGATTCCAGATATCTTCATATTTATAGACAAAAGATTAATACAGTGTTAATATGATTTCGAAGGGATAAGGTTATTATTATATCACTCTGGTGTTGATGTGGTAATCTCTTTTACTAATATTTTAACATATATAAGTTATTTTTTGTGAATTCATGATATTAAATTCTTATTTTGAATTTAATTACATACAGTTCTTTGGTTGGAACAAGTGGGGCTACGATATGCAAATTTTTGATAATTTACGAGAAGAATGGACAGAACACTTTGTTCAAATTATAACATCAGGAGAAGAATATGATGATCTTGAATAACATAGGACAACACCATGGTAATTTTTATAATTCTTTAATTTCTCCATTGCTCTAAATTTTGGACTACTTATTTGATGGATGTTTATGTGCTCATGTATTCAAGGAAATAAATTGTTATATGGATGAGCTATTTTTTTGCCTTTAAGCCAACCAAGCTTCCTCTCCTTGAAATAAAGTGGAAATATCACAAAATCCATGACAAAAGAGACAACACCATTTTATTAGTAATTTAAGTTAAATATATATGTATTGTATATAAATTATTTTTTTTGTAATAAATTTAATTCTCAAATAATTAATTAATATTTAATTTTTTAATTATTTGTTAAACAGATTTTGGTTTTTTTTTCTGCTGTTATGTAGTGATTGAAATATAGGTTTTAATTTGACTATAATAGAAAATGAGTAAATTTTGTAAAAAATTAAAAATTTAAAGTCAATTCAAACGTTGAACTCAAGCATTTAAGTCATCACATTCCCCATCGTTTTTGAACACCTCCAAGGAACAACAATATCAATTTTAAAAACCCCATGATTGATGATGGTGATAATGAGATTGATAAAGATGATGAAGAATTAAAACTCTTATCCAAAAGACTCAAGAAAATCTTTAACCAAAACAATTCACAAAATAAATGGCAACCAAGTTGTTTAAGGGATCATAATCCAAGAGAACTCAAACTTATGACTTTTGACGGTAAGAAAGCTAAAACCCACTAAACCCAAAAGTTTTGAATGTAATAGGATTGGTTATATTATAGCTTAGTGTGCTAAAAAATGAAGAGAACTGGAAAGGCTTTCAATGCTACCCTTAGCAGATCAAAAAATGACAACGACAATCCAAATAACTCAAAAATTTATAGCACTAACTACCTTGCATTTACTGTAAAGACTGGTCAACATTCTTGTTAGTTTGACATTGATTCAGATAATCAAGAAAGTAATTCTAAATTCCTACTAAAAACATTTAATGTTAACAATTTTAATGAGTTGTTTATAGATTTAGTAGGTTGTAAGAGACAAATGATAGATTACTTATAGAAGTAGAGAAAACAAATGATAAATTTAAATCTTGTGAAGCAAATTCCTCAATTATAGAAAAAGAAAAAATTGAGCTGTCTAAACTTGCTGATGATTGGAGTTCAACTCTTACAGATCTTAAACAGCAAAACAAGAATCTTGTGTAGGAATTTGAACAATCAAAAGGAAGCCATAAAGAGTCTAAAATTGGAGCTAAAAAGATAAAAAAAATTCTTCACTATGAAAAACCTTTCAAAGATAAAAGAGAATTAGGCTATATAGATGAGCAATCTACATCATCATCTTCAAAAGCAACGCAATTCGTAAAACCTATTGACCCTCCTTCTTCAAATGCTACATATACACTTCCAATATCAAAGATCACATTTGTAACGCCTTCTAACTCTACTCTTACTATTACTTATGCACAAAAAACCATTGCACCAATAATTGATAAAAGTGTTAAGTTTGTGCCCGTCTTTCATCATTGTGGTAGGAAAGGCCATATTAAGCCAAAGTGTAGATTTTTTTGGTTGCAGCCTATGTCATTAATCCTTTCCATGCATCTAGTTATAGAACTCATTATTATCATCTAACTAATAGTATGTCCAATTATTCTACTAGAAAGTATGAAGTTGTTGGTTCAAAGAGACAAGTGAATTTCAACACTTTTAATTCTAGGACTAATTATCATCATCCTATCATGCTTGTTGCATCTTTTATTAGGATGAATGTGAAATCTAAAAGTAATTATAAATCCAAGAATATGCCTATGAATACTAAGGTAGTTGAGTTCCAAGTGAAAGAAATAAAAGAAATAAAAAAACCAAGATTGAAGAATGCTTGGGTTAGGAAAGATTATATTTTTTCAGTCACTTGACCTCCTTTATTGTTTACCTATGTACTTTTTTTTGGTGCTTAGTTGACCCTATGTAAGTATCTTTAGTTTTTTTGTTTGTTTGTTTGTTTTTTATTTTTATTGATGTTTCTTTAGTTTTAATTAAAAAAGAGTATATTTGTTTTAACAATAAAATAGATTTTACATACTTTCCTTTACAAACTTGACTTATTCTTATTGACTTTTCATTAAGTAAATGAGTATTTCAACTTGTGCATTTACGTACCATTTCACCTTTGGTGATCGATATTGATAAGAACTTACTCATATACTCACTAAACATATATGTATATCATGCTTGTAGTTTATGATTACTTTTGTAAGATTTGAAGGCTTGAGATAACCTTGACTGCCAAGCTATATTTGAACTCAATTTTTCACTTTCTAAATTTTTACTATAGAGAGACACCTAGTTTGAGAGTGCTACCTACTATGATGTGTGTAACTACCTTAGTGAGTAGAGAGAATTACTTTACAACTAGTGTGAAATTCATCATAATAGGTTTCTAGCTCGTGCATAATTTCTTAAACAATAAAGAACGACAAATGAAATAGATATGTCTTGCATGCACAAAAAGAATAGGTCAAAAGTTGGTTATACAAAAGGAAAATAAAAAATTAAATAACCAATTCCTATATAAAAAAGGAAAATAAAGATTTTAAGCTGTCTCTTGATAAATATTTTTTATTTGGTGAAATTGAGGATTTAATTTCAATTTTTTCATGATATGTGACACTCTTTCATTTGAATTTTTCATAACTGATCATAAATGAATTAAATGGCATACTTTTTATGTTAAACATATATCTTATTTTCGATGATTGTTGATATGTCACTATATATGTTTAGTATTATGTGTTTTTTGAATATATTTATGCTTTCAATAAATAGTCAAAATTTGAACAAAATTAATTTCTCAAATAAATGTTATGTTCTAGTCATGCTTAAATAAGTCTACTACCCTCTTTAAAAAAATTATTATTATAACTCAATTTGCTAATTTTTTTATTTTTGGGTGTCATAGAGCTTAGGGGGAGTTCATTTATCACATACATTATATACTTGCTTATACTCTTTATCTATACCTTATAGTTAATTTATCTTTTGGTATGATAAAAAAGGAGAGAGTGTTTATTAATGGGAGAGATATTACACATAGGGGAAGAACACATTGATTAAATGCTCTATTTTTTTTTATTTGTTATTGCATATAGGAGGAGAACTCTTAATCATTATGTGTTCACCTTCATATGCCACATAAGAGGAGTTATTTTTAATTCTTAAATGTTCTATCTGTTATTACTCACTTCTTATGTTTGTTTCTTCTCTTAACTATTATTATGTACATTAAAAAAATGAACAATGACTCCTTCGAGACATATTGTGTGCATATCTATTGTTTTATTTTCAGTATACATATGAGCTGTAAAGATACAAGCAAAGTTGGCTTCACTGGATCATAAGATAATAACACTATGTAAAATTTATTTTCCCTATAAGTATCACGTAGCGAAAGAGAGGTTTTTTCATATTACTATGCCAAAGTAGGAGATTGTAAGGCATATGCGAGTGTTGACGATATTTTTGAATAAAACATTTAAATGTAAACTAGTTTCTCAACAAATTTTCAAGATCACTATTCTAGCCAAAGAAACTTTCAAGCATTAGGTGAACATTTTCAATCCTTTGAGATTCACCTCGCTCCTAGAGAGAAATTTGGACGACCAATGGTGTTCTACTCACGATCTACAAATATCATGGTAAGAAGCCAGGCTGAAAGACCGTTGAGATCGATCGATCATGAAATAATAGCTACTTAGAGAAATACCTTACCAGTCCCCAATGAGACCAGGACAGAAGATAACGCTCATTACCAAGAGTTATCTCGTCAACTCCTCGAACTAAGAAAAAAGCTCAAAGAAACCAAAAGATAAAAATGATATCTACTTTCCTAGGTAGAGTGAAGGACCTCAAAAAACCCCATTATTAATCTGACCAATAGAGATGCAATTGGGCGTAGCCAGTTTGAGCCCAACAAGCCGAACATGAAGTCAAGAGAAATCCCCTCTCTAGCTCGACACAACCTGATTATGAACAATGGGTTTAAGAAAGAAAAAAACTGGGAGACACAACTACAAGCATTGGATGAGAGCAATAAAAGGCAAGATTAGGCCTTAAATGTGGCAAGTGATAAACACGAGAAGGGAAAAACCCCTTTATGATATGGACAAAGATTGTCAGCAACTATACGTCTCCCCCTTTTCTGATATAATAGAAAATGATGAACCACCATCCAAGTTCAATGCTCCTAAGTACCTTGATTATTTTGGAACAAAAGATCTAATCACACATGTTCAAAACTTTAATTTAAAATAGCCATGGCACCCATGAGTCTCACCCAGGAAAAAAAGGATGCAATGATGTGAAAGTTGTTCGTAGCCACCTTCTATGAAGGTGTGCATAAATTGTTCCACAACCTACCCCCCAAATCCATATACTCCTTCCCATAGTTTTCCAGGCTATTCATTACAAACTATGCCTAAAATAAACTTTTAAGGAAGGAATCTTACCACCTTTTCTCAATTATCCAAAAGGGAAAGTAATCCATTGACGAATACATGAAAAGGTTCAGAGAAGAGAAATTGGAAATATCTAAATGCCATAGATCTATTGCTATAGAGGCCTTTAGGTGAGGCCTACTAAAGAAAATTGACCTATTCATGTAACTAACTAAGATAGTGCCACGCACCTTGGAGGAAGCCTATGGGGAAGCAACAAAGTTTTTCAACCTAGAAATGGAGCTCAACCTAGTCAAAAGCCATCATATAGAGGTAAAGATAATACCAGATAAGGAAAAATGAGGATGAGTCTAGATAGGGCATATCAAAATAACAACACCAAATGTTTTGTTTTCTCTTATATCTTCTTAGCTGCTAATTTTGAGTTAATTTATTACTACTATTTATTTTTAGTTCTTTTAATTTTGTTTTCTCAAAACACAAAAAAATTAATCTTTAGTATTTAGTTTTAAAATTAGTTTTTAATAAAATAATCACAATGAGAATGATCTTTTCTTATCATTATATTACTTGTTTGTGATACTGAATACCCATTGCATACCTCTTGAATTAGAAAGACTAACTATTTAAGGGAATGTGTAACCTTTAATTTTGTTAATTTTATTTTTTCATCTTTTCAAATGTTTTTTCAAGCTTGTTCACTTGCTTCCGAAAGAGGTCTTCTATTTTGAAAGTTCACACTCGATACTAGCAAACCAAAAGAGATGTGATACAGACACATCAAGGAATTTTCACTCTCGTTCATAGTAGAAAAAAAATAAGACATAATAAAATAATAGACATGATAGAAAATACACAAAAACATATGAAAAAAAGATAAACATAGCCAAAATAAGATAAGAAGATAAAAAAAGACAAACATAGCCAGAATAAAATAAGAATATATAAAGAGAAATAACATATTCAAATAGAGATGGAAATATAAAGCATACAAAATCATAAAAAGATAAAGAAAGCATGAAAGAAAGAAAGAAAAAATAATGTTCCAATCAATTTAACACTTCTTGTGTGAACATATCTAAAATTAAATTGATTGTATTAACTCAATATACAATCATACACGATACAACATGTAACATGATAGACCCATATTAGATCCAACACATATATGGTAACATCCATGGGTTGTAACTGTACTAACCACCAGCAATTAATTCACTAAAAAAATCACCAGTTTACTCTAATCAATAATACAAATGAAAATATTTCTATCAATTGAAGCAATTGCTCAATCGCATCTAAGTCAGCATGATCAAGTCGAACCAACTCTCTCAAAAGCTCTACCACCATATGATATGGTATAATTATCAATGGCTTAGATATAGTGAAACAACCTAGGTTATGGTAACTTCTATGCACATGAACCTAGATGCACAAACTACGTCTTGATTTTAATTTATTTAATGAAACTCCCTTAAACGTGGTTTTCTAAAATTACTTTTAAAATGTATCATTGGTATATTGAACTAAAAAAAATCATTTACATATTGAAATTTAATTTTGCAATGTTTTTCTAATTAACAAAAGAAGAAAAATAGTCGGATATTTATAGTAAATTTCTTAACTTCTAGAAGGCTCGGGGAGAATATTAGTCTTGTCGGGTGTCACTAGGAGAACCCTTACTGGCCTTGCCATGTGTTACAAAAAAAAAACAAACTCAACAAGCTCGATGAGCCTCAATAACTCTTTAACGGGTCCTCAACAAAAGACTAATAGATTTAGTTTTTTATTTTAAAAATATTAAATAATTTTTCACAAATACATGAAAACCAACAATATAAGCATATAACTTAAACATACCAACTACATGTCAAACCTATCAAAGCAGTGTATCATGCAAACATAGTTTTATGTTTATCTATTACATACGCTCATTCTTGTAGATTGCATATAGCTTGTATTGTAGGTATTTGGGTGGTTTTATTGTCTCGTTTGAGACTTTGTTTTTTATAGTGTTGTGTCATTAGAGACTCAGTATTTCTCAAACTTAAAACGCTTTCTTATGAGGTGCACAACGAGCGAACGAGCGTAAACAATTGTCAAATGTTCTCATCGTGGGCTCGCCAACATGATTTGCAAGGTTCACCAATGTTCTTGTCAACTTGGTTGGCAAGCATTACAACTATTACTCTCACCCACGTGATTGGCAGACTTGTGAAACATATACGACTATTCATCCTATGATACTTTTGACAGCTTCACATGTCTAGCATTTTATTAAATCTATGCTTAGATCCACCCTGTTGGTTATGCCGACAAAATTGCCTAAGCTTATCTATTAAAAAAAACTGTCCATAATATTTACTTGCACACGAAAAACAAGGAAAAGGCCAAAAAAAAACGATGCATTTCTTTTAACAAGCAAAAAAAAATGCTTTTTGAACACAAAAAGCTTCTAGTAATTTATTTTTGTTTGGTACCGATGTGCCTTTTTTATTTTTATTTTTCTTAACTATCAAAATCACATTTATATGATCTTATAAACAATTTATTCTTTCTCATTTTAAGTTTGTTTGGGATAAAAAATGAAAATAAAATGTAATTGATTCCTAAAAAAAAGAATCAAAATTTCTTTTTTTCCAATATTAGGTAAACCTTAAATATAACATTAAACCCTAAACGTTAAACCCTATTTAGAAAAATAATAATTTTAATTCTAAACCTTAACCTACGAATATAACCTTAAACCCTAAATCCTAAATCCTAAATCCCAAACCCTAAATCCTAAATCCCAAATCCCAAATCCCAAAACCCTAAATCCTATTTAGAAAAATAATAATTTTAACCCTAAACCTTATCCTACAAATATAACCCAAAACCCTAATTTTCAAACCCCAAAACCCTATACCCTATTTAGAAAAATAATATTTTTAACCATAAATCTTAACTCACAAATATAACCCTAAACCCTGAACCCCAAATCTCAAATCCCAAATCTTAAAATCCTAAAACATAAATCCCTAAATCTCAAACCTCAAACCTCAAAACCCTAAACCCTATTTAGAGAAATAATAATTTTAATAATATATTTTATTTTTAAGTAATAATTATTTTAAAAAATAATAATTTTAATAATATATTTTACCTCACGAAAAAATAATAATTAAATGATGTTATTTAAACTTGACTAATTATAAAAGTATTAAGGTAATATACAGTGTTTTTTATTTCATTCCGGTGGTAAACCAAACATTGTAATACTGATTTTTTCTTTGATTCAAATGATCAAATCAAACAAAAATATTTCATTTTCATTCCATTCTATTGTCATTCTGATTTCATTCCGTGAACCAAATGTTAGCTTATATTAATGGCTCTAGTGTATTTTTTTTAAATAACAACCCTTACCACAACCCTAACTGAAACTTAAACCTTGGACCTTCTATAAGCTTAAATGAGCTCTAATTTAAATATTATACATTGTGTTTCACTTTGAAACTTGAAATTTTAGTTTTACAGACCATTGATCATTCATTAATGGCATCTAGTGAAACTACCTGTCTCTTCTAAAAGAAACTGGAAAGCTAGAGAAGAGGAGGTCATATGGTCTTTCTATTGGGAGTAGGCTTGGATATAGCTGTGCATTTATTTCCAACTTTATACTACACAGCAAAGAAAAGAGTAAGTTGAGAATGCATAACATTACTATTATTCAGATCTTCATATACTTTTTCTTTCAATTAAATGATGCAAGAGAAGAGAGCTTCATACATTCCTTGTGTAATCCTTTAGTTTGCGTATTGATGATGATTATGAAGATTAAAATTGAATTTCCAATCAAGCAATTAGCAATGGCTAGAATCAAAAACCCACTTGTATTTTCTATAACTCAATAAAATGGTTAGTTTTCTAAAAAGCTTCTACCAAAATGAACTAAAAGATTATGTGCTATATATTTTCTGCAGCAAAACTACTCAGCTGAGAAAAGAAGGTTCAGTTTTAAGCCTCCTTAACTTGGATACAGATCATACCGAAGGAACCTAAAAATATTTTATCAAATCATAAGAAAAACCAAAAGACTAATGAAGGTTCAATGGCAAGTTTTCCAACTCATCTATGAATATTTCAGGGGTATTTTGTAAATTAACATTAGAAATGTGGGTAGGTAGAAAAAAAATACCCTTTAAAAAGGTCAATTGCTATCAATTTTGCAAAAAATATCAATTAATTAGAAAACACTATTCAATTTAGCACAAAAAGTACCCACGACTTAAATTTGAGTATCTAAAAAGTCTCGTTAAAAATTGTGGTGATTTGGTATACCAAAGTAAAAAAAAAAAAAAAAGGGTACACCCAAACATCTCTTATAATAAACTTGCTCTGCTATGAAACCAATTCCTTTCAAATGTCCAAAAAGATATTCTAATTTCAGTTGCTCTAAGTCTACGATATATTTGTTGTTCTGAATTGTCACTGCTCAACCAATCTTCAATGATTACGGTAATGCTCCTAAATGTAAAAGCCATTCATCTCCTAATAGAGCAAGTACTCAACCTGAGTTAATCTGATTGTAAAATTAAGTTCTATAACAATGGCAGAAATAAATTAAATAATATATGCTGCTTTATTTTCAAGCCTATCAGCTATTGAAAAACAGTGGAATACAACAATAGAATAGAGTGGTTTGGTAACCATGGTTTCCAAAGAAAAGAGAAAACAGTATACAGATATTAACAGAGAATTTCATTTGAGAGCAATGGCAAAAGACTGCACAAGAGCAAAAATAAATAAATAAATAATGCATGAGCGAGTGAACACAGTTGCATAGAAATTTGACTTTTAATATCATAGCCTGTGCAGGTATCATCAAACACTTGGTTCAATCTTTTCCATGTGACTATGTACTATGTGAACAGCATATTTGACTAACCTAAGAAAATTCAAATTGTCCTTTAACTAGCAGATGATATACTTGCTAGTCTATCTATGATGTGCACATGTTGATACCAATTTTTGAATAGGGCCATCCATGGAGATCCAAAAATATTACTCATCCTAACATAGAGGACCTCAAATACACAATACAAGTAGTATACAAGTAATGTTAGTGAAAATGACAATCACATTAATAAGCATAATTAGTAAATAAGTACATCAATGATATATTAGATTTCACTGAAGATTCATTGCATATTTTACACTAGGTGATTCCACTAACAAAACAAGCAATCACATCATAAAACCTTGCAGAATTTGTGATACATCAAAATGTGCTTACAGAGTTCAGTGCAACCTTCAAATTTTCTAATACTATGCCGTGAGTTTTATGTGGTAATGTTGTTACGAACACCCATTTACGAGAGTAGTTTCTCTGGCTAACAAACATGGTTGGCAGCAAGCCAGAATTCAGCTATGGTGTCTGAACTTGTAGAAATAGCACCAACATCTATCATGCTAGTCTCTCAATATTTTAGACTTCCTCTCCCTCCCACTTCTGTTTTGAAATTGAAAATACATAATTATTTCACCTGTTCTAACGTTGGGCAAATTGTTCAAATAATGCACAACAACTATGACAGAACATGACATCAATAACTTAACCAGAGAAGAGGATCTTGATTTATAAAGTAACATCATCATCATATATAAGAATCATTACAAAGTCAACAAAAGGCATTGCTCCCAAGTATGCTTACTGCCACACCCTACCTTCACTAACTCCTCCAATAAGAATAAGATGCAAAGTTCTTATCTTTCCTACCTCAACTCAATTCCACAGGTTTCGCCAAAATGGGATGATGATAAGTAACATAAGAGAACACAAGGCACATTATAAGCAAATGCTGCAATAATATTGCAAAAGAGGGATAGTATATGGTACCATGTTTGATAATTGACAATAAGGAAAAGAAAAATATCAAGGAGGGCTGTTAAGCACATCAACAGATACGGGGCTTATTGAAGGCAATCGCATCTGCTGATCCTGTGATCTGCTCCTTTTGAATCTCGGTACTGGTGATGATGGGACCAAAGAGGCCAAAGGCCATGAATCATTTGAGGTATCATAGCTAAGAGATGCATCAATGATGCCACTTGGGCTGCTGGGGATGGACATATGCTTGCGTTTGTGGTTTTCCTTATGTATGTAGCCATGGCTGCCTGATGTTTCCAGCATGAGCTTATAGCACTCATTCACTGAGTCCTGTATCACAATATTTAATTTAACAAGCTTAGAAGTTATCCTACATTGTCAGAGCAGAAAGCGAAAGGTTCTTTAGCTAAAATAGATTTAAATGCTTAGGATACAGACCTCACGAATCTTAAGTACACTCATGAGCTGGTTATGATATTCTAGCGCATTAGATGGCTCAATCTCATCAATGACACGAAACATTGTTGCCGCAGCTAAAGCAGAAGGCAGATAACACAAAAATCTGGAATCTGCAATGAAGTTTTCGAATCAAACAGAGAATCAGAGACCATGTGTTGTATGCTAAGCTAACGGAAAAACAAGGAAGTGTTCTTAACTACTTACCCGGAACAACAGAGACAATAAGACGCTCGCATCTCCACATAAACTCCCAATGTAGGTGGTTTTTCAGACCCATCCTTCTGACAATGTGACTAAAGAATGAATTTGGAGTCACAGGATTCATCCTCCATTGAAGAGTTGATAGGACCAGAAGCTCCATTCTCTGTATAGTCTTTGCTTCAAAAACAAATTTTGATTCCTCCACCTAAACACAAAACAAGACCCAGTGGTTATTACTAAAAGACCAAAAGGCATAACTATGGCATTTTAAGAAACACCTAGAAAGCATAAGAGCATTGTACATACTTGAAGGCCTATAAGAAGGGGCACATCTGTTTCCTCCACTTTAGCAGCAAGAGAGAGACAAGCAACGGCAGTGAGTTGACTCATCCATGGCTTGTCTCTCTGAAATCGGAGGCTTGAAATGAATCTATCAAAGTAATTAACGGCAAGAACAGCGGTCAAAACAGAAAACCCACAATGTGCCTTTACATTCAAAATCCATTGGACAGCCCGTTTTCGAACCGCCATTAGAGATCCATCTGAGGTCAACTCACTACACCACAGATGGGTCTGTTTCTCTTTCGAGATAAGACAGACTAGTTCATCATCATCCCAAAACAAATCGTTTTCCAGCAAAACTGAAGGGGAAAATGAGTGATTTTTCACACTCTCCACACAATTTTGACTCTCGTCCCCAATACCATTTTCTCCAAAATCATCTTCAAAACTTTCTTCTTCGCATAAGAGAGCATCAAGAACTGAAGGTGGATTTTGGATCTCCTGCAGGTCCTCTTGTAAAGCCATCTTCTTCCGAGAAGAAGAGATTGAAAACTCTACTCATACCATGACAAACATCAAAAGCTAAAGCTCAGAGCCCCAGACCCCTATTCCTATCTGGCCATAAGCTTCTCTCTCTGGTCTTTTCTGATAGAAACAGATATAGCCAAGAGCAAAACAATTAGCAAAGGAAGGGTCTAATACATCATACCTGACTAGAGATGGGGAAAAAAACCGCGTAGTTGTTTACCGAATAGACGGTTCGATTTTTAACCGATAAATTTTGCAAATGATACGATCTTAGATAAAAATCTAAAATAAAACAATAGATATGGTTCGGTTATGTTTATATTAAAAATCGTATATGTTAATACTTAAAATTAATTATATTTAATAATTTAAATTATATATTAAATTATAAATCGAAAATTAATTATATATATATCATAAATTAAATTATATTTTTTTTAGATTTTTTCGATTTTTTTTCATAATCGCCCTAAATTGTTACCCACGGGTAAAAAACTGTCCCCAAATTGTAACGATTTTCGGGCAATTTCGAGCATAGATTTTATAATTCGATTCAGAAACGGTTATATTAAAAATCATCCCCGTCCGTCTCCGTGCTCATTTCTAGACCTGAGAAGCCTTTCACGGCTATACTTTTTTTACTTTTTTTTAATTATTAGGGATAATTATGTTTTATATATTATATATAAATAATTTATAAAAATATTTAAAATATTTATTTTATTATAATTATATATAAATTTTAATTTTAAATATAATTACATAATTATTGACTATAATTATAACTTTGCAAATTCAAGTAATTGGATATGTTTTATGGTTATTCGTGTAATGTGCAAATAATTACAACAAAATAAATATTTTATATATTTTTACAAATTATAGGTGGGTATAAAATATAATTATATAAATAATACTTTAAGAATTTATAATAATAAATATATAAAAGCTAAATTATCATAATATAAATTATTATTGTCAACTAAATGTTTTATTAATAATAATTTAATAATAGTTTCATTAAAGTGTAATTAATATTTAGGATAAAATTAGCATTTTATATTTTTTTATGACATTAACAAAAGTTATTTTAACAATATCATTACTCTAAATATACACTTATAATATAAAATTTTTGTTAATTAAAGGGTGTTAAATATTAAACGGATTTAAATAATTATAACGTTTTTCAACTGTGGTATCTTTTTTAACAAAAATATATTCATATTGACTCATATTATTAAATTAGTATGATAATAGTCTTTCCATTTATTCTTAAACACATAAATGATCAAATTTGATATTTTAAATTGAGGATTTTATCATATACTTGCACATGTGATATAAGTGAAAGATGATTATGTAATTCTTATGACTTGGTAATTTTGTAGTTAGTATCCATATTTAACAAAAGATAAAACAATATATTAGTTGTCCTTATATTCAATTTTAAATACACAAGTGGTTAAAAATTAAGATTGAAATGAAAATTTTAGTATGTATGCACACATTAAAGTTGGTTTTTTTTTTCAATGAACCCATCTCATTCTTCAACTTGATATTTCTTCAATAGTTTTTTGCATAAGTATCAAGTCACATGATTTCATCGTGTAATGTTAAAGTATTAGGATATTTCTTTTTACATTAATATCATTCATATGACATATCATATATATTATATCTTTTCTTATTTATCAGTTTGTTCTCTCTATTACTTAGTATATTTTTGGTTCTCAATTTGTCTCATGTTCTTCTTTATTTTTGTTTTAAATGTATTTTTTTTATAAAACTTATGTATGTTTTTCAATATTGTCTCATATTTACTCTATAATTGTGGTGGTTTATCATATGTATTTTCTATATCATATAGATTATATAATATTCTTTAAGATTATTGATTTATATATATTATTGTGACTATATTAGTATGTTTAGTTGACATTCTTCTTGGTTTGAATTGTTCATTCCTTCTAAACATATCTCTTGCTTTTGATTTTGGAATCTCAATATTCTTCAATACTTCGATGTTTTGGTATCAAAATAAAATTTTTGACTTTTTATCACAAAGCTATCACATTCCGTTTTGTTTGTTCTCACAAAATCATCATCTTCAACATGATTCGATTCCTTTAAGTGTTTTTCAAAACTATTTCCCATCTTTTTGTGATTTTATTTGGTTTGAGATTAAACTAATTTTTTTTTGTTAATAATGTTTTAATGAAACAAATTCTTTAAATATTTAAAAGATAATTTTGTCTTAAATTTTTTGTCCATAACATAGATGAAATTTTCAATTAAATATTAATTTTAGATTATTAGTATATCTAAAACAAATATAAAGATTATTAGTATTATGTTTGTTAAATAGCTTTTTTCGTTAAAAGATTCATAGTTAAAATATTAAACCCAAAATAATACGTGTCACTTTATTTATTTTTCTAATAAAAATATATAAATTATATATCAAAATACTCTTTTAGCTTTTCCTTTTAATTTATTCCCTTAGGCGAGAGAAATGACAAATACAAATAAATTTACACATTCAAATTACTTGATATAACATAATTTCCTTCCAAAATAAATATATATTTTTTAAGAATTATTTTAACACGTGATATAAAAATATAAAAATATAAAATTATGAGATTTGATATTTTAGTAGTATTTTTATTAAATTATATATATATATATATATTTAAATCAATATTATCAAACTAATATACAAATACTTCCTTATTTAACAAAACTAATATACAAGTAATTTCTTCTTTAACAAAAGTTACAATAATATTTTAATTTAAAAAAATTAATTTTTAAAAGGATAATTTCATATTTATAAAAAAATTTATTATTTTATATATTCTCTCGTACTTTTTATTAATAAAACAACCCTATTTATTATAACAATCATGTCCACCTTCGCCATTTTCTTTGTCTTATCCTTAATACCTCTCTATTCTTTTTCCCACTAATAACCTTTTATTATTTGCCGCAAAAAATATAAAAATACAATTTTTATTGAAATTAAAGTTAGGCCATCATCAACTCATTTGAAGTATCATCTCTGTCAAATATCGCAATTATCATTAACTCATTGCCTCCAATCTACTTATCCCTTATCCTTTTTCATCTATCTTATGTTCAACCAAAGCTACTTTTACCTTAAATTTGATTGAATATATGGTGATCGAAAATGAAGGGGTTAGTGAGATCAAATAAATGAGTTGATTGTGATGATGATCAGAAGTAGAAATGAGTATTAAAAATAAGTTGGTGGTGGCCTAGCTACATATTTGTTAAAAAGTACAACCATAGATTATTTTACAGTAAATAGTGAAAATTGATTGGCCAACAAAGAAATAAAGCAATAACAAGAGAAGGAGTGAGATGATGATGGAGGTTGATAGCTAATGATAATTACTAGGATAGTATTAGTGTTTTTGTATTGAAATGGACAAAAAATATGAGAGAATACATAAAAATATTAAATATTTTATAAATATAAAATTATCTTTCTATAAATTATTATTTTTCAAAATTAGACCATTGTTGTACCTTTTGTTAAATGGGGGACCACTAATATATTAGTTTGATAATATGAATCTAAATGTGTATTTTTTGTTTAATAAAGGTACCACTAAAGTATCGAATCCAAATTTATGTACTCATAATATTTTTCTCACCTAATGTTGTAAGAGTAGTTATTCTTTATGTCCCCCTTTAGACTTCTTTTAATATCTTTAATTTAAAACTTTTTTGAAAGCAAATTATAGTTTGACGATGTTTTGATGGTCATTGGTTACTAGAGTTGCTCGAGCTTGGCCAACCTTATTGAACACATGTACATACAGAAAATTTTAAAATAATACGTTCCAAGAGAATGGGGAGTCGAAAATAAAATTCCTTTGAAAAGGTCATCTCATGCATTATTCCCTTATTATAAAGAGTAGATTATATTAACACCTAAAAATATTTAAAAATAATAATAAAAATATAATTCTTGTAACTTATAACTTCAAAAATAACACATCTTATGATGAATTCATATATTTTTTATTATTTAAAAAACTTTCAGCATATAATTTTACATTGAACGTCTTCCAATTAAATGTCATTCAAATTGAAATAAGATTATTTAGATTTATTCAATGTTTAACATTATCCAATTATATATGTTCATTATTGTTGGTGTGCTATTTTTGTTTTTATAAATTTTAAGGGTTATATATTTTATAATTTTTCAAGATATTTTGAGTTCGTGTCTTACGTAGAGTGTATAGATTGTACATAACCTAAATTTATTTATGTACAACATGTATATAAATTAAATATTTACATATACACACACCACGTACAAACTAACACATTATTTGATATCAATTTAATTATTTACAACATATATCCAGATAGATGTTATTTTCAACTTCAATATATATATTTTAGTAATATACCAATTTGTCTCAGGTTGTAGATTTTTTTAAGAAGGGAAAATTCTTAAAGGCATTTCCTATTTAAAGGTAATGATGGAACAACAAAATGAGAAATGAGTAATTCTTGCCTTATCCAAGGTGTATATATGAGGTATTCTGTAATTCCCTAGAAAATCTTTTACACGAATTATTAGAGACCTCGTTGACCCCGGTCCTTCATGTATAATATGTATAGTTTTAATGTTGGATTCATCACGTGGCTCCCTGCTACTACCTGATGGGTTTATTGGTTTTAATACCCTTCGTTCACCTTAGTGGCCTCTTCTATCCTCGTTTTCTTCAACGAGTTCCTTAAGATATCCCCTAGCCAACAACTATTCTTTTTTCAAGTTTCTACAATCTTTTATTTCGTGACCCATATCCTTATGGAAGGCACACCATTTGAACACGTCTATGTGGTGAGTTGGCATCTTTGCTGGCCATCTGACCTCAAGCTCCCTCTCCATTCTTCTTACAACTTAAGTTAAACCAACCCTCAAATGAGGCCCCCTAAAAGGAGACAATGACCTTTCCCAAATTCCTCTATTTTCTGGCCAGTATCCGACCTACCTATTACCTATTAATATTTAATCCTCTGATTTTCTAAACATATAAATCACTAAAATCCCTCAAATATAATTACCAATCAAATACACAATCAATTGAATTTAACCTAGCATGTATTCCTCTCTCTACTAAACTATATACCATATATTAATTGACCTAATTACACTATTATGTCAGTTAAATTGTATAATACTCATTAAGTTCATCAATTATGAATCACATATTAAGAAGCATACATCTATGCGTATAAACTATGCATTTTATTTAAGCAAGGCAAATAATTAAATAATTATCTCAACTTTATTTAATTGCCACTATAGATCAATTGTGGATAAACAATTAATAGCATAAAAATATGCATGTTATTTAATAGCATATAAGAATCATACATTTCAGCGTAGAAACTATGTATGTTATTTAATCAATACAAATAATTAAATAATTATCTCAAATGTATGTAATTACCTCTAAAGATCAATTGTGGCTAAATAATTAATAGCAAAAAAATTAGATTAAATAATATAATTAAATTGAAATCATAATTGGGATAAAATATTATATCATCACATGAAGAAAATTAGGTTTATAAGACCCGTAGATTAATAAATTAGCTAGACATGATTTTGTTCATAAATATCATATTTTTCAATAGAAAGATATATAAATTAATAAAAAAGGAGAAGAATAATAAACACAATCAATCTCTTGAATTGTAGTACCAAATTCCTCTAAAATCTTCATCAAAATTGTATCTCTTCTTCAAATTCTCTCTATCTTTTTGGCACAAAAAATTGATCAAAAGTTGTAAAATGGAATCTAGACTGTTAGATCACCTTTAAATTAAGGGTTGAGATGAAAAAAAGAAAAATTAACCAACGTTGACTAATGGGATTGCAATACATGGAAATGGAGAAACACGTGACGAATAAGTGCGTGGCGTGTGGCACAGAAAATTGGTGGTAGTCAATGCGTACAAAGTTAGTGACATGTGGTGTGTTGCAATTTTTTTTATGCAAATCACATGGTGCTCAGGTAGAATGAATGGAAGAATCATGTGACGATGCATGACACGCTCATTGAGTGCGCGGAAAAACTCAGAATGAATGCTACATCAACATGTGGCAACACCTACATTGCGGCGTGCTCCGATTGGCTCCTCTTTGCTTACGTATCATCCACGTGGCAACGATTGGTCAACTTTACATGCGGCATGCTCCATGTGGCTCCTTTTTCTTGTGTGGCATCCGCATATCCTATTCTAATTTGTCTTGCATTAAAAAATTCATAAAACTTTTAAAAATTTCTTGAAAAATATATTTTCATCCCATTTCACTAGAAACTTCATATTTTAAGTTTTTTAACCTCAAAGTTCTACTTATTAAATAAAATGAACAAATAATAAGTAGAAAAATGTATTGATGACTCTACTTTTATAGAGTTAACACACCCTTAAACTTATTCTTTGCTTGCCCTTAAGTAAAGTCAAGTCTAACTAGATAAACTAACATGAGCAGCATATTCATAACTATATTTATATTAATACATGCATATTTAGTGAAGACTATCCCTCTCAATAGCCGCATAATTCTGATACAAGAAGTTTCACATACATCAATCAATGTTCCATAAATACCAGGATATGCAAGGTTTTTGACAAATTGATTCATGTGTGTGTTGTACATGATATCATTCAATGCACTCATGAAATCAAAATATATGATCATGCTAATCAATTAAATTTTAAAATAAGTCACACAATTCTATTTTTCATATCCCTCTCATTTAATATAAATATGCATTTAGCTAAAGATCAATAAAGGGATTTACATGCTTATAATGTAAGGCTTAAGTGGGGGTAGATAAATAAAGATCTTTCCATACCTTATATTTCTTTTTATTCATCATACATTTTTTTATAACTATATTAAGCTTTTACTTGATATTTTAGTGCACCTTATCTCATCATTCTTTTCATATTTTTTTATTCCAAATTTTTTTTTTGTAATTTCACAACAACCTTAACCTTATTTTCAAATCTATTTTATTTTTCTTTAGAGAGATAAATAAGGGATTTACATGCTTATAATGTAAGGCTTAGGTGGGGGTAGATAAATGAAAACATTTAAGCTCTTTCCACACCTTATATTTCTTTTTATTCATCATGCATTTTTTAACTATATTAAGTTTTTACTTGATATTTTAGTGCACTCTATCTTATCATTCTTTTCATTTTTTTTATTTCAAATCTTTTTTTATAACTTCACAATATTCCTAAACTTATTTTCAAATCTATTTTTTTAAGGGATAACACATGATTGCATTTTCATTTTGTATAAGCTAAAGTTACAAAAATAACAGTAATGCTTATTGGTTAGGCTTAAAATGTGACTTAAAGATATAAAATATTCTTAATTGAACTCAAATGGGTGACTAAAGATATTAATAATTGTTATTTTGAAAGGCTCAATCAATCCAATTAAGGCCAAAATCATTTCTCTTGCTAAATACTATTTAGAATTTCGCCTGAAAAAATGATCAAATAGATTATAAAATATGGTTGATCTCATCAACTCGCATAACTCATCACAAATTTTCTCTTAATAAGAACAATAAAATCAATCATGAAAATGTGCATAAAAATTTGAATTAATCCAATCAAAACTAGTAAGCTAATCACATGATTAATGTAAGTATCTTAATGAGCATGTTACATTCTTTATCCTAGTCGTGTCAATAAATTTTTATCATTAGGTTCATACTTTTCATATCAAACATGCATGTATTTGGTATATATTTATCAATTTCTATCCAAATTGTGATTAAAATCATACTAAAAATAAAAAAGATTTTCCTAAAAATTGGAAATGCATACTAAATATTAAAGTAGAGAACGAAGTTCCTTCCCCCAAACTTGAATTGCACATTGTCCCTAATGTTTATATATAAATATGAAAAATTAAAAGGAAACAAAGTTTCCTTTGTCTTGGCACGCCACATTTGTAGTTGAAATGCTCAATCTTGTTGTACCATTGCTCTTCACATTTATTCACCTACAAAACAAAAACAATAAAAATATAAGTAAAATAACGTTGTGTTCCTTCCCAACCAACATCATATTTAAGGTCCTTGACTAGACGGCCATATCAACTCGTAAGGTACATTTCTATGTGTCCATTTACTATTGAGTTTGCTTGGAAACAATTTGAGTCTTGAATTGTTCAATAATACTTTATGTCTTGTTTTAAAAATACAGTGCTTAATTCTCTTATCATATCATATTTTTGTTTTCTTTTTGTACTTTTTGGCATTCTTAGAAGCACTCTACTATAGCTCATCTAATTTATGTATTTGCAACATCATTTTTACCTCTCTATTGGACTCTTCCCCTTGCCCACTTGATTGGGGGTGGTAGGATAAAAGTGTGAAGTCTAATCTTGGTAGCCCTTTAATAAATGGTTTGAGCTTAGATCATATCTCAAAACTTTTCACAATAACATTAGCTATATATATGGGAGGTGTAGCCTCCAAAAAGCTTACAAAATCAATAATATTAATCATAGATTTTATACTTTCAAAATTAAAACAGATTGAGTTGTTTCTTTGTGATTTTACTTCATTGTTCACACCATCATGTGTAATAGTCTTAAGTGTGGGTGATTCAACAAATTTTTTTAAGTTATCATCATGATGAGTTACATCTATACTAAAGCATTCATTAACATTATCAATATCAGGTTCAAATGTGTAAAAACTTTAAATGTTACTTATTCATCTTGCACTCTATTTTAAGCTCACATTTTAGTACATCAATGAGTGCTTTTTCGATTGCTAAGAATGGAAAACCAAGTATGATAGGATTGTTATGGTCCTCTTCCATGTCTGATACAATGAAATCTGTAGGAAGGATGAACTTGTCTACTTTTATTATCAAATCTTTTACCATATCTCACGGTAGCTTAATTGATATATCTGTCATTTGTAATGTTACTAAAATGGATTTGTCTTTAACAACCCCCAATTTCTTAAAGATCGATAACTATATAAGATTAATTCTTGAATCTAAGTCATATAGTGACTTCTAAAAGTTCATTTTCCTAATTATGCAAGGAATGTCAAATCTACCCAGATCTTTCAATTTTTGGCATAGTTTTATAGCAAGGATGGCACTACAACTTTCAGTTGAGGTTATTGTTTCATTATATCTAAGCCTTTTTTTCATAGACAGAATGTCCTTCAGAAATTTGGCATAAGAAGGCATTTATTTAAGTGCATCTACAAATGGTATATTTATGTACAGCTTCTTGAAGACATCCAATTTTTTTAAAAAATTTGGAACTAATTTTTGCTTTTGCAGTCTCGCTGGGAAAGGAATTATGGGTTTGTAAAGGTTGTTCTTTTTTGGCCGAATTATTTCCTTTCCAATGCTCTATTTAGCCATTTGTTCCTCTTCATCCTTTTTAGCTTCATATTCCTTCGCATCCTTTTGAGTCTCATGTTCCTCCTCTAAAGTTTTTCCATTCATAAAGGTTATGGTATTGCAATGCTCCTTACCTTATCTTCTTGGGTTTATAATTGTGTCACTTGGAAGGTTACCTTGAGGTCTTTGACTTATGGCCTGGGCAAGTTGTCCCATTTGGGTCTCTAAATTTTGAATTGAAGCCTCTTAAATGGAGACACTTTTGTATTTATTGACTGGATGAACTCTTTCATCATCCCAATTAAAGCATTTGTATTATCCTCAGTAGGTGGCTTCTTCTCTTGGGATTGTGATTGTTTTGATTGTTGAAAACCATATGGTATCAATGATTGACGGTTCAATTGATTACTTATTGTTATTACTCTTAAGAGAAATTTGAATATTATGTCCATCCTAGGTTATCTAAGTTCGAGTATAAATTATTGTTTCAGCTCACATTACATACATAGCATGCTTATTCAGGATTATCTGGACAATTATCAAACAAATGAGCTTTACCATAAAAGACACAGCACATGCTTAAATCTTGGACCTGGTTTGTACTTGATAGCAAGTTTTGAGCCTTCAAAAGATTCACCAAATATGACACTTGAGTTGTAAGTTTCGTGATATCATTTACCTCATGCACTTTGGCAACTCTTCTTGTGGTTACCATTCTGTCCATTGGTCATTGATAATTATTGCTAGCTTTTTATCAAGTAAAACATAAGTTTGATTGTAAGATTTGGCTAGCAAAGCTCTATTAGTAGATGGGTCAGCAATGATTCTTATTTGAGTATTCAAACCATTATAAAAAGTCTCCATTTAGATCCAATAAGGGATGCCGTGGTGAGGAAACTTCTTTAGTAATTCTTTGAACCTTTTCCATGCTTCATATAAAGACTCCTTTTAATTATTTTGGTAGGAGGTAATGTCATGATTTCTAAGCTTGGAATTTTTTATTGGTAGGACATATATCATCAAGAATTTCTTTGCTAAATCATTCTAAGTTATCATGGAATCAGGTAGCAAAGATTTTAACCAAGCTCGAGCATAGGATCACAAAGAGTAAGGGAACAATCCAAGTCTAAATGCCTTCTCGATCACACCACTGAATCTGAATGAATCTCAAACTTCAATAAACAATATGAGATATAAATGAGAATCATTTGTTGGTAATTCGCTGAATTATTCAACTGTTTGTAACATTTGAAACATCACTGGCTTTAGTTCAAACTGATTAGTTTGAATGTTTGGCCTTGTAATACTTGGATTCATCTCTTTCATCATAGGTAATACATATTCATTCATAGCTATGCCCTTATCATCTATTAAAGGTATCTAGTTGTTCAAATTTAGGTCATTATAGTTTTTTTAATGGATTAGCCATTTCTTCCACTTGGGTGACAACTTATTGTTTTCTTATTGATCTCAAAGTACGCTCGATTTCGTGATCTAAAGGAAAAAATTTCTCCCTTATCGACTCTACTCATGCAATAGAGCCAAATATATTTTTAACAACACTAGAAGAGATGTCAAAGTTAACAATAAATAACTTAATAAATAAATTAAAATAAAAATTATGAAAAATAAATAAAGAACAATAACAAAAATAAAATAAAATTAAAATTAATTTCTAATATTGATAATCCCTGACAATGGTGCCAAAAACTTGATCAACACAAATTGTGTGTAATGAGTATGCAAGTATACGTATTGCCAACAAGTAATATAATGATAAGAAAAGATCGTTCCCATGGATATAATGTTATTATAAACTAATTTTGAAACTAAATACTAATGATCAATTTTTTTTGTGTTTTGAAAAAATAAAATTAAAAGAACTAAAAATAAATAGTAGTACTTAATTGACTCAAAATTAGCAGCTAAGAAGATGTATGAGAAAATATCTACGAATATTTAATCCTTCAATTTTTTAAACATGTGAATCACTAAAATTGCTCTAATATAATTATTAATCAATTACATGATCAATTGGATTTAACTAGCATATATTCATCTCTCAAATAAATTATACACCATATAGTACTTAACCTAATCATACTCTCATGTCAATTAAAATACATATTACTCATTAAGTTTATAAATTATGGATCACATAAATAAGAATCATTCATCTTTTCCTAAAAACTATGCATGTTATTTAATCAAGACAAATAATTATATAATTCTCTAAAATCTATTTAATTGTCTCTATAGATCAATTGTGACTAAATAAATAATAGCATCAAAATTATATTAAATAATATAATTAAACTGAAATCATAATTGGGGTGAAATATTAGATCATTATATGTAGAAAATTAGGTTCATAAGACCCCTAGATTAATAAATTATCTAGATATGATTTTGTTCATAAATCTCATATTTTTCAATAAAAAACATACAAATTAATAAAGAAAGGAGAAGAAGAATAAATACAATTAATCTATTAAATTGTAGTACCAATCTCCTCTTGAATCTCCACTAAAATTATATCTCTTCTTCAATTTCTCTCTTTCTCTTTTTGGAACAAAAATTGATAAAATATTTGTAAAATTTGACCATATGGGTTTTTGGTTCAATTAGGGGTTAAACTAGGTCCAGATGAAATATGGACTATCATATTAGCTTCAGATCAAGGGCTGAGATGAAAAAATAAAAATTAATTAGACTGGTCAATGGGATCGTGACATTTGGCATGGGAGAAACAACGGTTAAATCAGTGTGAGACACATAGTGGGGCAAACTAGTGCTGGTCAACGTGTGCTTAGTTAGTGACACATGGTGTGTTGTAATTCATTGATCCATATTGCATGGTGCCTTGTGATTCATTGACCTAGATTGGGTGACAAAACTCGAAATAAATGATGTATCGACACGTGACAATGTCTGCATCAGTTGGCTTACGCAGCACGCTCTGAAATGATCCTCTTTGCATGCATGGCATTCATGTGGCAAGGGCTGGTCAATTATACACGTAGCATCTCTGATTGGCTCCCCTTGCTTGCATGGTATCCATATGTCCTGTTATGATTGGTCATGCATTAAACAATTCATAAAAATCCATCAAAATTTTCAAAAATTATATTTTCATCTCTTTCACTAGAAAATTCATATTTTAATATTTATAACCCTAAAAGTACTACTTATTGAATAGAATGAATAAATAATCACCACAAAAGTGTACTGATGACTCTACTTTCATAAAGTTATCAACTCTTTCCCAAACAGACTCATCAATAAAAAATGTCAATCCTATTCTCTCACTTACTTCATGTGTTCCATTTTTGACCCAAACTTCTAGCTAATATTGATAAATATTTTGCCAACACATTGTTTTTTTCATAATGCATATTTATTAAAAATGTCAAGTAATACAATTATGCACACATATTTCAAATAAGATGGTTTGACTCTTAGCCAACACATTCTAGTGCCTTCTTTTAATTGCTAAGAATTTTTGAGGTTTTAATATCTGAAGGTGCTTGTTTTCCATTCATGATGCTCTTCCTAAGATGCTTTGCCAAAAAATTTAAGACTTTGTCCGCTACTTTGGCTTTATCGCTCACCCAGAGTCAATTAATGTTTTAGAAGGGGAGAAACAATGAAAATCAAGAACAAATAATAGAATATCTATGAATATTTAGATATTTTATTTAAGAAGAAATAATTATTATAAATATTGAAATATTTTTAGGATATTATATATATATTTGAATCATTAGTATTGGTGAACTACTAGTTTTTTTATTTCAATTATTAGGACTATGTCAATGTCATCACCATATATAAAAGTCTAAATCACATCTTAAATTAGACACAAATACCCATATTTTTTAATATAATAACCGTTGAGACTAAAGTGGCTTAGAGAGAGATTAGAGAGAGGTTAATATAAAGGATTGAATGATTGGATCCTCATAAGGGGTCCATCTATTTATAGCACATTTTATGGTACATGTGTTAGATATACAATGTGTACATGTAAGTAGGGCATAGTACAATGTGTCAAGATAACACGATTAGCCTAAAGTACAATGTGTTAGAGATGCAAGTTGAGTTGAACCAAGCTCGACCAGATCTTAAGGCTCTGTCTTGAAAGAGCTCGAGCTTCCATTAGGTTTGATCTTGACAGGGCTCGAGCTCGGTATTTGTATGGCTCGAGCCCATTGAGCTCGGTTTGTCTCATAGGTGGGAGGTCTTGGGTACTTCACCTTCCGTCTTGGGGTGGACTGTCTTGGGTAGTTTGTAAGGTATGGTCTTTGGGCTGGTCCAGATGTCCAAACAATAACTATATTTATCCCATTGTCCTTAACAAGCTCTTTAGGGAGGTTGAATCAATAGACTATGGACCTCTATATGAAATTGATTACCTTCCCCTCTCGTATCCTTGTTAGGGATTTTGCTTCCATCCACTTTGAAAAATAATTGGTGGCAACAAGGAGGAACTTTTTTTGGCCCATGCCTATGGGTAGAGGACCTACTATATCCAGTCCCCACTTGTAGAAAGGCTAGGGACTCACTACTCCCCATATAATATTGGGGGGCATGTGGGTTAGGGGACCAAAGCTTTGGAATTTGTTACACATTTGAGTGTATTTAACGCAATTAATGAGCATAGTGGGCTAGTAATAAACTTGTTTCATAATACATTGGGATAAGCTTATACTCCTAGAATGTGAGCCGCAATCTCCTTCGTGAGCTTCATACATTATTCTTTCGCCTCCCTTTGTGGCTATACATAGGAGGTCCGGGCCAAGTGGATTTTTGTGGTACAATTTTCTTGATTCAATCATGTACCAGCTTGCTTTAGCTTCTATCTGCTTTATGGTTGTGCTATCCTCGGGTAGGTCACCTTTTTCTAAGAAATTATAGATCGAAGCGAACCATGTTGCAGATGGGTTATCCACGCATCCAATTCTCTTTTCTGCCTCTTCCAGAGATGCTTTTGCCAACACCGTTACTAATACCACCCGATCATGTTTGGTCTCACTTATCGATGCCAAGGTGGCTAAGGTTTCGATGTGAGTGTTCTCATTTTGTGCTGTATGTTTGATCTTGCACTTTAAGAATTTTACGCATTCTCATTTTAGTCTTTCTAAGTTCTTATTCATCTTTCCATTTTGTGCTTAAAATGTTCCTAGAAAGTGATCGACCATGAGTCGGGAGTCATTATGTAGTGCAATTTTATCTGCCCCTAACTTTTTTGCAGTTATGACTCCGAATATGGCAACCTCATACTCTATGACATTATTAGTTGCTTGAAAGTCAAGCCTGACAGCATATTCAAAGAAATTTTCCTTTTCATCCCTTATAACCGCCCCTAGTCCTACACCATTGAAATTGTGCGCTCCGTCTACATATACCTGCTAGGTCGGTGGATTGCTTTGGCGACTGTCCATACTTCCTCATTTTCTGTCCTGCTAATGGCCTCAGGGAAATCAACAAATTCAGCCACAAATTCCACTATAGCCTATCCTTTGATGGCCGTTCTAGCCATGTATTTAATGTCATACTCCATCAATTCCATGGCTATCTGGGCTAGCCTTTCTATGACCTATGGATTTGTAAGCACATTTTTAAGAGGGTGTGAGGTGAGTACTACGATGATGTGTGAGCCAAAGTAGTGCCTAAGTTTTCTTGCAGTGATCTTGAGGGCAAAAGCAAGTTTATCTATGGTGGGATATTTACTTTGGGCCTCATTTAAAATTTGGCTAACATAGTAGATGAGGTGTTAGATTTTGTCTCTTTCTGCTATAAGCACGCCACTGCAAGTTTGGGGTGTGATATCCAGGTATAGATAAAGAACTTCTCCTGATATAGAGCTGACTAGGATAGGGGGCTTACTAAGGTATTTTTTTATTTCCTCAAAGGTCGTGCTGCAATCTTCAATCCAAAAGATAGTCTTATTCCTTCTCAGCATTTTAAAGAAGGGAATACATATGTCTATGCATTTAGCTATGAATCTTCCTAAGGCTCCTATCCTTCCATTTAACTATTGTATACTTCTGAGACTATTAGGTGGCTTCGTGTTTACTAGTGCTTGTATTTTTTTAGGATTGGCCTCGATTCCTCTTACTGATACGAGGTATCCTAGGAATTTTCCCATAGCCATACCAAAAATGCACTTTTTAGGGTTAAGATTCATGCCATACCTTCATATCACCTCGAATATCTCCTGTAGGTCTGTGATATGGTTTAAAGTTTAAACTGACTTAATCACCATGTCATCGATGTATGCTTCCAGGTTCTTGCCCAACTACTTGTCAAATATTCTGTTGATAAGGCGCGGATATGTTGTGCCGGCATTTTTCAATGCAAACGACATTGTTGTGTAGAAAAATGTTCCTTCCTCTGTTACGAAAGAAGTTTTTTCCTCATCCTTAGGATGCATTTTGATTTGATGATATCTAGAGTATGCATCTAAGAAACTTATCAATCCAAACCCAGAAGAGGCATCTACCAGCTGATCAATGCTTGGGAGGGGGGAAATAGTCTTTGGGGCAGGCCTTATTTAGATTAGTGAAGGCTACGCATATACGAGATGCTCCATAGGCCTTTTTCACTAGTACTACATTTGAGAGCCATGAAGGATACTTGACTTCCCTAATGACCCCGGCCTCTTTGAGGGTAGCTACATGACATTTGATTGCCTCATTTTTTTCTCTAGGAAATTTCCTTTTCTTATATTGGATGGGTCTAGATTTTACGTCGACGTTTAATAGGTGAGTTATTACTCGTGAATGAATTCCTGATATGTCCATAGCAGCCCATGCAAAGACATTTGTGTTGGCTCTAAGGAATAATGAGAGCTACTCCTCAAGGTCTATTGTTAGGTCATCACCTATTTTTATGGGGTGATTCTTCCCCTCTGTGTCTATTGGGAAGTCCTTTATCTTGTTCAAGAAAAACTTCTTTGGTTATGCTTTTATTTCTTGGTCTTTTTGGACGGAGACTTCTCGATAATTGCTATTTGGGAGCAGTTCCCTTCATTGTGGAATTATAACAACTCCTGGCATTTTCTTGATCTCCTCTTACCTCTTCGGGGCCTTTAGGCATATGGAACTTGACTACCTGGTGGAAGGTGGATGGGACCGTTCTCATCTTATGTATCCAGGGTCTCCCCAGGATGGCGTTGTAATGAGTCGGGGCGTCAATGATGACAAAATTGGTCATTATTATTTCCCCTTTTGTCATGATAGGTAAGATCACTGTTTCCTTGGCGTAGGTGGTGCTATTGTTAAATCCTACGAGGGGAAGCTCTACTTTTCCAATGCCAACGTCTCCTAGCCCTAGGGCCCTGGCTGTGGTTTGAAAGAGGAGATCTATTGAACTCCCAGTGTCAATCATTATTTGTTGGATGTCGCAAGACCCAATCCTCAAGGTTATCACCAGTGGATCTTCGTGATGGGATGGAGTCTCATCTTTTTTCTATTAAAGTTGTTTTTGTGGGGGGTCTGGCTTTATCCAAAATGTATATGTGGGGTTCTTTGTGTAGCTCTCTTGCAAATATTTTGTGGGTGTTGTTAGAAACCCCACTAACTCCAGGTTCTCCATGTATAGTGTGGATCGTTTTAACATCGGGTTCATTATGGGGTTGCTTGCCACTACTCGACAAGTATGATGGTCGACATATTCTTCGTTCGCCTTGGCAGCCTTTTCTATCATCGTTCTCTGATAAGGTCCTTGAAATATCCCCTAGCCAATAATGTCTCCAACTCTCTTTTCAAGTTTCTACTGTCTTTTGTATTGTGGCCTATATCTTTATGGAAGTTGCACCACTTGGATATGTCTCTGTCTAGAGAATTCATTCTGGGTGGCCACCTGGTCTCGGGCTCCCTCTCCATTATTTTTACAACCTCAGTTAAATCAACTTTTAAAGAAAGACCCTTGAAGGGGGATAATGCCATTCCCCAAGTTTCCTTGTTTCCAGGCCAGCTTTTCTTTACTGCCCAGTTTTTGTTGATCGGCCAGTGTCTATTTTGTACATTTTACCCGAGAGTAGAAAATCGTTTGTTTTTGTAACTTTGGTGTGTTTGATTTGGACTTGTCCTCCTTTTTTCTCTGTTTGGGATCGGGACCACTTCACCCCCTCCTCGACGCTCTTTGGTAAGGATGAGTTCCCTTTCTAAGTTGATGAACTTTCTGGCCTCCCCATAAGCTTCTTCCAAGGTGTGCGGCACCGATTTAGTTAGTTCCATAAATAGGGGAAATTATTTAGCAAGCCTCGCCTAAAAGCCTTTATAGTGATGGATCTAGGGTAGTTAGGTATTTCCAATTTTTCCTCTCTGAATCGCTTCATGTACTCTTCGATGGGTTCCTTTTCCTCTTGTATAATTGAAAAGAGGTGGTGCGATTATTTTTGCAAGGGTTTATTGCATGCATAGTTGGTAATGAATAGTTTTGTGAACTGTGGAATAAAGTATATAGACCTGGGAGATAGTTTTGTTGAACCACTTTTGTGTGCCCTCACATAGTGTGGCTGCAAACAGTTTGCACCTCATAATGTCTCTTTTTGATTGGGTGAGACTCATGGGTGCCATGGCTATTTTGAAGTTTTGAATGTGTGTTACTGGATCTTTTGTCCCAAAATAGTCTGGGCACTTTGGAGCATTGAACTTGGGTCAGGGCTTATCATTTTCGATTATATTTGAGAATGGTGAGATGTACAATTGTTTACAATCTCTGTGTACCTTGAAAGGGGCTTTTCCCTTTTCCTGTCTCTCGCTTACTGCTTTCAAGGCTTCTACTTGTCTCTTGTTGTTATCCTCTAGGGCTTGCAGTCTTGTTTCCCAACTTCTCTTTTCTTGAAGCTATTGCTCTTCATCGGACAAGCTAAGTTGGAAAGGGGATTTTTTTAGCCTTATGCTCGGTATGTCGGGGCTTGGACTGACCGTTTCCCAATGCCTCCCCGGTGGATGGTGCCACAGTAAGATTTTCTGAGATCCTTCCCTCTACCTGAGACCGGAGGGTTCTATTTTCTCTTTGCGTTTCATCAAGTTATTTTCCTAGCTCGAGGAGTTGACGAGATAACTCCTAATAGAGGGCGTTATCTTCTGCCCTAGCTCCATTGGCACCCGGTGGTATGTCTCCCCGAGTAGCCGAATTTGACCATCTTTCAGACTGAGTTATTGCCATGATTTTCGGGTTGAGAGTAGTACGTGATGGAACTTCCTAATTTATCTCTAGGAGCGAGGTGAGTCTCTACAGGATACGGGGTCAGAAACTTAGGATTGACCTGAGAATCTGTGCCTCACGGTTGGTGCCAAAATGTTGAGACTAAAGTGGCTTAGAGAGAGATTAGAGAACGGTTAATACAAAGGCTTGAATGGTTGGATCCTCATGAGAGATCCATCTATTTATAGCACATTTATGGTACATGTATTAGATATACAATGTGTACATGTAAGTAAGGCATAGTACAATGTGTCAAGAGAACATAATTAAACTAAAGTACAATGTGTCAGAGATGCAGCTCGAGTTGAATTAATTAATAGGTAATAAGTTAAAATACATTTTTATTAAAAATAAAAAATTGAATTAAAATAGCTTTTATTATTATTCAAGTAAAAAAAAGGCATATATAAACGAAGATGAAGACTAAAATCTTTTAGTTTAAGATTTCATAGATGAAAGAGAATATCATTTAACAGAATGTGAGTGAATATAACTGAAAGAGGTCTTGTTTCATTTATTATAAAGAAAATATAAACAATAAAATGTGGTATTCCTTTGTTTTTCCGTCATAAAACCCTTCATATTACAAGAAATCATTGACTATGACCAACGAACGTATTACACATTGAATAAGTAGTAGTGATATTGCTCTGCTTCAGGCCAAAGGCGTCAGGAATTGCTGACGACTGATTTAGTCAATTGTTTGGTTCTTGTAAAGGAAAATTAGACCAATTTGACTTGTTCTAATTATTTCATAAAAAGGAATTGCATGTTCGTTAGAACATTTCATGTGTTCATAACGATACTTCCTCTCTTTGAGGTTGTTGACTTGTCCCAAGAAATTCCAAATCCGACCATTGTATTTGTCACTTTTTCATTGAGATGAGACAAATCGGTAGGAGATAGTTTAATAACATGGGATTGTTATGGACGGAATTTATGTTAATGAAACGAGGATTTAATTTAACCATTAAGGATTTGATTTTTAATCTTTAAAATTTTTTGAAGTAAATTTTTAATTATATATATCTGATAATAATTTATATTTTTGATATTCACTTTTTAATTAATAACTTCAAAGTTTAGGGTAATTCATAAATTTTAAAAAACAATTTTTTAAATAGATTTTTATTTCTATTTTTACTAAACATTTTATAAAAAGGAAATCAAGTTCTGACTTTCTTGAGAATAAATATTGAAAAAATGATTAAAAATATTAAATTTATAAATAATAATAATAATAGCAATAAATTATATGCTATTTAAGATTTTGAAAATATTGGGAAATCATAAAGGGATATCAAGGAAGTTATGGGTGATTTTTTTAAATTTTCTTTCTAAAAAAATCAAGAATAAATTATTATTAAATAAATTGGAGATTATTTTAATAAAAAAATTATAAATTATAAAATTAATTATTAATTAAAAATCGTAAAGGGAAAGTATTTTTTATCACAAAGGTTTAGGAATGATGTCAAAGAATTATTGGATAGTGTCGTTTGGCTTACTATTTTTTAATCCGTAAAATTCTACCACTCCATTTGTGATGAATAATATTATATATAAATTATCAACTATGTTCGTTTTTATTTAAAATATTAAATCATTAAATGAATTTAAAGTGAAAATTGCAAAAGATTCTTAAATATTTTTTTAGGTTTATGTGGCATTTTTTTCTTTTATGTTTTTCCAAAAATATACTAGTCTTCGTTTAGATTATTAGTTTATGAATATAATGATACATAGTGCTTCTGAAAAATGTTTACAAGATTTCTCTCAAATATTTATATAAATAACTTGCAACCTTTTATACGAGCTTTGCTAAAATATGAAAAGACATATTCCAAACTTCCAATCTCAAGAGGAAACTTTGAATGATCGGTCTCATTTTTTACATATATTAATGTATTAGTATATTTATAATAAATTATTATTCTTTATGTATTTTACATATTTATTTTGTATTATAAAAATATTAGGAGACATAATAAACAAAAAGATGCAAAAATATATATTTAGAACAAAAGTAGGTTACTCGATTGATGGATCTTTGATCAAGATCGATCAAAGAGTCAGGGTAAGGATGACAAGCAAGGCTCTATTGATCCAAAAGAGACTTAATTGATTGAGCTTCAATCGAGAATCGATCGAGTACTCTCTAGTTAGAAATCACAATGGTTATAACGATCGGGAAAGGATTTCTATCAATTAAGACATCCGTTTAGTACTCAAATTTTGTGTTTTTTAGCACCAACTTTTAATTTCGACTATTGGATAGAACAAATTCTAATTCAACTCGAATTAGGCTAAAAAATGCACTATTTAAAGAACCTAAGAGATCATTAAAACATAACAATTGCTAAAAAAAACAAGAGAGATTAAAGAGCATATCAAGGGCAGCTTTTGAAAGAGATTTTGAAGAAGATTGGAGATTGAAGATTGGTGTCATATTGGCTTCATCTTCTACCTTTTATAAGTTTTTCTTAATCTTTTTCGTTATAGTTTTCCATGAAAATAATGTTGATTCTTATGGAATTGATGTTTGGATAATTTCATAATGTGATTGTGGGAAATTTCAAGCTCTAGACTATGGTTTAATTAATTTATTGTCACAATAATTTTAGTTTAAATTCTTGGTTCTTCACGTGTTCAATTATATGTTTAAATACCAAAACTATGCATGTATAATTAAAGACTAGTTATTGCATGAATGTTTATTTTTAGTTTAAGTTATTAGTAATAATCGTTAATATTCTTATTCAAAGTAGTACCGTATGGCTGCAATCATATATAGGATTGAATACTATGTTAAAGGTTATCAATGGTTTTAATCTTACCTAGTTTAGTTATCACCTTTTTAAATCTTAATAAAATAAATAAATTAAATCTAGTAAGTGAATCCATAGGTTGTTCAAGGTTTAGGTTGATTTATAATTGTATTATGAATTAATACATGATAAGAAAAGACGAGAAGTCTTAAGTTGACATAAACTTCTAAAACTAAAATTAATAATTCAATTAGTTGCTGAAAAGTTAGCACAATAATATTAGTGCAAATGTGTGTCCTAGAGTAGATTTAATAATGAATAACCCTAACCAGATTATTTAATAAATACATCATATAAATCAAAGTCAACTAGCAATCCTAGAACAATCAGCTTAAAGTAATATCACAAATATTGTAGGCTTGTTACATCATCAAACACAATCACAAATGTTTGACAAATCGAAAAAACCTACTTGAATAGTGTTTGAAAAATAATATGAGAGAGATTAAGATGAAGAGAATAATGCTCTAGTGTATTTAATTATAGTTGTGTGTTTAGGTTTGTATATATATAGTATATTTTGAAGCACTAGGTCAAACTAATTACTATATTGGTCATAAAATTAGTCAAAAGAGTTTTAAAGAAAAATGAATATATAGTAAAAAATTAATTCAATTAGAGTTAGAAATAGGTTTTAAAATCAAATCCCTAGTTGTACGATTGATCGAATACATAGTTCGATCGATCTAGTCAATTCTTGATATGATCTAGTGTAATAAATAATTAATTCAAGACTTTTTAAATTTAGTAGATCGATTCTCGATCGATCTACATAGCTCGATCGATTGAGTAGCCTAATCTCAAAATGTTCTCATGTGTTTAATATGAAATTTAATGTGTATAAGAATAGAGATACACTTGAATTGTGATCGTTAGAGCTCGATACTTTCTTTGTCTTGAAAATATTACTAAAGGATTCATCTAGAGACTAAAATTACATTTATATGTTTTATTCAGGAATATCTCCAATACTCACATAAACCTAACAATCTCCCCATTTGGCATATTCATTTGAAAAAATCTCTCTCTCACTACATAATGCTCATAAGAAAAATAAATTTTAACATAATAGTAATATCCTATGATATGATGAAACCATCTTCATTTGAATCTTGAAAGCTCATGTTTACACTAAAAGTCAAAAACATAAATATCCAAACAACTTGTCCCGAAAGACACATTGTTCATTAGTTCAGTGTATGTAACAATAAGAAAAGCGAAGATTGTTCATAAATGCAAGTAATCGTCATATACGAGTTATAAGAAGAACTACCCCTATGTATAATATCTAAAAAAAATATTTTCAAAGTAATTTATCTCTCCCCTTTTAGTAGATTTATATATAATTTGTTTCTAAATGGAGGGTAGTAGACTTAGCTTAGCATGACTACAACAATACACAAAAGTGATAAAATTAATTTTGTTCAAAGTGTGACTATCTATTAGCAACATAAATATATGTAGACAAGTCACACAAATTTACTAACACATATTGTGACATATTAACAATCACCAAAAGTGAGATAACTATCATAACTTCAACAATATGTCAATTAGTCTATTTATGATTAGTTATGACGGATTCAAAGGAAGGAATATCACCTATCATATAAAATTATACTTGAATTCATAGTTGCACAAAATAAAATTTACTTATCAAGAGAGAACTTTATATATATATATATTGTATTCACCTCTTGTATTATTATTTTTTGTTTGAGCGATTTGTTATTTATTTTCTTTTTGTATAACCATTTGTGGCTCTCTTTTTTTTGCATGCAAAAGTTTTTGTATTTTTTCTTTAATATTATTATTATTATTTTAAGGAATTATGCATGAACCAAAAACCTAGTATGATGACTTTCACATTAGTTGTAAGATAACCCTCTCTACTTACTGTGGTAGCTTCACACATCATAATAGGTAGTCCTCTCAAAACTAGGAGTCTGTATACAGTAGAATTTTATAAAGTGAAAGTTAGAGCTCAAACACAATTTTACAGGCAAGGTTATCTCAAGTCCTAAAATTTTACAATATCAATCATAAACTTTAAGTGTGACATACATATATGTCCAGTGAGTGTGTAAGTACCTTCATGTCAACATTGATAACTAGATGTAAAAAAATATGTAAATGCATAAGTCAAGATATCCATTTATACAATGTAAACTCAATCAAGAAAATTATAGTAATATGAGAGTAGTATGTAAAGTTCATGTCTATTTTAAAGCAAATATACGCCTTTTTTATATTTGTTTCTTAAAACTAAAGAAAATCAATAAAAATAAAAGTGAAACAAATAAAAAAACTAAATATTCTCACCTAGGGTTAATTAAATACCCAAAAAAGTACCTAGGTGACCAGAAAAAAGACAATTTGTCCTAACCCAAACTTTCCTGAATTTTGGTTTCTCTATATCTTTGAGTTGGAAATCAAATGCCTTATTTTTCATTGGCATATTCTTGGACTTACCTTAAGATTTTTCATTCATCATAAATAAAGATGCAGTATCCATAATAGGATGATGGTAATTATTCCTAGAATTACAAATTTTGAATTTTGCATGCCTTTTTGAACTAACGAATTTATGCTTTGTAGTAGAATTTTTTAACATGTTATTATAATTTCTATTCATCCAAGAATATGATGCAACAAGCATAGATGGATGATGGTTATAAGTATTACTATATGGAGCATGGAAAATAGTATTAAATTTAGGAGCATTCATCAAAAATGTACGCTTTGACTAAATATGATTGTTCTTACCACAATGATGATAAATGTGCGTAAACTTAACAAATTTTTTAATCACATGTGCAACTATCCTTTGTGTATAATGAGTAACAATAGGAGTTGGGTTAGAATTCCGTATAGATATGCTTTTTGATGTTAAAGTTTCATGTGTAGCCTGTGAAGAAAAAAGGTTGAAAGGATTTACAAACTCAGTTATTTATGGGTAATTTTAGTTTCTAGGTGTGTCTTACGAGAATATTTGCAAGCCAAAGAAACTATTAAGCCTCAGTGATCACATCTCAAATATATCTCTGTTCCCATGAATGTTAGATTTTATATTAGACATATATGAATATTATTCAAATAGGTTACTCGATCGATCAAGTGGTGACTAGAATGATTAAACTTAATTAAGACTAACTAAATTAATTTTTAATATGAATAAATTGATCAAAACATTAACTCGATCAATCGAGAATTAGATCGATTGAGATTAATGGCTAGATTGATCCACTTATTTATAAATTAATTAATTTTTCACTATATCGATTGAGATTTAACTAAATCGATTGAACCTTTAATAGTTGATCGATCGAGTAGTCGTATTCAATCAATCGAGCTAAGTCTGGATCAATTGAGTGGCCAGGTTTGCAAGTTTGATCTAATTTTACTTGATCCAATTTATTTTATTAATATAATATCCTTATGTTTTAAAGCTCTATTAAATATTTTCAAGTACAGAGTTGTAATAGACCTTTGACCTAGGGTTTCTACTTATGCTATTTAATCATACTATTGGCTCACAATTGTTTTAACCACACAAATGCATTATTCTCTTAATCTTAATCTCTATTTTCTTTTGCAAATATAAGATCATAATTCTTTAGGTTTCTTTATTTAGTTAATTTATCAAACATTGGTGGTTGTGTTTGATTGATTAATAAGCCTAGTTGGTTTATAATATTTTTTTCATATGTTCTCATAATTTCTTCTTTATTTAATTTTCATATTATTGGATCAAATAATTGTGTGTGTCGTATCATAATTATTTGGTTTGATTATTAATTTTTAAAGAAGCTATCTTTATTGAACTTATACTTAAACTGATTGTTCTAGGGTTCCTAATTGATAATATATTTATAAAATCATCTAATTAGGGTTATTCATTATTAAATATAATCTAGGACACACATTTACACTTAATTTCATCAGAATGTTAATTCGGATCCAAACTCCTTTCTTATAGAGACTATGATGAATGTAGCATCTTGTAAGTAAATTACTTAGGTGCATTACCTTGGTGGGTAGTTTTAGTCCTAGCCTTATAATTGAACCTTATATTTCATGGTGGATAGTTAGGTGATTCAGTGTGGCTTAGGTTGTTTCCACCAAAAAACCTTATGTGTCAATCTTTATATTATTGCATTACATTATTTACACACAATTTCAAATTTGTCCATTATACAAATTTTTAATTTGTTATACTTCTATTGATTGTCTTTTCACAATCCTCTATAGCTAACACGATCCATAACTAAACAGTTTTTTTCTTTTAATTGGTATCAAAGCATTTCACTAGATACACTTAGTATACCTATGACCTTGTGATGGATCAATTAAGAAAGAGTTCTTCCACTACCCGTGCACCTTACTTTGATATGTCTAATTATCTATATTGGAATGCTCGCATGAGAGCCTTTCTATAGTCTATAGATGATAGTGTATTTAACTTTGTACTTTATGTTTTAGAACCAATTAAAATTACCAAATATAATGTACACTCCTAAGCCTAGAAATGAATGGACCAATCAAGATAAAATTGTGAGCAGTTGGAATTAAAAGGATATTAATGCAATTTTTAGTGCTATATTTGCTTATGAGTTTTGTTGTATTTCTTATGTTGTTACTACTAAATATTCTTGGGATATTTTAGAGGTTACCTATGAGAGAACCACACAAGTTAAAAGAACTAAACTTTGCATGCTTGGTAGTTAATTTGACAATCTTATGATGAAAGAAGATAAAACTTTGTCTAAATTTTATATTAGATTGTGTGATGTTACTAACACCTCTACCAATCTTCGAGAGAAAAATGATAATTTCAAGATAGTTTGAAAGATTCTCTACTCATTGCTAGATTTTTTTCATGAAAAGGTCACTACCATTGAGGAAAGTAAGGATGTGGATACCATCAAAATAGGGGATCTCGTTGGCATACTTCAAACTTTTGAGATGAGCTTTCAAAAACCTCCATAGAAAATATATCGCTTTAAAACTGCTATGATTGAAGATAGTGATAATGATGATGATGAAGAAATGGTACTCTTAACCAGAAGATTGAATAAAATCCTCAACAAAAAGAATCCTCAAAATAAAGGATAATCAAGTTGTTAATAGGATCATAATCTGAGAAAACTTAAATATGTGAGTTCTGATGGTAAGAAATCTAAACCCACTAGACTTAATGTTTTGAATGTATGGATTTTGGTCACTTTGCAGTTGACTATGCAAACAAAAAGAACCAAACTGGAAGAGCTTTCAAAACTACACTTACTGACTGTGAAAGTGATAACGACAATTCAATTGAATCAAACAACAATTATTTGGCATTTATTGCAAGTACATGTAGAAAATTCAGTATGTTTGACTTTGATTTAGATGATGAGGAAATTGATGCTGAATTTCTACCCATCAAATTTAATGTCACTAGTATTAAAGAAATATTCATAGATTATGTAAGATGCAAAAGAAAAGTAGATAAACTAAATGACAAACTAAATCCTTTGAAATAAATTCCTCAATTATAGGAAAATAAAAAATTGAATTGTCTGAACATGCTAATATTTTGAATTCAAGTTTTGTAGATGTTAAACAAGAAAATAAGAATCTTATGCCAGAACTTGAAAAATAAAGGGAACTAGATTGAACAAAGTTTTGGATTATAAAAAGCCAACTGGAGACAAGAAAGGGCTAGGATATGTAGACAAGCATACTATGCCATCTTCTTCATAATCAACTAAATTTTTCAAACCTTCAAACATGTCCTCCTCTTAGGATACACATGACATTGGTTATAACGATGAGGGCTCCACTTCTTCAACATAAAAAACCACATTTGTAGGGCCTTCTAATCCTATTGTTGATGTTACCTATTATACATAAAAAAACACTTGCACCTGTGATTGAATAATCTGTTAAGTTTGTGCCTGTCTATCATCATTGTGGTAGATAAGGTCATATTAGGCCCAATTGTAGATTTTTGATAAATGCTCCTAAATGTAATAGTACTTTCCATGCTTCACATAGTATTACTCATAACCATCATCCATCTCTACATGTTTCATCATATTCTAAAATGAATGGAAATTATGGTAACATGTTCAAAAATTCCAATAGAAAGCATGAAATTGTTGGCTCAAAGTAGCAAGTTAAATTCAATGCATTTAATTCTAGAAAATATTATAATTATCCTACCATGCATGTTGTATCTACATTTAGGATGAATGGAAAATCTAAAGGTAAGTCTAAGAATATACCATTGACAACAAAGTTTGTTGATTTCTAACCCAAAGTTATAAAGAAATCAAAATTCAATAACGTTTGGGTTAAGAAAGATTGTTTCTTTTTGGTCACCTGATCGTCGTTCTTTATTGTTTTACATAGATACTTTGCTTGAGTTCTTAATTGATCCTAGGTGAGTATCTTTAGTTTGTTTTTTTGTTTGTTTTTATTTTTATTGATGTTTCTTTATTTTTAAAAAATAAAAAATAAAAGGGAGGGAAGAAAACATGCTTTAAGATTGACATCATTATTACATACTCCATTCATATTTAATTTGATTGGTTATATGTTATACAAATGAATATTTTGTTTTGTCCATTTATGTATTTTTTATATTTAGGGATTAATGTTGACATGAACCTAGTCATATACTCATTCAACACAAATGTATGTCATGCTTGAAGTTTATGATTGATTTTGTGAGATTATAAGGAATGGGTTAACTTTAACTGAAAAGTTGTTTTTGAGATCTATCTTTACCTTTCTAAAATGCTACTATAGAGAGAGACACTTAGTTTTGAGAGGGATATCTATTATGATATGTGAAACTATCCCAATAAGCAGAGACGACTATCTCACAACTAGTGTGAAAATCATCGTACTAGGTTTTTGACTAGTGGATATTTCCTTAAAAAAATAATACTAATAATATTGAAGGAAAAATAAAAATATAAAAGCTTTTGCATGCAAAAAAACAAAATAAATAACTAATCTTTCATAAAAAAATATAAGAGGGGAATATAAAAAATGTTATTTAAGTTATCTCTTGGTAAATAAAATTTTATTATGCATAAGTATGAATTCAACTGCAATTTTTTCATGATAGGTGATACTCTTTTCTTTGAATCCTTCATTACTTTTGGTTATTGTTGATATGTCACCATATATATATGTTAGTATGTTTGTATGTCTTATTTACTTATATTTATGTTGTCAATAGATAGTCACACTTTGAACAAAAATTAAATTCATCATTTGTGTGTACTGTTATAGTCATGTTAAGCTAAGTCTAATACCTTTAATTCCAAAAACAATTATATACATTAATTTTTATAATTTTTTGTTTTATTCTAATTTATTTAGAGGAGTTATAGAATTTAGGGAGAGTTTATTCATTTTTGAAAAACATATTATTTTTAGCTCTCAGTTTTGATTGCTTGGAGCTTTTAAGGATGTATACTCGTCTTTTTAATAATTAAATACACTTTTTGCTTACTCAACATGTTGTTAATGCTTCATGATTATATTTTTATTCCTAAGACAAAAAAGGGGGAGATAAATTGGAACATTAATTGAAAAATCAGTAAAAAGAGAATAGCTAATTTAAGGAGAGAATTACTTTGAAAATCTTTTTAAAGAAATATTTTACATAGGGAGATTTATGTTTCTAATTTATATTTTATGGTTACTCACTCTTATGAATACTCTTTACTTTTTTATTATTAGATACACTAAACTATTGTGAACAATGAATCCTTATGGACAATTTTCTGTTTGTTGATGTTTTTATTTTTCACTATAAACAAGAACTGTCAAGATTCAAGTGAAAATGGTTCATAGATCATAGAATAGTTTCACTGTGTAAATTGTTTTTCCTATAAGTGTTATATAGTGAGAGAGAGATTTTGTCATATGAATATACCATAGGGGGAGATTGTAAGGTTTGTGAATATTGGAAAAAAATTTAAACAAAACATTCAAATGTAATTTTAGTTTCTAGGTGTGTCTTTTGAGAATATTTTCAAGTTGAAGAAACTATCAAGTCTTAACAATCACATATTACTTATATCTTTGTTCTTGTGCACATTAGATTTCATATTAGACACATAGGAACATTCAAATAGGTCACTCGATTGATTGAGTGGTGACTAGATCGATTGAGCTTAATTAAGACCGACATAATTAATTTTTAATATGACTAAATTGATCAAAGCATTAACTCGATCAATCGAGAACTAGATCGATCGAGATTAATTACTAGATCAATCCACTTATTTCTAAATTAACTATATTGATCGAACCATTCATAGTCAATTGATTGAGCTTGACTGGATAAATTGAATGGCCATATTAGATTGATCGAGCAAAGTCTAGATTGATTGAGCAACCAGGTTTCCAAGTTGGACCTAATTTTTACTCAAACCAATTTATTTTATTACTATATGGTCCTTATGCTTTAAAGCACTCTTAAATATTTTGGAAGATAGATTTGTAATAGACCTTTAACCTAGGGTTTCTACTCATGCTATTTAATCATACCATTGGCTCATAATTTTGTTAAGCATACAAGAATATTATTTTCTTCATCTTAATCTCTCTCTTGTTTTGTTAATATAATATCATAATTCTTTAGGCTTCTTTATATATAGTCAATCTATCAAACATTGGTGGTTGTGTTTGATTGATTAATAAACCTAGTTTGTTTATGATATTTTGGTCCTATGTTCTTATAACTTCTTTATTTTCTTTCTTGAATTGTTGGATCAAATAATTATGTGTGTCATATCATAATTATTTAGTTTGTTATTAATCTTGAAAAAACTCTTGATTAAACTTGTGCCTAAACTGATTGTTCTAAGGTTGCTAATTGATTTCAATTTATTTGATATATTTATTAAATCATCTAGCTAGGGTTATTCACTATTGAATCTTCTCTAGGACACACATTACTACTTATGGTATTGTGCTAACTTTTTAGGTGTTAGCTGTACAGATTCGATTAACTTGTGTGACTCAAATTCATTAAAACATTTGTTCATATCCAAACACCTTTCTGTAGAGACTATGATGAAAACAATGACTAGGGGACCGATGGTATTTGAAGAACGAAATCGGGGATAATACCGATTTTGTAAATACTTATAATTTTTAAATTTTGTTAATTCTCGCAAGTCTATGAATCATTTATAGAAATGATAAATTAAACCTAAACATTCTGTCACTATGATTTGGTTTTTGAAAAAACTAATCTAATGCATAAAGATAAAGATAGACATGGATTCAATAAATACTCATTCAATTTAATACATTCATAAATAGTGGAGAATAATGGATATAATAATTCAGTAATTATGCTTACTTATATTATTTACGCTATTAAAGATATAAATTGATATTTATTGATTTTCTCTTTTTGGTATGAAAGTGTCCTTAGGTAGGGCCCAAATTATTTTATTTAATATTAATTAACTAATATCCTTAGACGAGCTTATTAATTAATTAAGTATTAAATTTCAGTTTTATTTCTAAGAACATAGCAAACCATCTAATCATAACTTTAGGCGGAGTTAGTTAATTAGACTTTATTCAAGGTGTCCAAATTAAACTTAAGAATTTAACTATCTTAAAAATAACTTTCAAGTTTTAAAATTGCTTAAGAAAATATGTTGTTAATACATTTTCAAATAATAATTCTTTGTAAAAAAAACCTTTGAAATAGAGCTTCATTCTAAATAGACAAATATTTAAATATAAAATAAAAGAGTATTGCTCCAAATTAAGTCCAGTTAATTAAATCTTAATTTTAACTCTCATATTAAGTTTGTTACTAAGAGTAATATACTCTTTCAAATAACATTCTTTATAAAAATCTTAAATAAAAATAAAATCAATTTATTTTAAGAAAATATTTTACCTATTCAATATTTTGCAAGCATAATAATGTTATTATCACATCATATTCACTATCTACCAGATATATTATAATTGATTATAGACAAATCATGAATGACACAAAAGAAACAACACAGATATATGGACTGCAAAATGAATATAATTAATATCTTAACAATGTCCTTACAGAACTTTGAAGAATTGATTCTAGGACTAGAAAAACTCCAATAGTAATTGCACTCTAGAATTTGTTGAATTGAAAACTAGAAAATACTAAAACATAAACATGTTCTTCCTCAAAATTGAGGGAAGAACTAAACAAATTGTAAAAGATAAAAATATAAAAAACTATAGAAAAGTGGGAGATAAAGTTGCTGAAAACGCAACTTGGAAGCTCATTTTCTTTGTATAAAGAGGGTCCTATTTATAGGAAAGAATGTTAGAAAAACTTGTGTTTTCGTCGTGAAGTGATCATATCGCAACTAGATTTTTGACTAGTTCAAACCTTTTTGTTCCGCAACATAAAATAATCTAGTTGCGATATATTATATATTAAAATACCTGAAAACACTACAATATACCTAATTCAAGTATTTTTCTTTATTTTAATAATTATATATTAAAATACCTAAAAAACACTATAATATACCTATTAATCTAAACAAATTGATTTGTCTAAAATATAATAGAATAATGAAATTACAAATTAATTTTATTAATTAAATGATATTAAGAAAATGAATATTTAGTGCATTTTAAGCACACATCACAACCCCGACCAGTTTACTAGTCTCTTTGCAAGAGAAGGGGTTAAAACTAAAAAATAAAAAAATAAAAATTAAACTAACCTAAATCACTTTCGTGGATTACATGGTTTCATTTAACATATGCAACAAGCCGTTAAATCCCTAGGTTTCCCTAATGGACGAGTTTAAGTCTTGTGAGAGTTTTGAGTAATGATACCCACAAATATTAACAAAAAAAAATGAAAACAAAATAAATAAAATAAAATAAGAATTTAACTAAAATTTAAAATAAAGTAAAAAGACTAAAATAAAATAAATAAATGAAATACAAAAATATCTCATATTTATAATCTTTTAAATTTCATAATTAAGATCTTAAGCATAGATTATTTCAACTTTCTAAACATTTACGATTTATTATAATAATTAGTTGAAAATCATTTTCATATTTCATATAAAAAATGTATCAATTTAATTTCACCCAAACTTAGTGTCAAGAATTTGAATTTTCTTCGACTCTATTCTTTACAAGTCAATACTCTCAAAAACACTGAATCCTTATGGGTTCAAGCACTCATACTAATTTATATATGAAAGAGTTGATGTATATAAATGAACTAATATGTTCACATATGTATAAAGAATAAAGGCTCAAAGTGTTATTTTAATGTTGATCTCATGAAAAGAATCAAATGTAAGGATTCATAAAATATTATACATTACTTTCAAGCATCAATCAAATTCATAAAATAAAAAAATCAAATAATATGCCTTTTAGAAAATGTAAGAAAATGCAATTATTTCTTAGGGAATTACTTCCTATATTTTCTTTTGCATTAAATCATTTCTCACAACTGTTTAGGCTTTTTATATCATAGTATATAGATTATACTATTCATTTTCCTTTCTTTCTTTCTTTCTATTTTTTCTTTTTCTTATATTCTTTTTTAAAGGGAATCCATTTTTTTGGAGAGTAGACCCATGTACAAATTGTACATTTTTTATATGGTAAGATGAGTGGTTAATATTTGGCTTTTCTCTTTGTATTTCTTTAGGTAACCCTAGATATATCTCTTTTTTAATAGAAGTCACACATGAATGAAGAAATGCATATATTATAAATTTATACTTAAATCGTTTAATCTACACAAATGAAAAATAAATATATAACACTTCATTAAGATTTAAAAATTAAACTATCCTAAATCATTTCCTTGGATTCACACGATTGCATTTAGCATATGCAACGAGCCTTTAAACCCATAAGTTGTCCTAGTGGACGATTTTAAGTCTCGTGAGGGTTTTCAATAATGATCCCCACAAACATTTACAAAAAATGGAAACAAATAAAACAAATCAAATAAGAAGTTAACTAAAATTAAAGTAAAAAGACTAAAATAAAATAAAGAAATGAAATACAATAATATCTCATGCTTATATTCTCCTTTAAGATCATGATTAAAATATAAAACATAAGCTATTTTAACTTCTTAAACAGTCATAGTTTATAATAATAATTAGTTAGTAATCATTTTCATACTTCATTTCAAAAATGTTTCAATTTAATTTTACCCAATTTCACTGTTAGAAATTTGAATTCGCTTCAACTCTATTCCTCACAAATGAATACTCTCAAAAACATTGAATCCTATGGGTTCAAATACTTATACTAATTTATATGCGAAAGAGTTCATGTATATAAATGAACTAATATGTTCCAATGTGTATAAAGAATAAAGGCTTAAAGTGTTATTTTAACGTTGATCTCATGAAAGGAATCAAATGTAAAGATTTATAAAATATTATACATACTTTCATGCATCAATCAAATTCATCAAATAAAAATATCAAGTAATATACCATTTAGAAAATGTAGGAAAATGCAATGACTTCTTAGGGGATTACTTCTTCTATTTTTTTTGCATTAAACCATTTCTCACAACTATTTCGATTTTTTGGGTTATAGATTATACTATTCATTTCCTCTCTTTCTTTCTATTTTTTCTTTATTTCTTTCTCTTATATTCTTTTTTCCATAATAGAATTCATTTTTTTAAAGAGCAAACCCATGTGCAGATTGTACATTTTTTTATATGGTAAGGTGAGTAGTTAATATTTGACTTTTCTCTTTGTATTTGTATAGGTAACCCTAGATATATCTTTGTTTTAATAGAAGTCATGCATTAATGAAGAAATACATATACTATCAATTCCTGAGAATGTGTAAGTAGTGATGGAGAAATGTAGGTGCATCTATCATGTTCATCATTAAAGTTCACACAGACAGATCGTTGTGAACTTCTAACATCTCAACAAATATTTTTAGTTTTAACAATCCTAAAATTATTCAAATGCAATTAATTAAACTAAAATAAATTAATTAATTAAATAAAATAAAATTACCTAAAATGATGAGTTGCCTCCCATCTAGTGCTTTGTTTAACGTCTTAGTGAGACGTAACTAGGGGGATTTCATTTTAAGTAAACTCAATGTCCCCACATCATTGAATCAATTATACTATTTAAGACATGATTGTGGGTTTTAGATAACCCATGTATAGGTGAAATTCAAATAACTAAGGCATCAAAACACATTTGTACCTAGATATAATAAAGAAACTACTTCATTTTATTACAGATTATGATTAAAACTTTGGAGCTTCAAAAAAAATTATCTTTATTTTATTTTTAATTTTATTATAATTTTTAAGTTAAATAACATAATCAGTATTAACTAAGAGTGCTCCGAGGAAAGAATGGTGGGTCAATGTCTCCTTAAAAAGTATCCTCCTAAACAGAGCAACGTTTCTAAGAAAGACTATTGGCACAAAGGCTCTCAAGAACTAATCTTCTAGATATAACTCTCGTAGATCTTTATTTTTAATGCTATTAAAATCTACTTTAAGTAAAGAAATTTAGTTAAGTGAAAATCTAAGTTAGTTAAGTTAATAAATTAGGTTAAGTGAAAATCTAAATTAATTAAGTTAATAAATTAAGTTATATGAAAATCTAAATTAATAAACTAAATTAAATGAAATTCAAAGTTAATTAAGTTAATAAATTAGATTAAGTGAACATGTAAGTTTATTAAATTAATAAATTAACCTAAATAAAGATACAAGTTAATTAAGATAATAAATTAAGTTAAGTAAAAATCTAAGTTAATTAAGTTAAATACAAATCTAAGTTAATTAGGTTATTATTATTATTATTATTATGTATTTATTTATTTTTAATAGCTCATTATTTAAATAAATGTTTTAAAAAAAATTATAAAAAACATTTAAAACTTTTTTTAAAAAAAAATATTTATTTTTACTCAAAATAAATAAAACAATCACAATTATTTACAACAAAAAAAATTCAATTTTTTTATAAATAATTTGAAAATGCTATCCCTTTTTGACAATGACACAAAAAACTTGATAAGTACAACATGAAGTCGTCGATAATGGTGTCAAAAACTTGATGAGCATAAGACTCTTGCACTGCAAATATCGATCTTACCAATACTGTGGTTTTATAATTTGTAAAACTCTTGCAAGTGCACGAATCATTTGATAAAAAATGATAAGTATACTCCCAAGGTCGATATAAAGAAGGAATATATGTGGTTTTTAATTTATTATTCAAAACTTTAAAAAAGAAATTAAATCATAAACATCCTATCATGATATGTTGGTTTGTTTGTTTCCTAATCTAAAAAACATAAAAAAATAAACATAGATATCGATTCAATGAACAACCATGTAAACTTTTGTCATTCATAACAGTAGAGTATTTAAGGATATAATAATTAAGTTAATTATGCTTGCTTATATTATTTAGGTTATTAAATATATAAATTGATATTTATTTATTCTCTTTTTTCAAATGAATACCACCTTTGGTAGGGTTAGATATTTTTTGTTAATTAAACAAATCAATTAACACTTATGGGTAGGGTAGATAATTAATTTGGTTAATTAAATTAATTTCTTTTTTAATATAACAAAAATGAACCATTTAAATACCACCATTGGTGGGGCTAACCATTTTAAATTTTATTTAAGGTGTCCAAATTAAACCTAAGAATTTAATTATTTGAGTACTAACTTTCAAGTTTTAAAACTATTACTAAAAATATGTTGTTAGTACATTTTCAAATAATAGTTTTTATAAAAGTTTTGAAATAGAGCTTTACTCTAACTACCAGACGATTGTACTAACAAATAAAAAAGCAATACTCTAAATCATACCAGATAATTAAACCTTAAAATCTAATTTTCAGATTTAAGTTTGTAATGAAAAATAATATATATAATTCTCTAACATCCTTAATATAAAATCTTGAATAAAAACAAATATCAATTTATTTTATAGAAATGTTTTAACTATGTAAAATTTCGCAAGCATAACAATGTTATTATTATATCATGTTTATAAACATCTAGCCATGTTAATTTTAATTACATATAAATTAAATATAACATATAAGAATAAAACATAAAAAATAACTCTAAGGAATTCATTATAAAATTTATACCTAAAAAGAATCCTTACAACACTTTGATGTTAATTCTGTTGCTAGAAAACCTCCAAACGGATTTGCATTTCCGTTTATTGAATCAAAAACTAAAAATCTATAAAAGCATAGCTAGTTCTTCTCAAAAAGAGAACTTTAAAACTAAAAACTAAAAAAAACATTCTAGAGAGAGAAATAATTGAGAAAATTGTTTCTTAAGGTGTAATTTTTACCGTGGGGGAGAGAGGCTTTTTATAGGTGAGAAAAAGGAAAAAAAGGAAAAATATCTCAAAAAATGATGATATATGCGTATTAGACAAAATGACATGCGTGTAAGGCGCTAACGCCTATGACTGGGTGGGATTTGTTGCCGAAAATGAGCTGACATGAGTGGGATTCATGGCATGACAAGGTGATGATGCATGCATATTTGACATGATGTGTGTGCGCCTATGCGTGGAATTTTGGCATGAATGGGCGCAGCTATGCGCATTGTTTCAATGTGAAATGGGTGTGGCAGTGCTGGGAAGTTTTGTCCATTTTTCCATTTTTCTATTTTTTTAACTTTTCCTCATTTTTTTCTCAACATATTTGTGATTTATTACCTCCAATATTTTCTTCAAGTCTTTAAATTAATTTTTAAGCGAAAATACCTGAAAAAAACAATAAAAATACCTATGATTCCAAAAAGATAAATTTATATAAAAATATGATAAAATCATATAAATATAAATATTTTCAATTAATTAAATTATATTAAATCATGGTAATTTTAGTGTTTTTTAAGCACTCATCAAGTTTATATGTTTGTAGGATAGTGTGCACGGGACATTACATGGGCGTGTCCTGATGCTCACGGAAATCGGTGTGGTGTGTGGTGTGCGTGTGTTGGCTGCATGCATGCGTGTGTTGGGCATGTGCCAAGTTTGCATGTGGGACACGGCGTAGATGGGCAACTACACACAGAATTTCTACCTTTTTGACATTTTTGGCCCTTTTGACGTATTTTGTCCAATTTTTCCATCTTTTTGACTTTTTTTATTTATTTTCTCAATATATTTGTGATGTATTGCCTCCAATATTTTTTCCCGAGTCTTTAAGTTATTTTTGAATGAAAATACCTAAAAAACAATAAAAATACCCTTGATTCTGAAAAGAAAAATTTATATAAAAATATGATAAAATCATACAAATATGAATTTATTTAATCAATTAAAGTACATTAAATTTTCCAAAGATTAACCGGTAAGGGCTCATCCTAATGGGTGTTGTGTAAGTTATGTGGTATGCCTATAAGACATCATTCAACTTGATTGCCCAGTCCTTTCTTGAAGACATACGGTGCGTTCCAAAATTTCCTTGATTTTCTTATTAGGTACTTCCACTTGACCGGAAGTTTGAGGATGATAAGGAGTTTCCACTCTATGTGAAACATTGCACTTCTTCAGTACTCTATCAAAGAGTCTATTGTAAAAATGGCTACCTCCATCACTTAATAATAGGGGTAGCCATCATTAATGAATTTCACAACAAAATTTTGCATCATTGGTTTTAATGGGTATAGCTTCTAATCACTTGCATACATAATATACAATAACCAAAATATATTTGAAACCATTGGATGGGGGAAAATAACCTCTAAAGTCACTCTCCTATACATCAAATAGTTCAATAACTAAATTAGATGTCAAGGGCATTTAAGCTTTTTTGTTTATGTTTCATGTTCTTTAACACCAATCACATTGTGCACAAAACATATTAACGTCTTTTTAAAGAGTTGGCCAATAGAATCCAGACTGTGATACCTTTAGGGCAGTTTTCTTACCATTAAAATGGGCCCTACAATAAAGTTCATGACAAAATGTCAAAATGATCTTATGTTCTTCTTTAGGCACACGCTTGTAGATGACTTGATCTTGACCAATTATGAATAAATAAGGATCATCCCAAAAGTATCACCTGCAAAAATTTAGAAACCTTTTCTTTTCCTGAAAAAGAAATGTCGAGTCTCAAAATACTAGTGGTTAGATAGTTAACAATATCTGCATACCAATGGTTTGGGCCTATTGAAAATAATTGTTCATTGGGAAAGGTTTCAATTATATCTTCTTTATTCTCACCTTCAAGAGAATTTAAATAATAAATTAACCTAGATAAATGGTCTACTATAAGTTTTCACTGCTCTTGTTATCTTTGATTTCTATGTCAAATTCTTGTAAGAGTAAGACTCACCTAATTAATCTTGCCTTTGCATTAGGTTTACTTAATAGGTATCTCAAAGCAGCGTGATTAGAATGCACAATTACTTTCGAACCGACTAAGTAAGATCTAAGTTTTTCCAAAGAAAATACAATAGCCAAGAATTCTTTCTTAGTGGGGAAATAATTAATTTTGACGTTATTGAGTGTTTTGCTCACATATTATATGACATGCAAACATTTTTCCACTCTATGTCCCAAAACTGCTCTGATTGCATAATTGGAAGCATCACACATTATTTCAAAAAGAAGAGATCAATTTGGTGCCATAATAATAGGGATAGTTGTTAACTTTTCTTTTAAAGTATCAAAGGTGATAAGGAATTTTTCATCAAAGTCAAAATAAACATCTTTTGATAAGGATGACTTATTTTTTAAAAAATCTTTAATAAATCATCTATAAAATCATGCATGTCCTGCGAAGCTTCTTATCCCTCTTATAGATTTAGGGAAAGGAAGTTTGGAAATCAATTTTATTTTAGCTTTATCCATTTCAATACCCTTGTTTGAAATCACCTGTCCCAACATAATCCCTTGTTAAACCATAAAATGAATTTTCTCCCAACTAAGTGTTAGATTGCATTCAATGCATCTTTCTAAAACCAAAGTCAATTTATGTAAGCAATCATCAAATGAAGTTCCAAAGATAGAAAAATCATCCATAAAAAATTTAATGAATTTTTTTACCATGTTTGAGAATATAGACATCATACATCTCTGAACGGTGGCAAAGGTATTGCATAACCTGAATGACATTCTTCTAAAATAAAATGTCCAAAAAGGACACATAAAGGTGGTCTTTTCCTCATCTATAGGTGCTATGGGTACTTGATAGTATCCAGAAATTCCATCTAGAAAATAGTAAAATTCATGCCTAGCTAATCTTTCAAGCATTTGATTAATGAATGGAAGAGGAAAATGATCCATTTTAGTGTATAAATTTATTTTCCTAAAGTCTATACACATCCTCCATCTAGTGATTATTCTTGTGGGTACTAGTTCACTTTTATCATTCTTAACGAATATTATTCTAGACTTCTTTGGTATCACATGCACTGAACTAATCCATTTACTATTAGCAACATGTTAAATGATTCCTACTTCTAATAGTTTAAGAATTTATTTCTTAACCACCTCTTGCACGATAGGGTTTAGTCTTATTTGGGCCTCTTTTACGGGTTTAGCACTGTCCTCCAAATTGATCTTATGAATACACATGGAAGTAATAATTCCTCTTATATTCTTGATACTCTAACCTATGGCTTTTTTTATACTTCTTAAAAACTTTAATGAGTTCTTTTTCCTGGGTTTTAGTCAAAGTTGAAAAAATTATCGCCAGATAAGTTTCTCCTTCTCCCAAGAACACATATTTTAAATGCTTAGGTAAGTTTTTCAATTCAAGTTTAGGTGGATTGACCTCTTTCCCAGATGGAGAACTAGGTAGATCTAAGGGTATACTAGGATTTCTTATTGGTTCAACACTATCTAAAATTTCAATGTACCCCTCAGTCTCCTCTTCTAGTTCTTCTTCTATCTTTTCAAGTATAAGATTTGTTTCTATTTTTTCTTCTATTCTATCCTGAAGAAAGGTACTTTGGATAAGATTATCCAAATGATAAACATTGAAAATTTCATCGATGGAAGAAATAGAAGGAAAAGGTGAAGAGTCAAAGATTTTGAAATGAATAGTCTAACCTAAGACCATCATTGTCAAATTTCCATCTTGGATACCAATAATAGTCTCAGTGGTTGCAAAACATGGCCTACCAAGAAGTATTGTATGTTCTCTATCCAAGGTTAGATTTTCTTGCATATCTAGAACCATAAAATCAACAGGTATGATTAGTTTGTCTACCTGTACCAACACATCCTCAAGTATTCCCTTTGGATATTTGAGATATCTATTCACAAGTTGAAGGGACATATTTGTTTGTTTTAGGTCTTCTAGACCTAAATGTAAGAATATAGAGTAGGGCATCAAATTTATGCTAGCTTCTAAATCAAGCATTTCTCTAGCCACCTTCCTATCCCCCATAGTTATGTTTATGATAAAACTTCAAGGGTCTTTCAACTTTGAGGGAAGTTGATGGTGAAGTACAACACTAGAAATATTTGATACTACTACTCATGCATTAATTGCATACCTCGTTTTCTTAGTGTTCAATTCCTTGAAAAACTTAGCATATAAGGGACATTAATGATCACTTTTAACAAAGGTAAATTAATATTTACTTTAGAAGGCATTTTAAAAAGATTATAGAATTTCTTATCTTGTTTAGATTCCTTCAACCAATGTGGAAATGGTACTTGTAACTGGTGTGGTTCTGTTATTTTTTGACTTTTGGGAGTGTCATGTGACTCCCCAATGTTATTCTCAAAAGGTTTGTTAAGATTAGAACTTGTCTCTCCTTCTTGAGAGACTAAAATTTCACCTTCTTCAATACCTGACTAATAGGTAGATCGTTAGATATTTTAGGTAAAGTTTTATTGACTACCTTACCACTTCAAAGAATTCTTACATCCTTCACTTGTTGTTCTTGACTAGGAAATCTTCCTAGTTCTTGTTTTTGCATTTGCTTAGCTAGCTGTCCAACATTTGTTTCAATCATTTTCATCGAAGCCTCTACAAAGCTCAACCTTTGATTTTTCATTCATTAGTTGTCATAAAAACTTGAATAAAAGTATTCAAGTTATCCTTTAAGGTTGACTTAAAATATTGATTTAGTTGGTAAGGGTGGTTTTCATTTGGGCTTTGTGTTTGGAATTGGGTGTAGGCTTGGTATTTATTTGGTTCTCATGCATGGTTAGAGGGATTATAGGTGTTGGGATGATACCTCTAAAATGGATTGACTTCCTCGATGTAATCACCACTAGAATCACAAGCATGCATATAAACAATTATTAGCATTATGCCCGATTGAACAATAAGCACATACCTCTTGTTTTGACAATTGATGGGTAGTGAGAAGTTACACTTACTTAGTCAATTCAGCAAGTTGCAAAGCCATTTCATTCCTAGAGCCAACTTCATTGACTCCTACACTCCTTTGTCTAGTACCTTTTTGTTTGAAATTAATACCTAACATCTCATAAATCTCAAAGGTTTCTGCTATGGTTTTTTCTCCTATAGCTCATACAACAACATTATCAACCATGTCTTGACTATATAATGTCAATCACTACTACAATACATACATATAGTCTCGAAAATTTAGCCTCGATTTTTTTAAAAACCGAGGCTATAGGGTTTTGACCTTAGTTTTTACAAAACCGAGGCCATAGACATACCTTATCAATTTTCTCTCTTTAATTTACACCAAACACCAATTGTTTTTCTCTTTTTTTTATTTTTCCCTGTTTTTTTCCAAACATTTTTTTTTCTTTTTTCCTAAATATTTTTTCCTTTTTTCCCCATATATATATCTCATTTTCCCTATCCTACGCACGTAAAATCCAAGCTACTATGATATTCTCTTCTCCGCTCGAAACCTTAGTTTTCTCCATTCCAACCTTTGTTCCACTCTCACACCGCTGCGTTCTAGCCTATGTTCCACTCTCGTGCCTCCACATTCTAGCCTCTATTCCACTCTCGCCATAGTAGTTCCATGGCTACTACTTCAATCTTTCTGGTAACATCAACTCATCTTTTCTTTTATAAATGATTCTCGATACCAAATCTCAATAGTTATGTAGAGGTTATTTTTGGATGCTGGATATTTCTTAGATGGGTTATAAAAATTTGTTAGGAAGGTTGCTTGGTATGGCTTGTGGAACGTGTGGTTGCTTGGTGCTTGACCTGGTATTAGTGTTGGTTCTTTGGGATGGTGCACTGGGGTGGTATGCTATTTTGTTAGGGTGGTGCGGTGGTGCTAGTATGGTGGTGCCTGGTGCTTGGTTTGGTGTTGGTGCAATGCATCTTTCACCCTAGCATTTCTGTAACGATAAACAGAGAGGACCAAAAACAGTATTTTTAGAAAATTTTATTAATATACTATTTACCATTTATCTTGTAATGAGTAATTGTATATTTTTTTGGGTGTATAACTCCATAATTGTATATTTGTTCCTATTTTGTTGGTTTTTCAAGATTGGATACTAACATGTTTGCTATTGTTTGGTAAAAAAAATATTATTAATTTACAATGCTTTGTTCATTCAAGGTTGAGATAAAACTTCCAAAAGTAGAAGTAAGGTTTTAGAGTTATTGATTGTATATTCTTTTAATTAACACAACACTTTAGTTGCTTGTTTGGTGAGGTGCTCATACATTCACATAGAAGCAAACCTGTCTTTATAATTCAACTTCTTTTAGACTCTATGCAGGTCGTAGCAACAGTTCTGGTTTCATGGATGATATTCTAGAACCCAATTTCACCACTAATTGAATAATAGAATGATGAACTAGCATCACTTGAGACATGGGATAATGGAAATACATATGAATAGACACTAACCCTACATACTAGCCTAGTGCACTAGCCCTAGCACTACCCTTGCACATCACTCTTGCACACCAGCCAAGTGCAACAGTGCCTATGGTATTTTCCTTTTCTTTACACTTCTGTTGAAGTCATTGTGGACTTGATTGTGTTGATTTAATTGAAGTACACTTATAAAAGCTTGTAATTAATAGTAAAAGGTTAGTTTGTAATAGTAAGGTTTTATTATGTTTTAGTGTATTATAAACTCTCAAATATAATTATACTTTTAATTTTAATATAATATGATTTTTAATATTGTAATTAATAATTGTATTTTTTTAATTTATGCATACCCTATGGCCTCAGTTATTGAAAGACCGAGGCCATAGACATATCTTATGGCCTCGGTTATAACCGAGGCCATAGACATATCTTATGGCCTCGGTTATAACTGAGGCCATAGGATATATCTATGGTCTCAATTTTTCAAAAAACCGAGGCTATAAACCCGTCCTATGGCCTCGATCTTTCAATAACCGAGGCTATAGACATATCCTATGGCCTCGTTTTTTCTATAACTGAGGCCATAAGCAACAGTCTATGGTCTCTCTCACTTAGGCCTACATTCTTATAACTGTGGCCATAGACCTACGGTCACGGTTAAAAACCAAGACCATATGTATATTTTGTAGTAGTGAATCCATCATAAAAGAACTGGTTTTGTAGCTGTACTGGAAAGCTATAATGCAGACATTGAATGAAAAGAAGTTTGAATCTTTCCCAGTTTTCGTGAAAGGGCTTTCCATCCATTTGAGAAAACGTTGCTATCTTTTTCCTTAAGTCAGCAGTCTTTTGATTAGAATAGAATTTACACATAAACCTTTTGTAGACTACCCTCTAAGTATTCAAAGAACTCGGTTGTAGAGTATTAAACCATGACCAAGCTTTATCTTTGAGGGTGTATGGAAAATACCTCAGCCTAACCTGGTCTTAATTAATTCCCTACAGTGGAAATATTTGCACAATATCATAGAAATCTCTAATGAAATTTAAAGGAAAATAACTCATCCTAAGCAATAGTGAATGATGAATCTTTTTCAATTTATAATTCCTTGCAGCCTCTTCCAGTTGTATACCAGAATTATCATTGCCAATGATTGGCGTTGTGTAATCCTTCATCAATTTTTACTTAGCTTCAACATCTCTCATGGTTTCTTGTACTTGAAAACGAATCTCCTCATCTTGATTATCAACATTCAAATTTTAAAGGAATCCTAGTTGAATAAAAAGTATAATTTTTAAAAATATTTCTTACTTTTTATATGTTGAGACTAAATTTAGAGTTTTAAAAACGTAGGGGACCTAATTTTTTTCTAAGTACTATCATAAGTAAAAGAAAACAACTATACAAAAAAGAAAATTGAATACTATACAAAAAATTAAAGAACATAAATAAATAAAAAATAAATTCTCTTTTATTAAAATAAATATGATTACATAAATGAAATAACAAAATGGGTGACCTCCCATTCAGGACTAAAATTTATTGCCTTTTAGTAAAACGTTACACACGAGATTCCAAAAATTTAAAGATCCAATGTCTCCATATCCTTGAATTTTATATGCATTTCGTTGAACTCAGTTAGTCTTTACTTGTTTCTATAAATGCTCTACCAATTGTTCAATTTAGACTTTTACCTTTTTAATTGACACCCCCATAGAGTCCAACCATTGAGTTGTCTTTATTTGGTTGTATATCCTGACTTAAATAAAAACATTCAACTTATCTTCCAAGTTTGGCTTGCTAGGAAGATTTTATTGTTGGTGATGGTGGAATTGCTAACCCTATTGGTTTTAATTCTGGGAAAATGATGGGTTGTTCTATCTTCATGAGAAATTAGGATGATTAGTACCCTCCCAATACATTCACCTACTCAGGTCCAACATTTGCTTCTCCTTCAAATGGACATGAATTAGTATCATGTCCCTGATTAATACATAACCCATTTTGCTCTAAGTTGGAAATGGCTTGTGTAGATAGAAGCACAACTTGCTTTGTCAGTTGTGGAAGCCACAAATGTACCTCGGTATTGGAATCTATTTCATGAATTCCATCCTGTCTCACTTTGGTGCTCTTCTGTTAGGAATTAGCACCCAATATCTCAAAGAGATAGTAAGTCTTTAAGACAATCTTTTCTCTCATTGCTACTCCACCAGCATTATCGATGATGAACTAGAATTGCTATGTGAGTCCATCATAAAAGAACTGGTTCTGTAACTGTTGAGGGTAGCTATGATGGGGGAACTAAGTGAGAAAGAGCTTGAACGTCTCCCAAGCTTCATGGAAAGGCTCTCATTCCATCTAAGAGAAAGTAGCAATCTTCACTCTCAACTTTGATGTCTTCTTATGGGAGTAGAATTTTCCATAAATGTTTTGTAGTCCTTCTCCCAAGATATCAGGAAACCTAGAGGAAGTCACATTAACCACATTTTCACCCTGTCTATTAAGGTGTAGGGAAAACACCTCATTCTTAGTTGGTCCTCGATAAGAGCATCAAGGGAAAACGTATGGACTATTGAATAAAAGTCCCTAATGAAAGGCATCGAGTCTTTATTAGGTAATTCAAGAAATGAAGGAAACATAGAAAAATGAATATTTTTCAATTCATAATTACGAGTAGTCTCACCCAACTGGATAGTGGCAGTTGTCGTGCCAATTACTAGCCGTGTAAACTCATTTATGGTGGTTTCCCTAACACGTGGGTTTTCTCCCATTTCTATTAGTTCGAGTGGAGGATTAAAGCTTGGTAATATGTTTGGCTCAAAAATAGGATGATGGTTAGAATCCACCCTTGTGGACATTTGTTTAAATTTATGAATATTATTTATGTATGGTATAAGAGGCTTTTATATAAGAATCTCATACCATATATAGAATATTAAAAAAATAAATTTAAAACACTTATCAGTTAAAAAGAAAACGAATAATAAAATAACTATACAAAAATTTATAAAACATATGCATAGTATTTAGTATAAAAATACTAACTAAACAAGTTAAATTAATCTCTAAGTTAAATAACATAATTAGTATTAACCAAAAGTACTCTCAAGAAAAAAATACTGAGACAAAGTCTACTTAAAAATCATTCTCCTAAACAAAAACAACGTTCACGAGAAAGACTAGTGGCATAAAGACATCTAAGAACTAGTATCTTAGATATAACTCTCTTAGATCTTTTTTTTAATTAATTAATAATTTTTTTAAAAAAATTTATTTAGATAATTAAATATAAAATTTAAATTTAAATACAAATTAATTTCATTTTATGAATTTTAAATTGAAATAAAATTCAAATTTAAAATGTATTATTGATTTTTAATTTTTCTTTTTTTTTAATTTAAATTTAAATTTTAAATTTTTGATTTACTATACACAGAATAGTAGCTTTGGATTTCTTTTATAATTTTAAATTTTTGAATTACTGTTCATGGAACAGTATCCGGAAGAGTATCATTTGGTGTTTGAATTTTTTAAATTTAGAATTTAATGTTCAAATTTCTTTGAACAATCTCTGAACTGCTTTTTCAAAATTTTTTATTTTATTGTTAATTTAGATTTTTTTAAAATTTAATTAAATTAATTTAAGATTTAAGATTTAATATTATTTCTTTTTAACCGTAAATTACAAATATTTAATCAAAACATATTTATTTTTATTTTTTAAATATTAAAATTTAAATTTAAAACTAATATCTTTTATTTATGTTTTTTTTATGTTTATGAACTTAATATTCAAATCTAATACATTTTTAGATTTTTTTTATTTGATTTTTGATTTGAAATTAAATTCTAAAAATAAAAATCAAATATATATATCATATAAAGCTTTTGATATTTAATAATGATATAAAAATCACAATTACTTTCTCGTAAATGGTGACAAAAAACTTGATGAACGAAATAATGGATAATACTGATTTCGTAAATACTTATCCATTTATATTTTATTAATTCTTACAAGTATATAAATTATTTATAGAAATGATAAGTATATTCCCAAAGTCAATTCAAGGAAGTAATATTGTGTGATTTTTAAATATTATTCAAATTTTAAAAACAAAATTAAACCTAAATATTCTTTTAGAATAATTTAGTTTTTGAAAAAACGAATCTAATGCATAAAGATAAAGATAAACATGACTTCAACAAATACTCATATAATTTAATACATTCATAAATAGTAGCGATTAATGGATATAATAATTCAATAACTATGCTTAGTCATATTATTTAAGTTATTAAATATATAAATTGATATTTATTGATTTTTTCTTTTTGTTATGAAAGTGTCTTTAGACGGGTCCAAATTTGTTTGTTTATTAATTAATTAACTAATATCCATAAGCGATGTCTATTAATTGATTAAGTATTAAACTTAACCTTTATTTCTAAGAAAATAACAAACCATCTAATTACAACTTTAAGCGGAGTTAGTTAATTAGATTTTATTCAATGTGTCCAAATTAAACTTAAGAATTTAACTATCTTCAAAATAACTTTCAGGTTTTAACACTATTGAAGAAAATATGTTGTCAATACATTTAATATATTTTCAAATAATAATTTTTTGTAAAAACTTTTAAAATAGACTTTTTTTTCTAAATATCCAAATAGTTAAATTTAAATAAAAGGGTATTACTCTAAATTACGTTCAAGTAATTAAATCTTAATTTTAATTTTAAATTTTAAATTTTTGATTTACTCTTGACGGATAAGTATCTTTTGGTGTTGATTTTTTTGAACTTTTTTTTTAATTTCAATTTTAAATTTTTGATTTACTGTTCGTATCTATATTTATATATATATATATATATATATAAATATTAAAATTTTAAATTTTACTGTTCAAGTTTCCCTAAATAGTCTCTGAATTGCTTTTTCAAATTATTTTTACCTTTTTTCGATTTTACTGTTAATTTAGATTTTTTTTAAATTAAATTAAATTTTAGATTTTTATTTTTTTAAAATATTTAAATTTAAATTTAAAACTAATATCGTTTATTTATGATTTTTTTTATGTTTATGAACTTAATATTCAAATTAATATATTTTTAGATTTTTTATTTAATTTTTGATTTGAAATATAAAAATCACAATATTTACATCACATAATTTTTAACATTTGATAATAATATAAAAATCATTATTATTTCTCGATAATAGTGCCAAAAAAATTTGATGAACGAAATTAAGAATAACACTTCGTAAATATTTATCCATTTTAAATTTTATAAACTCTTGTAAGTATACAAATTATTTATAAAAATGATAAGTATATAGTATATGCTCTACCGAAAGACACCCTATTAACATGTGTCCTATTTTTCAAAAAAATAACTATGAACAAGGTAATGCTATTGGAGGATTTTAATTACAGGGACACATGTACGATTCATATTCTAACACTTATAATATCACCCTGGATGTATTATCTAAATATGGGATATTTAAATAAATTTCATGCAACTTTCAATAACCAACCAAGTTTTTTCTAATATTATGAAAACACTATAATAACATTTTAGAGTTTCAAATTATATTATAATTAATAACATATCTAATAGAATTCACTATTTTTTATTTAGATTATTAGTTTATGGAAATAATGTTACATAAGAAATGTTTACAAGATTTCTCCCAATTATTTATATAAACAACTTACGACCTTTTATATGAGTTTAGTTAAAATGTGACAAGACGTACTCGAAACTTCCATTCTCATTACCAAACTCTGGACTTTTTGGATTGATGTAGAGATGACTCTATAAGAAGAAGATGCAAAAGCTCAGATGGTAGGCCAAACTATGCCTGTTATCAAAAGCAAAAAATAGTTATATAAAGTTAATACCTGTTCCTGTCAGCCAAAATCTATAATTTATATAAAAAGAGGCTTAAAACTTCAAAATTAAAGAAAAATAATATATATAAAAATACGAGCCAAGTGTGGTATGTTCGATATTAATAAACACCATAAAATGATACATATAACTCATAAATAGAACAAACACATTAAGAGATGATAATACTAACAAATCCATTAAAATATTTTTTATTTTTATTTTATTCGCTTAACTTGAAACAAATAAAATACAGAAAAATGATATGAACTTAATAAGCCAGTAATTTTTGATTAAAAATAGTATATTTTTGTTGACTATTATTTTATTCACAATCCACGTGAAAAATAAATAAAACATAAATAAATGATAATTTCTTTAAATGAATTAATGCAGCTGTCATTATGATATAAATAACTTTTTTTTATGATAATTTCTTTAAATGAATTAATGCAGCTGTCACTATGATATAAATAACTTTTTTTATTTAACAAGAAGTTGAGTACTTTTCAAGTAAACAATAACACTACAAGGATTGATTGATTGACGGTATCACTTGCTAATAATATAAACAATGGTGAAATGTTAAATATCTAAATTTTGCAATATATCTCAAGTTATGTGATCGTATTGTATTGATTATAAAGATAAGATTATGAGACTCAAAATAATTGTAATCTAATTTACTAAAATCTTGTCAAAATGGAGTGAGATCTACCTTAATTTTTGAAAAGGAATAAAACATTTATATAATTTACCTTCAATCTTATTTATAATATTTATTCCATTATTGTATGAAAAGTTTAGTTATTATTATATACATAATTTTAAATATGTGTAATTTTTAATCCAATATTATCATTTATCAAAATCAATACCTGCAGTCGATGTTAACAAATATAACAAAATAAATCACGTGTATCAAACAATTATAAATATTAAGGTATCTTATAAAGTTATAATATTATGTTCATAATTAAACAATTAAAAATACTCTATTGATATTTGTAATGTTACAATTTTTTATTTAATTCTTAATATATATTAACATATAAAAATAAAAATATATATAAAGCACAAGGTGCGTGTAAGTAACAAACCTAGCAATAAAGAAAAATGGTTTGTTTATGTTAAAAACATGTCTTTTCTGACCTTAGTAGAAGTGTTGCTAGATAGCCAATCAAGACCTTCGTAGAGTCCTTGGCCAGAAGTGGCACAAGTGGCTTGAATATACCTGCAAGTTCAAGGTTGCATTCGGACTAAATAATATTTTTGTTTAATTAAATGATATTTTTGTATTATTTAAATCTATGACTTGAAACGAAAAAAGATCAATTTTACAGTAAAATTATTAAGGAATCATCATCCTCGATCATTTTCATGTTACACCTTTGGTTTAAAATATTGATGTATCCAGGCTTTGATTTAAAGTTTAAGAAAATGTCAAAAATAACTATATATATTATCAATATAAACTTTGAAAAATTAATGAAAATTATAAAATTTTTATCAAAATTATGAATTTAAAATAATCAATTATTTATACTTTAAATTAATTAATTAATTTAATATATATATATATATATATTTATAATTACCTATATTGTTTATTTTGATCAAGTAAATTAATTATCAAAAAATTATAATATAATAATATTATGAATGGATAAAGCATGTTGGTACAAAGTATAATTATAATTATGAAAAATAAAAACTATAGTTAAGACTAATAAAGTAAATTTGATAATGAGATAGAAAGCAAATAATATATGAAAAAAATATAAAATATTGTCCCAAATTCAGAAAAGTAATGTTTAATTGAAGATACAAAAGTTATAAATAGAAAAGTTTAAATGTAAATTATTTCAACAATAAAAATAAACAATTTAATAAGAAATTATATTTTCTCAATATTTATCGACATTATTTATAGCATCCACGAGAATTTGGAAAAAATTGTCATTTTTTTATATTTCTTGAATGATATTTTGTTTTTTAGTAGGCACTAATAGATATGCAAGGAGGAAAATTTCCTAAGAAATTAAAAAAAAAATTAAAAATAAAGCGAAGGAAATGGGTTAATAGTTGAAATGATATTATAACTTTAGAAAAAGTGGATTGGTAATTTATTGATTAACATAAACAAGATTAGTATAGTAACTATAATAAACATATAATTTAGTATAATATTTTTTTAAATAAAATAAGTGCACTAATTTTATAAACATTTTAAAATAAATCTAAGGATAATTTTGATATTTTAAAAATTTGAATTTAAAAAATTGGAAAACCCAACAAACCCTACCCATGTCGAAAAATTCCACCCATAAGCCTATTGCATCCCCACTCATAAGCCCATCACACACCTATCTACAAGCCCAAACCCCACCCCCACATAGAGCCCCAACTTGCACCCGTACCCGTATCCCCAACCCTCAACGACGACCCCAATCGAGATGATTGTTTGAAAAAGAATTAAATATTACATGATTTTATGTATTTTAAATGACAAAATAAATTTGTACTTGTATAATTTTATTATTTTAGCAAATCTATATTTTTAGAGTTATGGGTATTTTTTGCTATTTTCAAGTAATTTTGGTTTTAAAATGATTTAATTGATAAAATATATAAAAAATCATACCTTGAAAGCACTCAATTGTAAGTAAGAAGAATATAAAGGATAACATGCGTAAACCCTTACATATGAACCAATCAAGCCTATAAGAAGGTGGAATAAAAAAGAATTATAGAAGCACAATTTAATGTGTTTGGCAATAGAGTCTAATGTGTGCCGTGGTGCGAGAGCTTCAGATTGTGAATAATACAAATGCTAAATCAACGCATGTCATGGTGGTGGAAGTTATGTGCAACAACACGCGACCCTTTGATCTATATTTCTCTCCTTTTGTAGCATTTTTTAAACCTCCATAAACCTCTTTCCCCTCTCATATTTCATATCCATCTCAACTCTTTAGTAGCTTTCTCTTAGATTTCTTAGTTTTTATATTTTTTTCTTTAAAATTCTTCTCTCAATTTAAGAGTTGAACAAATTTAGTTTATAGAGTAGTTTTTTAATTCAATAAACAGTATTGGTAAATCTGTTTGGAAGTTTTTAGATAATAGATTAGTATTGAAATTCTATATTTGGAATGATATGCTTGACGTATAAATTTTAAATGTATTTTTCTATTTTTAGATTAATTTTATATACTAATCTGATTGTTATTTTTAATATTCTGATCATTTATTAATTATAAGCATGACTGAAAATATTATGGGATATTAATAATATTGTTATGCTTGTTAAATATTAACATACGTAAAATATTTTTATAAAATAAATTGATCTTATTTCTTTATTCAAGAATTCTATAAAGTTTGTTAAAGAAAAATAGTGACGACACATTTTTTATAATAAACTTAAAATATGAATATTAGATTTAGGATTTGATTATCTAGATCTGATTTAGAGTCAACGCTAGATTTTAGATTTGATTATTTGTATATGAGTTATAATCTATTTCAAAGATTTTTATAAAAATTACTATTTAAAAAATATTAATGATATATTTTTTTGTAGTAAATTTTAAGATCTTAAAGTTAGTTCTTAGATACGTCAATCTTAAATATAACTTTTTGATACCTTAAATGAGAGTCTAAATTAAGTATTCCACTTTAAGCAATGATTAGATAATTTGTTATTTTCTTAAAAATAAATCATAATTTAATAATTAATTTATTGGTAGACCCAACCTAAAGATATTAATTGATTTTTTATTACAAAGAATTTAGGCCCTATCTAAGAACATTTTCTTACAAAAAACAAATCAATAATACTAGTTTATATTTTTAATAATCTAATTAATATTGATTAAGTATGATTAACTAACTAATCTATTACATGAATTCTTCATTGAGTGTTAAATATTATTTGTCTAATGTTTGATGAATCTATCTTTAAATTTATGTTATTAGTTTAGATATTTTGAAAACCAAAAATTTGTAATAGAATATTTAAGTTTATTTTTCATGTTTAAGAATTTTGTTGAATTATTTAAAACCGTATATTTTTTCTTTAGACCGATCTTAGAGGTATACTTTTACAAACTCATTCGTGCACTTACGAGTTATTTAAAAATATATAAAATTTGTATATTAAGTTTTTAGTGCTATTACCGTGGATGGTATTAGCTTAAAACTCGATAATTTAACATCATCAAGTTTTTGGCATCATTCTTAGAGAGAAATAGCATTTTCAAATTTTTCTTATAAAAAATCTTAAAAACTTTTATGTTATAAATAATTATGATTTATTTTTATCTAAAAGTATTATGATAATTAAAAACATTAATTTTTCATTTAGTAGTTGACTTAAATTCTTTAAAAAAAAAATAGTCAAAACGTTAATGAGATTTAAAAAAAAATTGAAAAAAAGAAGAAGATTAATATCACATTTAATGAGAATTTCATATGTAGGAACAATTACACAAAGATCAATTGTTCTTTCGGCTTAAATAGGTAACCGGAACCTAGATGAGGGATGGAGACACAAATCCATGGAAAACAGCAAACACCATGGGAGACGAGAATGCACAATGGAATAACAAAATATTTACAATCACTTTAAGGCTTTATATGTGAGAACATATTTGGTAAATGAGTATTGTATTCACACAATATAAGATCATAGAAAACATAGCAAATCAATTAAGAGGTCCAACACCTGGTATACAACTAGGGTAAAGAGATACAGACTCCTTAGAAACTCACACCAAACTCGTATGTAAATAAAAGGCATAGGAAATATGAATTAATTAGAAGGAGAACATATTAATTTAATACAACATAAGCAATTGATGAAATAAACATTGATCATTGACAACCAGTAATAGGAAACATATATGTTATACAGAGATAAGAAAGAAGATGAAAATATTAAAAACTTTTTAATCAGAGTTTAATCTTCAATAAGCAGAAACATATACCATTTAAACTCTTATTGTCCTAGCCACACATTAGAGTATGCATAACATCAAATATAATGAGGTAAACCCACATAGAAATCCTATCTATATGGTAACATCATTGGGTTACTTATGGCAACAACTCGATAGAAAACATATTCACTAAGCAATAAAACAATTACAACCTTGATGGAAATAAAGCCCTCATTATCTCTATCAGTTGGGATCTCTTTGTGAACTACCTATTACTGCCTTTGTTTGTTGCCTTCGTAAAAACATGGTTCGACAAACAAATCGGGCTCACCTCTAAAACCAACACAAACTAATGTAGTGTGATTGAGAATTGAGATCAACAATGTGAAGTAAACAATCAAACGTGATGACTACCCTCAATCATAAACACCTCTCACAATGTAGTTCCCACACTTGAAAACGTTCCACAAATATATTACTAGCCAACACACGACTCATAGCCACCCAGGCTCCTCATATAAGAAATAGTTGCAAACATAACCTCAAGTACTCACCACTCAAGAGAATAATTTTTCGTACACATTCATGAATCAATAATACCAAATAACACTCAAGGAAATAGTGATCCAAAAACAGAAAAATGAGATGTTAATTTGACATAGCTCCACTACATTTTTCTCTATATAAAGAAACAAGAAGATAACATATTTATATAAATATCCGAAGCTTAAAGGTACCTCTCCATGGACATCGCCATCACCTTGCCAAAGGTATGGTGAAGTCCTTTGTCAAGGTGCTAAAAATCATATTTTTTCGTTCCAAAAATTGTTGAGTCATTTCCATAAATACTCGCATCCAAAAAAAACTAAAAACAAAAGCGACGACGTCAACATTGAGCGAGCATGTACACTTCAAAAATCAACCCTGTGGTGTGTATAAATAAGCTCACAATCATAGTATTCCTAACTATGTGCGTGTATGCATTACTAATCCATAATCAGTAAAATAAATAGATACCGTGTTTTACAAATGAGAAGCTAATACATAGATACAAAGTACAAACACACTTACATTTAATAGTTTACTTTAAAAAAATCTATAAAAAAAAGAGTCAAAACATTAATGAGATTTTAAAAAATAGAAAATCAAAAATTTAAAAATATCTAAGTTATTAATTAACTTTAGATATTTTAATAAAAATATTTCAATTTTTTTGAATATATATATATATATATATATATATATATATATATATATATATATATATATATATATATCCAAGTTATTAATTTACTTTATATTTTTAAAAAAAATATTTTAATTTATTTTTTATTTTAACTAACTATTTTATTTTAGTTTTTAATTAATTTAATTTCTATTTTGAATTCTTTAGAATTTTTCATTAGTATTTTGTTGTACTAACTTAATTATTATATAATATATTTCAATTTATTGTAATTATTTATTTAACTTATATTATTATATAATAAATTGTATTATTGTATCATGAATTATTTGTATTATATGTATTATATTTATATTATTATATTATACTTATTTCCTTTTATTTATTTTTAATTTGTTTTCTATTATTTGTTTTGTTATTTTTTTTAGTAATTTTTATTTTTGTTTAGTTTCTTTTTTATTTTATTTTAATTTTTATTTCTATTTGTCATTTATTTTATTTCCATTTGTTATTTATTTTTTATTTAGTTAAAAAAAATATGAGCTACAATATGGTTTTTATGCTTGCCACAGGCTCTTGATATACAATTAGGTTGAAAGAAAATATATATATACAAGGGTCCTTGTTTGACTACGTTGAGTTCTATTTTGGCTACGATGAATTTTTGAAACTAAAACCTCAAAAAATGCATTTAAATTAGATTGATTGAAACTTATTTATTAGGAAACCTAGGGGTTTAAAGGCTTATTACATATGCTAAATGTGATCATTTCAATCTACGAAAATGATTTAAAATAATTTAGTTTATTTAGTCTTTGTATTAGTTTTTCGCTTTCTTTGTGAGAGATTAACAATAAATTGATTAGGGGTTGTAATGAGTGCTTGAAAAGTACTAAACATTGCATCATTTTATGAACTTTAAATGAAAAAATAGATCTATAATTACATAATTTTGTCATCATCTTAGCAAATCTATATTTTCAGAATCATAGGTATGTTTTGTTTTTTTAGGTATTTTTTTATTTCAAAACAACATAAGTGATAAACATATGAAAAATCATACCTAAAAGCACTCAATTGCAAACAAGAAGAATACAAATGATAACATATGTAAAGCCTTACATATGAACCAATCATGTTTGCAAAGGGGTGGAATAAAAAGGATTTCTAAAAGCATAATTTAGTGGGTCCTGGGGTGGAGTTTAATGTGTGCCGCGGTGCGAGAGCTTTGGAATGTGAATAAAACATGTGCCAATTCAACACATATCCCAGCGGTGAAAATTATGTGCCACGACATGTGACCCTCTGATCCATATTTCTTTCATTTTTATAGCGTTTTCTAAACCTATATAAACTCCATTCCACTCTCTTATTTCATATCCCTCTCAACTATTTCTTAGTTTTCTCTTAACTTTCTTAGTTTTTATAATTTTTCTTTAAAGTTCTCTCAATTTGATAGTTGAATAGGTTTAGTTATGAAGTAGTTTTTTCAATTCAATAAACAGTATTTGTAAATTTGTTTGGAGGATTTTCAGATAATGGATTAATACTGAAATTCTATACTTAGAAGGTACGCTTGAAGTATAAATTTTAAATATATTCTTCTATTTTTAGATTAATTTTATGTGTTGTTTTGAATACTATTTTTAATATTTTGATCATTTATTAATTATAAGCATGTTTGGATGAAAATATTGTAGAATATTAATAATATTGTTATGCTTGTGAAATATTCACTTATGTAAAATATTATTATAAAATAAATTGATATTTATTTCTTTATTCAAGAATTCTACAAAGTTTCTTACAAAAACATATAGTGACAACATATTTTTATAGTACACTTAATATAAGAAAGTAAGATTTGTGATTTGATTATTTGGATATAGCTTAGAGTCAATACTAGACTTTAGATTTTATTATTTGGATATGACTTATACTATTTCAAAGATTTTTATAAGTATTAATAGTTGAAAATATATTAATGATATAATTTTGTAGTAAATTTTAAAATCTGAAAGTTAGTACTTAAATACATCAATCCTAAATCCAACTTTTTGACACCTTGAATGAGAGTCGAAATTATGTGTTCTACCTTAAGCAATGATTGGATAGTTTGTTATTTCCTTAAACATAAATCATAATTTAATAATTAATTAATTTGTAGGTCTTACCTAAAGATATTTTCATAAAAAAATGAAAAATCAATGATATCAATTTATATATTTAATAATCTAATTAATATTGAGCAAGTATGATTAACTAAATAATCTATTCCATAAATTCTCCATTGAGTATTGAATGTTATTTACCTTATGTTTATTGAATCTATCTTTAAAATTATGTTATTAGTTTAGATAATTTTAAAACCAAAACATTGTTACAGAATGTTTAAGTTTATTTTTCATATTTAAGAAATTTGTTAAATTATTTAAAAGCCACAAAATTTCTCTTTAAACCGACTTTGAAAATATACTTATCACTTTTTATAAATTGATTTATGCATGATGACTCTATGAAAATATAGTCATTATGGCACTTTTTTACTTAATATTTACTTGTTTTATTCAATAAATAATTTTTTTGGGATCAAAAATATTAAAATGTAAACTTTTTAGTGAAAAGGGGTAAAATACAATTTTTAAAATTTTTTCTGGAATTTTTATGGCTTTTTTATGAATTTCCACGTGACCTGCCATGCAAGTAGAGGAGCTGACTAGGCAAGCCACACGGACGCCATGTGTCAACACGGCACTCAATTCGAGTTTGGAAATTGGTCAACCCTCGTTGCCACATATCACTACGACATTGCTCTTTGCATTCCATTCGTGTACCATGCCATCTGTTTCCGCAAATCACATCGTGCCTGCCATGCGTCGCTCCCTAATTCACCTAGTGAATTTTTGATGTCACATGTCGTGCTGTGATTGGCTAGAGCTGTCAATTTTGCTTGTTTTAATCATAGCCCTTGATCTAAAGCTGATTTGACGGTCCATATTGCACCTGAGCAATATTTAAGCTCCTAATCACTCCATAAACCCTAAGTGACTTTCATTAGCATAATTTTGGTCAATTTTTGGAGCTAAAAAGAGAGAAAAATATAGAAAAACTTAAGAGGGAACACAATTTTGGTGGAGATTGAAAAGGAAATTAATTATACAATTCAAGTTATTGATTGTATTTGTTCTTCTACTCTTTTTTTTTATCAATTTTTATGTTTCTTTATGAAAATATGAGCTCTATGAACACAATTATGTGTAGTTAATTTATTAATCTAGGGATCTTATGAACCCAATTTTCACCATATGATGATATAATATTTTACCCTAATTATATATTTTATTTTAATTATATTATTTAATTTGATTTTTATGCTATTAATTGTTTGGCTAACAATTTATCTATAGAGATAATTAAATAAATTTGAGAGAATTATTTAATTATTTGTCTTGATTAAATAACATGCATAGTTTCTAGGTAGATATGTATGATTCTTATGTATGTGATACATAATTGATGAACTTAATGAATAGTATGCAATTTAATTGGCATGAGAGCGTGATTAAATTAATTACTATATGGTGTATAGTTTACTTAGAATACATGCTTGGTTAGATTCAATTGATCATGTAATTAATTAATAATTATATTGGGGGAATTTTAGCGATTTACATGTTTAGAAAATTAGGCGATTAAATATTTCTAGGTATTTTGTCGTATATCTTTTTAGTTACCAAATTTGATTTAATTAATTATTTCTATTTACTTTAATTTTTTTAATTGTGTTTCCTTAAAATATAAAAACATACAAAAATTGATTTTTATTTGTTTATTTTAAAAAATTAGTTTATAAAAAAATTAGTTTAAATTATTTTATTATAATAAAATAATCTCCACAAGAATGATATTTTTTTATTATTATATTACTTGTTGTGGTACATATACTTGTATATTCATTACATACACTTCGTACGTGACAACTAATGCACTTGCAAGCTATATAAAAATATACAAAATTTATGTATAAATATTTTGTGCATCAAACCCCATCCCAACACATCCCCAGCGCTCCCCCACCCAAATCACATTTTTTGAGTTTTTATTTTACAATTCACATTTTCAAAATGTCAAAATTGTCCGTAGAAAAATAAACATGTCCAAAGCATATGGTCTAAATATGACTTTTTGGACATATTTGAAACTTTAAGTTAGTGTCCTTAATATGCTTAACCAAAAAATTATTGTATTAAATTGAATCTTTAGTAAAGTTATGGTACCATTTTTATCCTATATATTCGAATAAAATTATTAAAATTAATAAAAATTTACTACAGTATCTAAAATGCAATGATAAAGTTACTATAATATGAAAGTTTAAATTAAGGTGATTAATTTGAAAATTTTATAAAAAATTAAGTCATTCCATATCCATATTTTTTCTAAAAAAAATCCCAATAGGCTGATTCCAAGAACTGGCGTTTATATAAACAGAAATAGTGTAGACTGATATGTAAAATATTCCACGTTTATAAAATTACCAGCGGCAGCGTCGAAGGGAATGTAGACCAAGTTTATCAGTAATTTCAGAAACACTCATGGCATTAGGAAGATCCTGTTTATTGGCAAATACTAGCACTTTTGCTTCACGCAGTTCATCCTACAACGGTTTTAAAAACACATTTAATAAATAAATAAACACTTAAACGCATAAAAGGAAATTAGTAAGCAATTAAAGAATTCTTAGACCACGTTTAATAAGCATTCAAATTTCTAATTCCTTAATTTTCAATTTGAAATTTTAAGGAAAAATAGATAATCAATTTCTAATTTTAATTTAAAAAAAATTAAAAATTAGATATTGTTTGATAACTAATTTCTAATTTTAAATTTTAAATCTTTAAGTTCTAAACTTCAATTTCATACTTAATCTTGATAATATTTTATTAAATTTTATCTCTTTAAAAATAAATTTTGAGTAAAGTTGAAGAGGATTGATTGAGTATGGTTGGGTTATTAATTTCTATTGTGAAAAAATAAAAAATAGAAATTTAATTAAAAAATTGACTATTATGAATTTTAAAAATTGGTCAAATTTCAAAGCCTAATTTTAAAATCTAGAAAACAAAAAATGCTTAATTTCAAATTTTTTAAAATTTAAAAACTAAAATGAAACCTCAAAATAAAAGAGAACTGAACTGACCTCATGGAGCATTCTATGGAGTTCATCTCTGGCTTCTGAAATTCTATCTCTGTCATTGCTATCCACAACAAATATAAGACCATTTGTATTCTGGAAATAGTGTCTCCATAATGGTCGAATCTACACTAATTCAACAAATCAATAATCACTATCTTATAAACCATAGTGTTTTTGATTTCGGATATTTATTTCCTAACTTTTGAAATATTATAGTTTGCAAAATCACTGAAAGAAAAAACAAAAAATACAAAATTGAGTTTTACACATTAGTATACCTTGTCTTGTCCACCAACATCCCACACGGTAAAGCTCAAATTCTTGTACTCTACAGTTTCCACATTGAACCCTATCCCAATATAACAAAGAATCATCAGTAAATTAACAAATCACTATTAATCATGTCCAAACATAATATTGAAAATTTAGTAAAAGGATTAATACCAATTGTTGGAATGGTACTAACTATCTCGCCAAGTTTAAGCTTATATAGGATTGTGGTTTTCCCAGAAGCATCAAGACCAACCATCAAAATCCTCATTTCCTTCTTTGCAAACAATATTTTCTTGAGTTTAGATATTGTCATTCCCATCCTTTATAAATTTGGAAGCTTATTTTACTTTCAATATTTCAACTTTGGAAGATTACAATAACAGATTTTCCCAAGAAAACAAACAAATATGAGATGATTTAAGTATATGAAAATGACTGAGGTATAATTAAAATAGAAGAAGAATAAGATTCTATAAATAAGGCACTAGCTCAAGAGAATATTGAAACAAGAATATTTCTTTAGATTTGGTGTGGGTGTGGCAGTCATTATTCCGGGTGCACTTAACTAATTGATTCTAATTACTTACGGGTGTGTGAGTTTGAGTTGAATTTATAAAAATAAAATAAAAAACACTACATGATTATGTCTGATTTATTATGATAAGCATATCCTTGAAAGTATTACAAAAGAATGTCTTTTGCTACATTATCCAATTTGACCCAGTGGACCGATTATAGCTGGACTAAAAAAATAAGTGTGATTTGGTTTAGTCATCTAGCATTAATACTCACTCTTCACCCGTTTAAGTTTCAGGTTAGAATCACACAGAATTATCATTGTGTAAAAAAAATATCTTTTATTACAACACAACCACTTCATTGTATACCCATAAAATGAACCAATAGGAAAGACTAAAGTTCCATAGTACTAATTTGATAATTGAGACAAGTTCTGATGAAATGGCTTCTACCTAGGCCGATGAGATGGTATCCTTTGCAGAGTTAAGAGTGTTTGACACAACAGCGGCGGCATTGGAGAGGACATTGCCACTAGTGTCAGAAATAGTTTTGGCTGGATTATTGGATTGGTGAATGATTGGAACATTCTTGACTAGCCTTGCTTTCTTGCTGGTTGTGTCACTTGTGTGTAATCAGCAGTTTTCACTAACTTTGTCTCCTTTCCATCTTGTATTGTCACAGCTTCAGTAACCTTTCAACATAATAATGTCCACATGTATGAAATTAAGTGCGCATTGGATTCACTGTTCAAAAACGCTTTTATAAGCACAAACGGTTTTTTGTGTTTGGTGATAAAATCAAAAATGCTTTTAATATCTATGGAGTCCGCATTTATAACATAAAAATGCTTTTTTCATAAGTACCTATCCCCTAACTTCAAGAAGAAGAAAAAATACTATTTTTCAAACCACTTCTATGAGAAGCACTTTGCACCCAAACGCACTCTAAGTATCAGCTTTATTATAACTGATTATATGAAGGATAGTTTATACATACTCTACAAGTTAGAATGTTCCTTCATATTTTAACAACAATGGCGATGAGAGTTCGGAGTTTATTACTAACTTTCTACCTTGTTTGTCCAAGACTTTGGAAATTGTACCGTAAAAATAATGGCCTATTGGGATGGTAGGGATCCCTTTATATTATCTGGGAAGGTTATTTGTTGTTTGCTTGGTCTTAAGAAGAAAGTATGTAGGATCCTTATTAAATGTCTATAAGTGATTTTCCATCTTGATCAAACAAAAAGATCCTTATTAAAAGTCTATAAGTGATCTTCAATTTTGCTTGGTCCATGGGAAAATATGATTTATTTAAAATTTACAGGATATGCCATGAATTTTTGATGGAGATCCAAATATTTTCTTTATTTGTGTATAAATATTTTCTTTATTTGTGTATAGAGATCATAATAATCAAAAAAATCCAAATTAAACATTTTCATAAAGCAAAAATCCAATAGCAAAGAAAAAACCAAAAGCAAGAAAGAGAAGCGGAGAACTAAGTACAAAGCATTGCAGGTTCTCTCAAACATCACTGGTTCACTGTTCAGCGCAAAATGCAAAATATGATTGACTAAGAAAATATTTCCTCTCCAAATCAGTAAGTCATAAGAGGTGACCCACTACAGTGAACATCAGAAACATCATAAATCCTTTGCCTTGGAGATAGATTAGTGATCCCAGTTGCATCAACATCATGGTTTACAATAATTTTTCTTTTCTGAGATTCTGAATTTGGTTTCTCCTCTGAAACATTAGTATCAGGATCAGGATCAGGATGGGTCAACATGGCTTGAGCTTCAGCCACCATTGAAGTATCATCATCAGTAGCATATAAAATCCTCTTTATTGCTTCCACTACCTGCAATGTTGAGAGAGCATATGAACAAACAATTAGTTAGGATATCCATGAAATCATAGCACGTATTGCTTCTTCCACGCAAAAAAGGGAAAATGGGAACAAAGCAAATTACTGGAAGGTGTTCTATATTAGGAGTCTGACATAGTATCTCAATATCTCTCAACTTTGCAAAGTAGAAATCCCTTTCCTTCTCAAGACTGTCAACTGAGAGCTTCAGTTCTGTGATCTGCACTGACAATTAACGTTACTCTCAAGTCTCAACATTCTAATGCTACAATTTCTATGAAGTCTAATAAACAAATAACATTAGACCTGTTCATCATAGGCAGGCCCGTCCCTAGAAGAAGGTCTGGAAGCCTTCGTAGGTTGAGCAGTAGCAGAGGCACGAGTAGGGGCATCATTTCTTCTAGAGTTGTGAGAAGAGTGAGGTCTTGGAGCAGTTGTTGTTCCCTTGGAAGAAGATAGATGTGATTGTGCAGCTTTCTTGTTAACTTCTTTACCTCCCTTGCTAGCCTCTCTCCTTTCCAGGGCATTGTAACTATACATTCTCAAAATTAAAATCAATTTACTATCTTTCATCTATTTTTCCATTATCAATTGGGATTGCACTATAACATCCCATATCCCATTTAATGTCTCTAATTCATAATTTAAGTTGCCCCATTAAATTAAATTTCGTTCTGTCTCATCCCATATTATAGATGGTAGACTTAACGTGTCACACTTTAACAATTTTTCACATTATTTTTCTTTCTATCAAATTTTAATATTAGAAATAGGCATGTTTTATTCATTTTCTCAGTATTTTTATATTTTTACTGATTTTATTTAGACCCATTTGGACAAATAAGATATCTCAGCTTGTATCATTCCAATACTATTCTTGTCAGTCATGTTGATTCTAAATCTAATCAGAATACTCAAGGATATTGAACAAAAATTCTTGAGTTGAATCATAACAAACATAATTTTGATAGTTAAATTTAATTCTTTAGTGATTTAGTGTATCAAATTTAGTTTTTAATATCAAATATAAAAATATAAAATATTGATTGTATCTGCAATTATAAATACATCTACGTCTATGAATAATTTTAAAAACTTTCAAACATTTTGACGTATGTCTCTACAACCTGAAAATTTGCCTTCACCACCAAACACCACATCACTCTCATTTATGCTAATACTCAAACACACCACAAAGACCCGAACTTTCCTCGTTTTCAAGTACCTTTAGTCACCTGTATCTAAGTTCTTCCAACCCTTAGAGGTCAGAATCTTAGTGGTCATATTTTTGGTACAAGCCCTTCTCCTCATAGTGGTTCTTTAGATTCAATAAATTCTCTTAATCTATGCTTTGTAGAATAGGAACAACGTGATCAATTGCTTTTAGGGTGGCGGCTTTTCTCCTCTTTCAGAAACTATCATGGGATATGTGATTACTTGTAAAACATCCCAGGAACTTTGGATTGCTCTTTGAGTCTTTGCTTGCCTCTCATACCTCATCAAATATTTTGCAACTTCAATTTCAACCCCAAAACTCTAAGAAAGGTGGAATGTGTATTTATAAATATTTGCTTAAAAGGAAAGATCTTGCTGACAAATTAGCTACTGCAGGTGAACCAATTGATGGCATAAAATTACTGTTATATATCCTTAATGGTCTCGGGGCAGAATATAATGCCTTTGTTACCTCTTTTCTTACACAACTTGTTCCTATGGCCCTAACTGAATTGAGAATTTTGCTTTTAAGTTTTGAAAACAGGTTGGAGCAACAAAATGTAGTAACTACCTTAGACCTTGGTCAACCTTTAACCAATGTTGCCGTAAATTGAGGGTCTAAGCCTATCAACACTAATTAGTATGGCCATACAAGAACTGTTACTCAATCTTTTAGAGGTCGTGGCAGATGACAAGGTGGAAGTGGCAAAAATGGTGGGAATAGGCCCCAGTGTCAGGTTTGTGGAAAACTTGGGCATGTTGCTCTTTGCTGCTACTACAGGTTTGATGAAACCTTCTCACCTCAAAAACCTCTCAGTAATGTTACCCAAAATAAAAACCAAAACTAAACTCTTATGCAAGCGATGATAGCCACACCAAATACATTTTTAGATCCATTTTGTTATGCTGATTCAGGAGCCATACACCATTGCACCTCTGATCCTCATAATCTTTACTCAAAACAAACCTTTACCGAAAATGCTACTCTTCTAATTCTCAAATTTTGAATTTCAAAAATAGTTTACACCTAAAATATAAAAAAATTTGCTTAGTATTGCCCAATTTTATGCTACTAATAATTGTTTCTATGAGTTTCACCCTACCTTTTTTGTCAAGGACTAGAACTCAAGAATAATTTTGCTTCAAGGGCACCTTGACCAAGGATTTTACAGATTGCATCTGCCTCGTTTCAAAAATAAGCATGCAGAATCAACACTATTTTTGAATAATGATGTTTAACAGTCTTCTAGTTTTTCTTATCAAGTTGCAAATTATCCATCTTTTAAAATTTTGTCTCAAGTACTTTCTAGTTGTAACTTGGCTTTTTCAAGTAATAAAAGTGTTGATTTTTTGCGTCTTGTGTTATTGGAAAATATAATTACCTTTAAGCTTTTTACTCATAAAATATCAAAGTTTCTTGAAATAATACATAACCTTTACTAATAATCTCAACTATTGGTTTCAAATTTTTTTTTCACTTCACTGATGATTTCACACGTTATACATGATTTGAAAGGGTGTGTCAATCATTTTGATTCTAAATCCAATCAGAATATCTCAGAGGATATTGAGCAAAAAGATAACTCTTGAGTTGAATCATAATAAACACAATTTTGTGTAAGATTTCATTTTCTACCAAAATTGCTCCTCATTAAGGGTTACCACTATTATGATAAGGCCGTGGTAAATCATATCACGATAATAAATACCAGTGGTAAGCCTTTTCATACTAGGTCAATGATTTCCTACACCAACCCCTATGCCTTACTACAAATTCTATTTTTTACTAAAATCGTTCCGAGAAATAGTCACCATTGTTTTGACAAAGTATTGCCTTTTCGTGATAAGCCTTATCACGACAATGAATGACAATAATACACCTTTCCTATATTAGGCATTATCTTCCCATATCAGATTAATGTCTTACCACAAATTTTATATTTTACCAAAATTACTCCAAGGTAAGGCCTATTACAATTGTGATAATCCCTACCTTTTAGTGATTTTAGTAAAAAATAAATAATGAAATATTACCTAAAATTAGGTGATTTTTGATAATTTTTCATAGTAATTAGTGTATCAAATTTAGTTTTCAATATTAAATATAAAATATCAAAATATTGATTGTATCAGCTTACTATATACTACGACTACCTATATGAATAATAATTTGTTAGAGGTTTTCAAACATATTTTTAATTTGTTTTAATTTTAAACCATAAAAAAATAAATGGAACTAGATAGGACGAGTTGTATCATAAGTTAATATACATCTTACACCAATTTACATCTCTACATGCCAAAAGACAAAAATATAACTTTTGGACTCAAAGGTGGGTATTTAAATTGTTCTTCACATAATTTCATTAAAAAGCCACTAAATGGAGGAGACCTTTTAACATAAATCGGACTTATTTGATTATGAAAGATGACCACAACATGCAATATACAGGTAAGCTCAAGGAATTAAAAAGAATATGTGAAAAAAGGTTGCCGAAAATTTTGAGTCGGATGTTTACCTGTGAAGAACGCCTCCATTAAAAGTGTCGCAGTATCGCTTCATCCATTGCATGAACTCCAAATTATCAAGTGGCCTTCCTTTAATGAGTTTGTTCACTTCGATTTGCTACAAAAAGAAATATTATTAGAATAAAAACGTCAAAAAACAAAAATTCATGCCAAAGAGAAATCAGAGGAGAGAGATAAACCTTGGAAATTTTGAGCTTGTTAAATACATCTTGAAGAACCTTGTAATTCTGAATCATCTCGTATTCATTCTTGGCATCAAAGTTGACCTTGTGAATCGGAACCATACCAGGATGTACCGCATCCATCAATTGACAATGAACGGCACCTGTACATGCCTGCCAAATACAGATAAATCCAACATTTATGATCGGTAATTGAATTAAGAGCAAAGATTGAATTACGTTATAAAGAGGGGAAAATATAACCTCTTCGACTTTGGAGAGATTTATATGGATAGTGGAATTGATCCATGCCAAAATCTCAGATCTACCTACGAAATAAGCCGAGTCCATCGTTCCAATGTTCGTCGCCATTCTTGCTCTCTCTGTAAGCCTTTCTCTGCGCCTCTTTGATGTTTCTCTTCTTCGATTTAGAGAGAGAAAGAAAGATGTTTCAAACGGCTAGTTGTGTTGACTATTTAAAGAGGAGAGAAAGTTTCGGTATTATTTAAAATCAAAGAGAAGCGGGATTCTTGCCCTTTGCCAACTTCAAAATGTTAGTCGGACTCTGGCCAGCCTGCGGGTCCGATTATCATTTTGGGCCTTACCTGGTGCATCGAACTTTAATATCATACTTCCTTTCAAAATGTGTGTCGGAGTCATTTAATAGTAAAAAATATATGGGATAAAACAATTATTTAAAGAAAAACTCTTCTCTCATAATTAAACAATTTATTTAATAAAACTTAAATAAAATTTTATTGTTTAATATTTAAAATCACATATAAATTATAAAAAAATTATTTAAGCTCGATCGAAAGAATTTGTTAAAAAATTTAAATAATTATTTTACGTATATACTTATTAAAAAATATAAATATGCATGTGATACATGTATTATTCTATTATATTTAATTAAAAATAAGATAGAAAATTAATTTTGTCATTACATATCACATTTTTGATTGATAAGTGGACTTATAAACATATTTTCTAAGTAGTCTCTAAGGATCCAAATTACTCAAAATTGCCTAATTTTAGGTTAGACTCCATTTTTTACAAAAATCTCTCAAAGGTAAGGCTTACCAATATTATAATAAGGCATTGTGTAATGGTCCACAAGTTCTTGTATTGAAAATTTGACTATTCGGTGCCAAGACTTCTTAAGTAAAGGCTAAATCTTTCAAGTCTAGAACATGACCCTTATCCAAATACTTAGTGCTCTTTGAGAAAATAACAAAGAGGGCTACTCTCAATCAGTCTTGCACACGTGCAACTTCACGATAGCTTTCCGACACTAAGGTTACTCAACCAAGATGTATGTACTATATGTATGTTTATATTTTTTTGATATGTACTTCACGTGAAAATGTTAATATTTAAATAAAACAATTACTTAAAATTTTTCTCTCAAAGTTAAACAAATTTTTTAATAACACTTAAATAAAAAATTATTGTTTAAGATTAAAAATCACATATTAAACTTTAAATTTTTATTTAAGTTTGACCGAAAAATTTGTTAAATTTTTTACGTATATACTGTTGTGTGTTTTGCAACACACATAAAATCGTGCAAGTATACACGGTCACAAGTAATAAGATTTGTAAGTAGAGTATCGTTCCCACGAGGATTTGTTACTATAGTTTGTTGAGTACTAAAATTGTATCTTTCTGATTTTATCCAAAACAATCGTTGATTTAACAAAAAGGTAATAAAAGAAATCTAGGATTGCAATTTTTCACCAAACTAATCCACTCAAATCATGTTATTTTCTTTTGATTTATATTTTTAGTACATTTAATTTGTCAACCGAAAACTTCTTTTTTATTCATACATTTCTTCCGAGCTCCGTATAAACACACCTCGTTAAATTAATTCACTATATCTCTATGAGAATTAAATTTAATAAGATTCATTAAGTTCTAAGTTCTCAAATGGCCACACATATAATTAGGGTATATTCCTATCCTTCACCATACATGTCATTCTATTTATGAGCAATATACACAAAAATGCCTTCTCAAGTTTATTTTTATGCCACAAATCGTTTTGATAAAATTCGTAAATAATCAAAAAGCATTAAGCACAAAATAGAACGAACAAATCGAACGTCTTATAAATATGTCAAAAATAATTAAAATCAAAGCTTCATATATTTGAATCAAATGCAACCCTAGAAAAATTAAATTACTTCATTAATTAAAAATAAAAATTACAACAGATGCAGAAAAATTAGAAGAACAAGAAGAAAAATTAAAACATCAAGTAACGAAAATATTTGGCACACGCAGAACACAACAAAAGCCAAAAAATGGCTTCTGCGTGTTCTGCCGTCCAAAACCGAGCAACACAGAAATTATACACCAAAAAAAACTCCTTAACTCTATCATAATATCACCTATTTATAGCTAAAAAAATACATCAAAAATATTAAAATATCATACACGCGTAACAATTTGTATCAAAAATAAAACCCCGACATTCCCCTTAAAATCCGCGGTCACGCAAAAATCAAAAACTTATTTTAATTCACGCGAGACAAGGAGCCGTTTCTGCATTTTTTTATTCATTGTGCGTGCCACGTGTCAGCATCTGATTTGTTGAAACAAAAATAGTGGGACACGTGGTAACATCTCATTCGTTGAAGGGAATGGGCGCACGCAGAACTTGTCGCACGGAATCGGGGCGCGCGAAACGTGAGGCAACAGCTGGAACGAGGGCGAGATTCTGCGCTTTTGCATTCACTGATATGTGCCACGCGTCCTCTTATGATTCGTTCAAGGGGAAATTGGCACCCGTGGAAGCCTTTAATTCGCTGGAAGAACGATTGCACGTGGTTCAGCCGCACAGAACAACACCCTTTGGCAGACGTGCGTCAGACACGTGGGTCCCACCCTGCATGCCGGCCTACGCGTCAGGTGGGCCCCACTCGGCGTACCGAGCCGCGTGAAAAATTGAGACTTGCACCCACTCTCTTTGGTCGGGTGTGATAAGGACACGCGAATCTCAATCGTGTATTATCTGATCGGACGGTCCACGATTCACGCGTGTAGATTAGCGCGTAGATTCTTCTCACCTGCGCAGAAAATTAAACTTTTATTAATTATATTTTCACCCACAAATATATTTCAAATTACATTTTAAAATTTCTTAAATTACAGTTAAGCCCTTTGCTAATTTTAAATTAAATTTTTAAACTTTAAATTATTATAATTAAGCCCAAATTTAATTTAAATTATATTTTCGATTTTTATAAATTGTAATTAAGAACTATATTATTTGAAATTATATTTGTGGACAGAGAAATATGAAATTAAGTACATTTTCGATACAAATTATTTAATTTTATTAAAAATGTATTTTTAATGCATAAAAGGAAAATATTAATTTATTTAACAAAAATTAACTAAATATTAAAAGAACATAGCAATTATCATTACTAAAATTGATGAAAATAACTCTATAAAATACAGTTATCATATACCTATCAAGGAATATAAATATACATATGACACATGTATTACTTTGTTATATTTAACAAAATTTAAGATAGAAAATTAATTTTTCCTTGCATATCACATTTTTAACTAACAAGTGGACTTATAAACATATTTTCTAAGCAGCCTCTAAGGATCCAGATTACCCAAAATTGCTTGATTTTGGGTTAGACTATATTTCTTACCAAAATCTCTTAGAGGTAAGGCTTATCACTATTATGGTAAGACATTGTGTAATGGTTTACGAGTTCGTGTATCGAAAATTTGACCGTTCGATGCCAAGACTCCTCAAGTCAAGGCTAGTCTATCATCTTTTAAGTCTAGAACATGAATCTTATCCAAATACTTAGGTGCTCCTTGAGAAAATAACAATGAGAACTACTCTTAATGAGTCTCGCACAAGTTTGACTTCTTGATTGTTTTTCGACACCAAGGTCACTCAACTAAGATGCTAGCCCCATCGTAAGGTTTCTCATCATCTAGGTATTATGCCGCAAAACTACTTGCTTAATTGTGAAAGTCACACATATTGATAGAAAATAGTACAACAATGTACCAAGACTTAGTCGGCTTCCCATTACCTTTGTCGAATCTCTTCATACACATTCTCGAATAGGTAACTTGACATTAAGGGTCAACTCATTGTCTAAGGGCCAACTTCTTTTTGCACCCCTCTTATATGTATGCTCATTTCTCCTTGACATACCTTTACTTAGCTAACACCGATGCCAACTTATACTCAATTCATCCAAGCAATTGTATTTTACATGCAAGTAAGTTTAATTCAAACAAACTCACATGTTGCGTGAATGAGCAACTCCTTTGATTCGAAGCTCACGCATGTTGTCTTCATCTTAGCATGTTGTCGCCTAATTTCATGCCATCAAGCCTACGGATTCTTAGTGCTTGGCCGAACTATTGACCAATGCACATCCCTACTAGAAATCATCGTCATGAGGGTTGTTATATTTGCATTATGCCTAGCTTAGAGAAACGCTACCTTACTAGCATGTTGTTGACATGGCGTGCCGCATTCCCACAAAGCTACCTTCACATGACCAAATAAACCATTGGCATAGACATTCTCTCTCGTGTAGCCTCCCACGTGGGATCATTCACAATATTGACCTTTATTTATCATTGATACTGTCTCTAATACTCCCTTTCTTAAAAGACACTGGCAAACTTTTATGGCACAATTAATGCCCATCTCGTAACCATTCTCTAGCTTACAAGCAGATCCCTTAGAACATTGTGCCCATGAGTGTTGAGGTTATGGAGATATGGACACCATGTGACCTACTAAAGAGCTCTTAGAACATTTTTCATCTTTTAGGAGGAAACATTACTTTATGCCAGGACACATAAGTTCCAAATAATTCAATAATAACTATTTTACCAATTACCATAGTACCTCTCATATAGATAATGACATCATCCCCCACTTCATTTTTTTCGAAGTCCTCATCTCGGTGCTCTAAAGAGTCTTTAGGTTCCACATCTTCTAATTGGCTTCTAGCATGAAACTATCTCATTACCTCTTGTAAAATCACCCATGGTAATGACCTTCGTGTGCCTCTCTTGGACTTGCCTTACGACTTCACTACATCTATTCACCCAAACAAAAGTCCCACTTGAATAAGTGTCATTCCCAATGACACAAATAATCTCCAATTAACTGTTGGCAACCCAAATTGACTAGTTCTTCCCAAGAACCTAGTCAAGTCCATTCTTAGGACTTGCCCTATGATTCACAAAAAATTGATACACAATTTTTAAATATTTTTAAATAGCTCACAAGTCCACTTTGTCAAAATTGACCAATCAAGTCAATTCTATGAAGATTATTTGGATTTGAAAAATCTAAACTAATAACATAAATTTAAAGATAAATATGATTCAACAAATAGCAGGCAGATAAACATTTAATGTTCAATGAAAAAATTATAAGATATATTAGTTAGTTAATCATGCTTACTTAAAATTAATTACGTTATTAAAGATATAAATTAATATTACTGATTTTTTCTTTTTGGTATAAAAATATGCTAAGACTAGGATCATATTCTTTGTTAATAAAAACACATTAATATCCTAAGATCGAGATCACTACTTAATTATTATTAAATTATGATTTATTTATAAAAAAATAGAAAAATATCTAAATCACTGCTTAATGTCGAGCACATAATTTAAACTATCATTTAAGATATTAAAGTTGAATTTAAGATTTATGTATCTAAGAACTAACTTTTAGATTTTAAAGCTATTATCAAAAATATGTCGTCAATAAATTTTTTAATAAAAAATCTTCATAAAAAATCTTTCAAATAGAACATAATTCTAAATCAGATCTAGATAATCAAATCGAAATTTAACTTTCATATTTTAAATCTATTATAAAAAATATGTCGTCAATATATTTTTTATAATAAACTTTGTATAGGTCTTAAAATGAAGAAATAAAAATCAATTTATTTTATAAATATATTTACCTAAGTTAATAGTTCACAAATAACATACTAATATGCTATAGTTTTTTAGGACATGTTTAGATTTTTAATAAATGGTTAGCATATTAAAAATAACATTCAAAATAGTACATAAAATTAATTATGAGAATATAAGAATAAAATTAAAATTAACACCTCTATTTTATCTCTCATTGTAGAGAATTTCAATACTAATTTGTATATGAAAAATCTCAAAACAAATCTATCTATATAAAATTAAAGAAATTTAACTACTACATGAATTGAAAAACTACTCAATACTACAATACATACATATAGTCTCAGATATTTAGCCTTAGTTTTTTTAAAAACCGAGGCCATAGAAATACCCTATTAATTTTCTATTTTTTACACCAAATTAACACCAAAAACTTTTATCAATTTTTTTATGTTTCCTTCTTTTTTTCCCTTTTTCTTTTCTTTTTTACGCCAAATTAACACCAAAAAACGTTTATCAATTTTTTTATGTTTCCCTTTTTTCCTCTTTTTTTCTTTCTTTTTTTCTTATTTTTCTTCCTTTCTCGGCCCTTATATCCTAGGGTTTTCGTGCAGAGCATATATATATATTCTTTTCAGAGATGGGATCAATTGACCCTCTCTAGCTGTCGCTCTACGTCTCTTCTCATATTGTGGTCTCATCTCTCCATCCTCATCTCGTCATTCTCGTCTTGCCATCCTTGTCTCATTGTCCTCATCTCATTGTTCTCATTCCCTTGTTTCTTTTTCCCTTTTGTGCACTGGAGATGTATTTCCTCATCGTGCAATTGATTTGCTCTTCAAATTCACTCTAGCTGGGGCACGCATATTCAAATTTTGTTTATTAGGTAATCATCCCATGGATGGTTTGAGTCTTGTTTTTCCTCTTGCTGCAACATCTGTTCTTTGTGTACGAGTATGTCATTATTCCTTATTTTTTGTTTTGTCTCATAGCGATGAACCCATTACTGAAAATTCTTGTTTATAATTTTTGGGATGAATTTGATTTGATTAATGGAACACAGGTTTTAAGTAGATTGGTGAATGAAGAAACCTTAAAGAGGTTGGTGAACAAAATGTTAGAAAAGTGAAAATTAACCAAGCTGCTCAAGAATGCATCAGTAAGCTACATCACTTACTTGCAATATTGCAATTTTGCTACAAAATAGGTATTCTTGAGACTCATGATTCTACATTTCTATACACAAAAATGGAAACATCCTAATTTTTTTAGGTTTAACAAGGGGTAAAAGACTCTTTAAGGAGTATTATGAGTCTCTCTGTTTCTATTTTTGGGACTTTGTAAAAGAGACCTTGTTCTGCTACTTATTTTTGATTCTGCACAGGTATGTTGGATGTAAACAAAAGTTTGCTCCTCTGTAAAATATTTTCCCATTGTCATTGTCATTGTCATTTGAAGACTATCAAATTTTTTGAACTGTATTATTGGGATTGTGGAATCTCTATTTAGAAGGTATACCTAAAACGAAATGAATAAAGATCTGGCTTACAAAAACACTATTATTGTTGTAACTATTATTTATGACTGCTATGTTTCTTGTGATAGGAAAGGGACCAATGATCATTTGTTACTTAAGTTAGAGGGAATGTCCCAACTTTTGGGGTATCATAACATTACTCTTTGTTTTAGTTTACATTGAAGCTGTAATCTCTAGTGATGTTGGATCTTGTTTGTCTGATAGATTTCTCTTAGTTCTCATTAAGCTGGACAAGATCTATATCCAAAGTTTAGAGCTAGTGAACCATGGAAGAAGGTATTTAGTCCTGTTTTTATCTATCTTAATTCTGCTCCAATGGGTGATAACTGGTATGAATTTATGGAATCCTATAGTTTAATCCTCAACTGTATAATTTGAATGCATCTTTTAATAGGTACATAAATTATGGAGAACGTTTGACTACGTTTTGATTCTTATGACTATTTTTATTTATTCTTTAGTTTCATGGAGCACCAGTGAATCTCCAAGAAATTTGTGGTCCTTTTGAGCATTTGAATAGATCATAGAACACACAAAACATGTATAATAGTGGGTTTTGGGTTATACAGGTATTGCCATTTTCTTTGGATTAGGAAGCATCATTCATATTTATAGAGGCTGCTTAGTAATATATAGATCGTGCACATTTACTCTTCTGAGTTAATGGTAAAATTGGTAACCTTTTGCTATAGATTGGATAAATATTTTTGGTATTTGGTTATTTTGTTTCATTGTTAATTCCGTTTTAGGAATTGAAGGCTCCAAAATTTATATTCTACATATGCTTATGATTTGATACCTTTATTTAGATAGTATTTCAAGAGGAAAGTGTTGGTTGTTATTATTTAAATGCTTTTTGCAGCAATTGAAATTCACTGTAATCAAATGTTACTGTAGGGTAACATAGTTCTAGAAGTTGCATATATTTCAAGTATATGGCCTTACTATTTTAGAGATCTATTTTTATGTAAATCTGATGAGTGCTCAAAAAGCACTAAAATAACCATGATTTTATGCACATTAATTGATTAAAAATATATATATTTATATTTTTTATCATATATTTATATAAATTTATCTTTTTCGGAATCACGGGTATTTTTATTATTTTTCAGGTATTTTGGCTTAAAAATGCAACTTAAAGACTCAAAGAGGAATACTGGAAGCAATACATCACAAAAATATTAATAAATAAATGCGTAAAGGTCGAAAAATATGGAAAAATTGGACAAAATGGGTGAAAAATGTCAAAAATGTCAAAACGGAGAAAAAACGCGCCATGCGCCATTACGCAGACTCCGCCAAACCGCGCGAGTGCTGGTTCATGCGCGACGTCGCGATGTTTGTTCATGCGCGCGACACTACGCGCAGGTTACTTGTTCATCGCAGCGGCTGCTTCGCAGTTATTCCACGCGCGGCAATGCAACAGACGCAGCGCCGCAGCGCCCGGCCCGCCTACCAGCGCTGCCAGCGTTTTCACCCCGTTTTTCACGTGCAACAGCCACAGCCGTCATCTTGACGTCATTGATGACCTCAAAGATGTCCATTACACGTTTTTTAATTTTTTAATATTTTTTTAACATTTTTCTCTCCATCCTCACCTATAAATACCCCTTCCATTCACTTCAAAACACACCTTCAAAACTCACTTCTCTCTTCTTTCTTTTCTCTCATTTCTTAGTTTTTAGTTTTTTTTAGTTTTTCTTATGTTTTAGCTAGTTTTTCTTATGTTTTAGCTAGTTTCTCTTAGATTTAGAGTTCTTCCCTTTTGGGAAGAACTAGTTATGTTTTTGTAATATTTTAGATTTTTGATTCAATAAATGGAAGTGCAAATTCCGCTTGGAGGTTTTCTAGCAACGAGAATAAGCGTCAAGTTCTGTAAGGATTTTATTTTCTTCTGATTATTTTTATGCTTTATTCTTACATGTTATATTTAATTTGTCATGATTAAATTTAAAGCTTGTGCTAGTTATAATCATGATATAATAATAACGTTGTTATGCTTGCATAAATATTAAATAGGTGAAAATTTCTAAAATGAATTGATTTTATTTTTATTCAAGATTTTATATTAAGGATGTTGAGAGAAATATATTATTTTTCATTACAAACTTAAATCAAGATTAGATTTTAAGGTTTAGTTATCCCGCCTAATTTAGAGTAGTGCTCTTTTATTTGTTGGTACAATCGCCTAGTTAGAGTGCAGCTCTATTTCAAAACTTTTTATAAGAATTATTATGTGAAAATGTATTGATAACACGTTTTCAGTAGTGTTTTTAAAACTTGAAAGTTAGTCCTCGGATAACTAAATTCTTAGGTTTAATTTGAACACCTTGAATAAAGTTTAAATCTGCTAACCTCACCAAAGGTGGCATTTAAATAGTTCATTTTCAATCTCTTAGAAAAAGGAATTAATTTAATTAACCAAATTAGTTATCAACCCCACCCATAGTGTTAATTGATTTGTTTAGTTAACAAAGAATATCTAACCCACCAAAGGTGGTATTCATACAAAAAAGGGAGAATCAATAAATATCAATTCATATCTTTAATAACTAGATAATACGAAAGCAATAATTAACTTAGTTATTATATCCATAAATACTCCACTATTTATAAAAGATAAAATTTGCATGAATGTTTATTGAATCTATGTTTTAATTTTTCATATTAGATTAAAAACACAAAACCCCAAAATATCGTGACAGGATGTTTAGGATTTAATTTCGTTTTTAAAAAGTTTGAATAATAAATTAAAAACCACATACATTCCTTCCTTAGATCGACCTTGGGAGTATACTTATCATTTTCTACGAAATGATTCGCACTTGAGAGTTTTACAAATATTAAAACCAAAGTATTTTGCGAGAATCGGCGATCTTTCGTTCATCAAGTTTTTAGCGCGTTCATGTCGGATGATGGCATCAAGTTTTTAGCGCTGCCGGGATGGCATCAGTTTTTTTTGGCGCCATTACGGGATGGCATCAGTTTTTGTAGCCATTCTTGGGAAGGAATAGCGTTTTTAATTTATTTATCAAAATTTTAAAAATATTTTTGTCTTAAATAATTGTGATTTTTTTAAAAAAAAAAAAAATAAAAAATTTAATCAAATTTCAAAATTTAAATTTCATAAGAAATAATAAAAAAATAAAAAAATAAAATTTTTTTAATAAATTTTAAATAAAAATAAAAATAAATAAAAATAAAAATAAATAAAAATAAAATAAATAAATAAATAAATAAAAAAATAAATAAAAAAAAAATAAATAAAATAAATAAAAAAATAAAAAATAAATAAAAAATAAATAAAAATAAAAAAAAAAAAAAAATAAAAAAAAACCAAAATTTTAATTTTTTTGAGTTTAATTTTTACTATTTTTTTATTTATTTTAAATCATAATTTTATTTTTTTTATTTTCTTTTACCTTTTTTTAATTTTATTTAATTTTATTATTTTTTTTATTTTTCTTTCTTTAGCTATTTTTTTTTTCTTCTTGATTTTTATTTAACTTACTTAACTTAGTTTTTGTTTTTACTAACTTAATTAACTTAGATTTTTTTAACATTAACTTAGTTTTTTACTTAAATTTTTATTAACTTAATTAACTTAGATTTTTTTTTACTTCACTTAACTTAATTAACTTTTTTTTCACTTAACTTAATTAACTTTTTTTTTTAACTTAGATTTTCATTAACTTAGATTTTTACTTAACTTAATTTAATTAACTTAATAGCATGTTAAGTAAAGATCTAAGGGAGTTCTCTAGAGAAGCCAGTTCTTGGAAGCCTTTTGCTGTCAGTCTTTCCTGGGAACGTTGTTCTGTCTAGGAGGATGGTTTTTAAGGAGCCTTTGCACCACCATTCTTTCCTGGGAGCACTCTTGGTTAATACTAATTATGTTATTTTAAAAAAAAAACAAAAAAAAAACAAAATTTTTTTAACTATCTCCAAAATTTTAAAGTTTTAATTACAATCTAAGGAGCTAGTTTCTTTGTTTAATCTAGGTACAATTGTGTTTTTATGCCTTAATTATTTTATTTGTACCTAGATGTGGGTTATCTAAAACTCAAAATATGCCTCTAGTTTTAAGTACAGAAAGAAATCTGAAAATCAATAGGGCATGACTGAAAAAGTATAGGTAGACAACCTTGTCTTACCTGCAGGTTTGATTGACTCAATGATGAGGGGACATTGAGTTTACTTAAAATGCAATCCCCAAGTTACGTCTTGCTAAGACGTTAAACTACTTACTGGATGGGGCAACCCATCATTTTAGGTAATTTTCTTTTTATTTCTTTTATTTACTTAATTTTATTGTTTATTTCATTTTAATTACATGTGAATAATTTTTAAATTGTTAAAACTAAAAATATTTGTTTGAGATGTTAGAAGTTCACAAACCGTCTTCAGATACATACTTTAATGATGAATATGATGGATGCCGCATTTTCCATTACTACTTGCACATTCTCGTGAAATAGGTAATATTTCTTCTCTATTTTCTTTATCTTTAATTTACAGTTGTTACATTGAGGACAATGTAAGTTTTAGGTCAGTGGTGAAAAGTTACCATGCTTAATTAAAAACAAAAGTTTTATCAATTTAAAAATAATTAAAATATATATTTATAAAATAAATAAAAATACTTTTTCTTTTTTTGTGTGTTTGGTTTTATTTCTATTTTGTGTGATTTAGTAATTTTTGGAATAAAAAAAACTTTTCTCACAAAAATTTATCATTTCTTGAAATCAAATTTAAGTAAATAGTTAAGTCTTTTGTCTTGTTAGATTAATTTTTGAAAACACATCATGAAATATTTTGTAATTATTTTTGATAATTAGTTAGTTTTTGTCATAATTAGTATTTCTTGATAAGATGTAGAAATTATATTAAACCCAAAATCGGTGTTTATGAATTTTTAGTGGAGACTACCTTTGTGAGATATAATTTGAGCCTAATTTCCTTTATTCAGTGAAATATATATTTTTTCTACTCCAAACACATTTTCTTATTTCTTCAAATTTTTAGATGATCTCTATAGGTATTAGCATTGAATGTATGAATTTTTTTTCTCATTTTAATAGAGTATCATATATTTTTTATTATTATTTTTGCTTAGATTAAATGATTTGGTAGAAGTTGATAGTATATGCTTATATCTCATTTATGCATGACTACAAAAACAAAAGACATATCCTGGGTTACCTAAAACCAAGATCAAAGCAGAAAAGCCACAAAATTAACCACTCACCAAAATCCAAAATATGTACAATAATCACGTGGGTTGACTCTCTAAAATACATATATTGAGAAATATCTTCGGAAAAAAAATAGATAGATAAAGAATATATAGTATAATCTACATACTATAACCCACATTACCTACAAAGTTGTGAGTAAAGGCTAATTACAAAAGAAGGATATAGGAAATAATTCCACTAAAAAGTCATTGCACCTCTTCATTTGTAAAAGGCATATATCTTGAAATTCTTTCTTAATGAGTTTGATTATGCATGAAAATAATTTTTATATATGATATCTTTATAATTTATACATTTGATTCCTTTCATGAGATCAATGTTAAAATAACACTTTGAGCCTTTATTCTTTATACATATGCGAACATATTAGTTCATTTCTATACATCAACTCTTTCGCATATAAATTAGTATGAGTGTTTGAACCCATAGGATTCAAGAGTGTTTGAGAGTATTGACTTGTGAGGAATAGAATGAGTCGATTCATGATTGGCTTACACCTAAATTGGGTGAAATTAAATTGATACATTTTTGATATGAAATATGAAAATGATTTTCGACTAATTATTATAATAAATCATGATTGTTTAAAGAGATTAAAATAACTTATGCTTGAGATTTTAATTATGATCTTAAAGGAGATTAAAAGTATGAGACATTTTTGTGAGATGTTGATAATTTGTGATTTTGTTGTAAATTTAATTTTTAAGTTGTTTGTTTTTATTGTTCTTTTTGTTTTTACATTTAGTACAATGATTGTGGGGATCATTACTGGAAACCCTCACGAGACTCAAACTCGTCACTAGGGCAACCTAGGGGTTTAAAGGCTTGTTGCGTAGGCTAAATGCACGTTTCAATCCACGAAAGTGATTTAGGATAGTTTAATTTTTAGTTTTTATCGCTTCTCTTGCTAAGGGACTAGCAAGAAGTCTTGGGGTTGTGATGAGTGCAAAAACCACTAAAATAACCATGATTTTATGCACATTAATTGATTAAAAATATATATATTTATATGTTTTATCATATATTTATATAAATTTGTCTTTTTCGGAATCACGGGTATTTTTATTGTTTTTTCAGGTATTTTGGCTTAAAAATGCAACTTATAGACTCAAAGAGGAATACTGGAAGCAATACATCACAAAAATATTAATAAATAAATGCGTAAAGGTCGAAAAATATGGAAAAATTGGAGAAAATGGGTCAAAAATGTCAAAACGGAGAAAAACGCGCCGCCAGCGCCCGGCCTGACACCCGCCTCGCCCGCCTAATCGCGGTACTGTTCATGCTCGCAGCATCTTCGCGCGGAGTTACTTGTTCGCAGCAACTGCGCGCGAGGTTACTGCTCATGCGCGCGACGCTGCGCGCGGGTTCTGTTCACGCGCGCGGTGCCAAAGAAGCCCCCTCTCCGCGCGCTAACGCGTTTCATCCCATTTTTCACGTGCAGCAGCCTCTGTGACGTCATGCTGATGTCATTGATGACCTCAGCATGTCCATTACACGTTTTTTAATTTTTTAATATTTTTTTTAACATTTTTTTATTCATTTTTTCTCTCCATCCTCACCTATAAATACCCCCCTTCCATTCACTTCAAAACACACCTTCAAAACTCACTTATCTCTTCTTTCTTTCTCTCATTTCTTAGTTTTTCTTATGTTTTAGCTAGTTTTTCTTATGTTTTAGCTAGTTTCTCTTAGATTTAGAGTTCTTCCCTTTTTGGGAAGAACTAGTTATGTTTTTGTAATATTTTAGATTTTTGATTCAATAAATGGAAGTGCAAATTCCGCTTGGAGGTTTTCTAGCAAAGAATACGTCAAGTTCAAGGATTTTATTTTCTTTACGCTATTTTTATGCTTTATTCTTACATGTTATATTTAATTTATGTCGTGATTAAATTTAATTGTGTGCTTGTTTATAATCATGATATAATAATAACGTTGTTATGCTTGCGAAATATTAAATAGGTGAAAATTTCTAAAATGAATTGATTTTATTTTTATTCAAGATTTTATATTAAGGATGTTAGAGAGAAATACATTATTTTTCATTACAAACTTAAATCTGAAGATTAGATTTTAAGGTTTAGTTATCCTGCCTAATTTAGAGTAGTGCTCTTTTATTTGTTGGTACAATCGCCTCCTAGTTAGAGGTGAAGCTCTATTTCAAAAGTTTTTATAAGAATTATTATGTGAAAATGTATTGACAACATGTTTTCAATAGTGGTTTTAAAACTTGAAAGTTAGTACTCGGATAACTAAATTCTTAGGTTTAATTTGGACACTGTGAATAAAGTTTAAAGCTGTCAGAACCCACCAAAGGTGGCATTTAAATAGTTCATTTTCAATCTCTTAGAAAAGGAATTAATTTAATTAACCAAATTAGTTATCAACCCCACCCATAGGTGTTAATTGATTTGTTTAGTTAACAAAGAATATCTAACCCACCAAAGGTGGTATTCATACAAAAAAGGGAGAATCAATAAATATCAATTCATATCTTTAATAACTGATAATACGAGCAAGCATAATTAACTTAGTTATTATATCCATAAATACTCCACTATTTATAAAAGATAAAATTTGCATGAATGTTTATTGAATCTATGTTTAATTTTCTGTTATTAGATTAAAAACACAAAACCCCAAAATATCGTAACAGGATGTTTAGGATTTAATTTCGTTTTTAAAAGTTTGAATAATAAATTAAAAACCACATACATTCCTTCCTTAGATCGACCTTGGGAGTATACTTATCATTTTCTACGAAATGATTCGTGCACTTGCGAGAGTTTTACAAATATTAAAACCAAAGTATTTGCGAGAATCGGCGATGCCGGTTTTCGTTCATCAAAATCTCAGGTATATCTCAAATCTGACTAATTATTAGAGATATATTTTTATGTAAATCTTTCCCTAAACATTGATGAGGTTAGTCATTTTTGTGTGTATTGAGAATGAAGTTATATGATCTACCTAAATCAAGAGTGGAACATTTTTTTAAGTAGCAGTAAGAATTATTCTGTAAAAGTTAACTTATTGTTTCTATTATCCATGATTCATGAGATGTAAGGAATATAATTTACCTATAGTATTATGTTTTGGGCAAGACTTCCTGGATTTGACACTTCTACTGCTGAGATTGACAACAAAATACTAACATGGGAAAATAATCTGCGATCTTGAATATTGTCATTTATATTTTTTGATATCCCATACAATTCATTTAAGCTGGGGTGGGCCTTGTTAATGATCATAGAGGAATCCATCCCCAGTATTGCTGCCATGTTGTGGATTCCATCTATATGTTTTTCCAATATGTGGAGTCTTTCATTCTTCAAAAGAAACAAATAAAGGATGAAGTCGTCATTGTGGACTTGATTATAGCTTATGAAAAAAATATTGTTAGAGTATTTCCAATATGTGGAGCACAGTGGTCTTGTTGCGTTGGTCTTGATGCACTTCTGTTGCACTAGTCTTCAGTCTTATTCTGTTGGTACGATCCTAAGCAACTGGTCTTGTATTGATGCATCATTCCTAATGGTTTGTACTTCTTTGAGCTTCTCAAATGCTAAGAAAGATGCATAAATGTATAATTGTTTGTTTTGTTTTAATATAAAATGTGCAATCTTGCTGTAGTTATTGAAGATTTGATGCAGTTTCCAAGCAACTTATTAAATCCCATCTTGGAGAAGAGCCATGCCCAATTGATCCTTGAGTATACTATGTATAATTGTTTGGCTCTGATTTTGTATCATCTCATTTGTGCAGTTTCTCATGTTTGTTGAGAAAACAGCCAGAGGCTGTTTATACATTAGCACCAGGCTCCCCAATGCACTAGGCACTAGGGACACCAGCACCAGCCCTAGCGCAGCACCTCAACGCAACAAGCCCAATGCAACACCCCAACGCACCAGCCCCAGTGCACCAGCGCCTAAGTTGGTTTGATGTACACTTATAAATGCTTGTAATTAATAGTAAAAAGTCAGTTTGTAATGGTAAGTTTTTATTATGTTTTAGTGTATAATAAACTCTCAAATGTAATTATACTTCTAATTTTAATATAATACAATTTTTAATATTATAATTATTAAATTTATTATAATTTATATTGATTTTTAATATTGTAATTACTAATTGTATTTTTTTTATTTATTCATACCTTATGGCCTCCATTATTGAAAACCGAGGCCAATGACAAACCTTATGGCCTTAGTTATGGAAAAATCAAGCCCACAAACAAACCCTATGGCCTCGGTTAAAAAACCAAGGTCATAGGTAACAGTCTATGGTCTCTCTCACTTAGGCCTCGGTTCTTATAACTGTGGCCATGGGCCTACGGTCACAGTTAAAAACCGAGGCCATATGTATGCTTTTTAGTAGTAAGTACATAAAATTAAAGAAATTTAGACTTAAAAAATAGTTTAGAAAAATCAGAACCATTTTGATTGTTTTTTATGTTTATTAGTGAGGGAGTGGCGGGTTTATGTAGGTAGAAAAATGTTGAGAAAAGAAGAGAAATGTGGATTGTGAGGTCACGCACTGTGGTACACTTTTACCACCCCTGTGGCATTGATGAGCGCTTTAAAAATACTAAATATTACGTGATTTATATGCATTTTAGTGTCAGAATAGACTTATATTTGTATAATTTTATTACTATTATAAAAAATCTTTTTTTAGAATCATAGATACGTTTTGTCATTTTTCAGGTATTTTTTGGTTCAAAATTATTCAACTAATAAATACTTGAAGAATTATACCTGGAAGCATTCAATTGCAACCAAAGAAGAATAAAAGTCTAAAAACATATAAAAGCCTCATATATGTATCAACCAAGCTTGTAAGGGGTGAAATACAAAGAAAGTTAAAGACACACAGAACAACATATGCCATGGTAGTGCTTTAATGTGTGCTATAGTGAGGGACTTTCGATTGTGAATGAAATGCCTAGCCACTTTTCTCTCCTTTTTGTAGCTTTTTTCAAAACTATATAAACCCTTACCCTTTTGTAATAATACACCAACAACAACTTCATCTACTTCGTTCTTCTCCTTAGGTTTTGTTTAGTTTTCTTTTAAGTTTCTCTCAATTTTGAGAGTTACAAATATTATTTTTATGTTCAGTTGTTAAATAGTTTATATTAAATTACCTCAAATAAAGAGATAGTAATAGGGAGTTATTCTAGATCAAATAATACGAAATCGTTACTAGAATCTAGGAAATATTGTAAAGTTTCTACATTTTATGTGGAACAGGACACACCCATCCATATATCTTTTGGGTGTAATTTAATATATATTCTTATTTATTTTCAGTAAAAAATATTATATTTCTTAAATTTGTTATAAATAATTTATAGATTATTCATTATTTTTAACATGTTTTGCTGATTGTTATAATGGGAATTTAGTTATGTTGACATGCTTGTGTAAGATATTTAGGGAAATATTTTTTAATAATAATTAAATATAGACTATTTTTTATTTAAGAATTTTTATAAAGTTCATTTTTGAAAAATATGTTTCATATTAAATTTAAAATATGAAAATTAGATTTTAGATAAATAAATTTAAATTTAATTTAGAATTAGATTCTATTTCAAAAGATTTTTACAAGATTTATTTTTGAATAATATCTTGAGAATTGTTTTTGTAATAGATTTAAATCATGAAAGCTAGATTTCATTAACATTAATATAAAAACTAATTTAGATAAGGTGGCAAGTTAAATGGTTTGATAATTTCTTAATAAACTATCAGAATTTAATTAAAATTAATTTGTCATTCACATCAAAGGTGTCAAGTCAAATTTAATTATTAAAGAATAACGGTGTCCCAAAAGTTCTATTTATACATAGAGGAAAGAATCAATAATCTAAGTTTATATATCATTAATCTAATTAATTTTCAAAACATAATCAACTAGTTAAATATCCCATTAATTCTCCATTGATTATTGATTTGCATGTCTACCTATAGTTTGTGTAATCCCATATATCCTTTATCTTTTATTATTTTGTGATATAAGAGTAGATATTTCAAAATCAAAACTTTGTAACATAATATTTAGATTTATTTTTTGTTTTTAAGAATTTTGTTGAATTATTTAAAAACGACGTAATTCCTCTTTAGACTGGTCTTAGAAATATAATTGTAATTTTCTACAAAATGATTCGTGCATTTGTGAGTTATTTATCAAATACAAAACTCAAGTATCAAGTTTTTGGCTCTATTACGGGGAGGAATAACATTTTTAAATTTTAATTATCAAAAATCTTAAAAACTTTTTGTATTATAAATATTCATGATTTTACTTTTTTTATTAAAAAAATTCAAAAATTTTTGAAAATCAAATATCTAGCTTAATAATTGATTTAGATATTTAAAAAACACATTTTAAAATTAAAAATATTAAATATTTAAAAAATAAAAAAATTAACCTTCTTTTCTTTTCTTTTATTTAATTATTAACTTAATTTCGTTATTTTTTTAGTATTTTTATTTTAATTTAATTTAATTTTCTTTATTTACTTTCATTACTAATTCTTTTATTTTATTTTATTTCATTAATTTATTTATTTTTATTTCTTTTAATTAATTTGTGTTAAGTATTTCTTTGTACTAACTTATTTTCGTTATAATTTATTTTGACTAACTTGTGTGTAGTGTTTATTTTTATTTTTATTTTTATTTATACATCTAATAGTACTTATTTATTAGTACTAAGTCTTCTACTATCTTAATTTTTGTTTTATATTATTAATTTTTAAAAGGTAAGAAATCTTTACGAAATGAACTCGTACATTTTATTAACATCTATAAGTTCAAAACAATTTTGAAGAAAGATGAAAGTTTGGAATAACCCTAAATGGAAGTAGACATTGGTGATAATGGATACAAAACTGAAAATAATGAAGGAGTACACATTGTCAATCATTAGCAATACTACTTCTTGTATACAACTAAGAGAGGTTGCAAAGAATTGTGAATTGAAAAATATTAATTATTCCTTATTACCTTCATTTCACAGTATCTTAATAAAGACCCTTTAAATTATGTTAGAGAATTTTGTGCTACTATGCAAACAATTTCGCTGCAGATACTTGATGAAAACCAACTTAAGATGATATGTTTTCTTTACACAACCAAGGATAGAGCTAAGTCTTGGTTCAAGACTCTAAAGCTGGGTTCACTAACTACTTAAGAGGTAGTATTTATGGGTAAGTTCTATTCGCATCAAAAGAATGTTAATTTAAGTGCAAAAATAGCAAGATTCTTCCAAATGGATAATGAGCCCTTCCATGAAGCTTCGGATAGATTCAATCTCCTTTTGAATCAATGCCTATATCATAGCTTCCCATTACAACTACAAAATCCGTTGTTTTATGATGGACTAATACAACAGTGTCAGTACACTATTGATAATGATGCAGAAGAATCTATAGGAGAAAAACTAGTAGAAAAAACCTATGAGCTATATGAGATGTTGGTACTAATTTTCAACAAAATAGTGCTAGAGGAAGGAGAGTGGGAGTCAATAAAGTTGGCTCCGGGAATGAAACAACCTTGCAACTTGTGGAATTAACTAAGAAAGTGCAATTCCTCCTTACCCAACAAATGTCAAATCAAGAAGTATGTGGAGTTTCTAGTACAGTTGGGCATAATGCTATTGATTGTTCAATTGTAGGTGATTCTAGTGTGGATTGATGCACAAAATTGTTGCATACATATTTTATATGATTTATATAATAGCTCACAAGTGTAAAGAGGTATCGTATGGTCCTTATATTATTCAAATAATTCTTAAAAAATGAAATTAAATAACCTAAACATCTATCATTATTATCTTTGGTTGAGTTTTTAAACTACTAACATAAAAGTAAAGATAAGTATGATAAACATTTAGGTAATTAAAAATTTAATAAGTTGTAGAGAATTTATGGGATATATTAGTTAGTTAATTATGCTTGCTCAATGTTAAGTAAGTTATTAAAGATATGAATTAAGATTATTGATTCTCTCTTATATATACAAATAGAAGATTAATTAAGTCTAATATTTTTTATTAATTAAAATCACTTACCGCCTTCGATTGGGTCGAGCTGTTAATTTTAATTAAATTATACTTCTTTTCTAAGAGATTAATGAACCATTAAATTACTACCTTTGGTCGAGTCTAACAAATTAAACTCACATTAAGGTATCTAAGTTAGATTTATAATTTAAGTATCTTGATCTAACTTTCAGATTTTCTAACTACAATGAAAAATGTCATCAATATATCTTTCAATAACAATTCTTATATAAATCCTTGAAATAGAGCATGCCTCGATATCATTTTTAGACTACAACTGTCTAATTTCTAGAAGTATTATTCTAAATCAAATTCAAATAATTTAAATCTTAAATATAAATATCTTGTTTATTATGGAAAATAATTATCAATATATTTTCATTTACAAACTTTGTTTAAATCTTGATGAATTAATAAAAATTAATACATTTTATAAAAAAATTTAATCTACTTTAATATTTCATAAGCCTAACAACATTACTAATATCACATGTTATTTATAGCCAAACATGCATAGTTTAATAAATGATCAATAAATTAAACATATAGCATGTGAAACAACATTTAAAGATAATCTGAAAAAAATACATTTAAATATACCCCAACAGAATTATTTAGAATTGCTTCTATTCTAGAAAACCTCCAAACATAATTGATACATTGTATATTGAATTGAAACTAGAAACTATACCGTAAACTAAATATTTTCAACTCTCAGATGAGAGAAAAACTATAAACTAATAAAAGAAAAGCTTAAGAAAGCTAAAGAAAAACTAAGAAATGTAAAGAATGAAGGACAAAAGATTAAGGGATATCTTTTTACAATAGAAATAAGGTGCTTTTTATAGGGTAAGGAAAGGAGAGAAAGATGGAATTTTTAGACTGGCATCACTGCATACATTAATTCCACACTGCGGTATACATATGATGTACAGAGTTTAGGCATAATCCACTATATTCGTACCATGGCATACAACATTTTTACATCATGACCTACATCATTTTTGGGACGTATTGATTTCAATCCTATTTGCTCACACCACATCATACAAAACTTTTACACCACAACATAGTCATCCTTGTATCACTTGGAAAACTTTATTTAAATATAAGAAATATAAAAAAAAACAAAATATGCTCGTGATTTTGAAAAGATAGATTTGTGTAAAATGATAGCAAAACTAAGCAAATATAAATCCATTTATATCATAAAAAATGTATAAAATCATGATATATTAAGTGCTTTTGAGTACTTATCACAACCCACTACGCCAAAAATGCCCTTTAAAGTCGGTTCGGTGAATCGACTTTAAAGGAGATGACTTAAAAATGTAAAGTGGGTTCACGCATTGAACTGACTCTAAACGTAAAGTTGGTTCAATGCATGAACGGACTTTATGTTTTTTTTTACAAAATTTACTCATTTTCTGTTATACTCAAATTAAAACCTGTATTCGATCACAAAAAAAAACCAAAATATGTTTAATAAATAGTTTAAATAATACAAATAATTAAAAAATTAAATATTAATTAATTACTTGAGAATTAAATTTATTACAAAAAAATAATTTATATACAATACATATATATTTAACTTAAATTACAAATAAAATGATGTCGTCTCTTTTGTTATGGATTTTGTAATATTCTCACTTTATTATCAAGGAGAGGAAGCTTGGTTGTCTTAGAATTACCAGCATAGTGACCAGGATACTGAGCAAAAAACAGCTAGTCTATATAACAATTCATTCCCCTAAATACATGAGTACGTAAACATCCATCAAATAAGAAGTCCAAACTTTAGAGACATAGGAATGGAGAAATTAAAGCATTATAAAAATTACCATGGTGTTATCCTATGTTATTAAAGATCATCAGATTCTTCTCCTGATGTTATAATTTGAACAAAGCGTTCTTTCCATTCTTCTCGTAAATCATTAAAAATTTGCATATCATAGCCTTACTTGTTCCAACCAAAGAACTATATGTAATTAAATTCAAAATAAGAATGTAATATCATGAATTCACAAAAAATAACTTAAATATGTTAAAATATTAGCAAAAGAGATTGCCACATCGGCATCGAAGTGGTATAATAATAACTTTATCTCTTCGAAATCATATTAGCACTGTATTAATCTTTTGTCTATAAATATGAAGCTATCTGGAATCAAGCTAGTATTTTTAATGCTATAATGAGCTCTAAATATGAAGTTAAGTGTAACTTTGATTTGTTACTTGGGTTGGTTGAGTTTTGGTGCCCATAAACTTATGGAACAGTTGTTTTTTTCCTAACCAACCTAATTAACAAATTAGAGTTACACTTGAATTCATATTTAGAGCTCATTATAGCATAAAAATACCAACTTGATTCTAGATAGCTTCATATTTATAGAAAAAAAGATTAATATAGTACTAATATGATTTCAAAGGGTTAAAGTTATTATTATATCATTCTGGTGTCAATGTGGTAATCTATTTTACTAATTTTTAACAAATATAAGTTATTTTTTGTGAATTCATGATATTACGCCAAAATGATGATTCTTGGTGGTTTTCATGTACTTGGATGGCCACTGACTACCATGATTTTGTCATACAAGGGAACTAGGCAAGAGAGATGAGATGAAGTTTGGGCAAAAAACAAGTCCATATAATAATTCATTCCCCTAAATACATGAGCACATAAACATCCATCAAACAAGCTACCTAGACTTTAGACATAGGAATAGAGAAATTAAAGCATTATAAAAATTACCATGATATTGTCATATGCTATTCAAGATCATCAAAATCTTCTCCTGATTCTTCTTGTGATGATATAATTTGAATCATGTGTTTTGCCCATTCCTCTCATAAATCATCAAAAATTTACGGGTCATAAGAATGTAATTTCATGAATTCACAAAAAATAACTCATATATGTTAAAAAGGTATATTGGTAAAAGAGTTTACCACATCTTTAATTGGAATTTTGATATTTGTGATGATTTCGCTCATAAACTTCATGATATAGTAACCACATATGACTCCATCATTTTGTTGTGGAACCTACAAAAAATAAGTGTACATTATTTTACATATTTGAATATCTTTATTATTTAATAGTAAAATTAATTAAATTATTAATATTTGCTTGTACATACCATAACTTTGTCCCATATAAGCTTATGAAATTTTTAAGAGCAATGCACCTACTCTTGTTCCATAGCTTCCATGCCCTATCAAAGTTTATAACGGTTAGTTTTTTATTAAATATTACAAAGAACAATGGAAGAAAAATAGCTAGCTATAAATCTTACATTTCAACAACTGCTTTTGTATCTTTACTCAATTCTATGGAAGTTGAGTCACATCATCAAACATGATTTTCCTATATAGATCAAGGATTACCAACATCAATGATCTTGGCCTTGTTCAAACTTTAGTGGCCAAGGGATTATCAAATTCTGATTTTTATTAAGTGTTAATTCCCTATCACATAATTTTTTAGCTCTAATGCTAACATCCTTATCTTAATATTGATTGGAAAATGAAGAATCATAGAACATTGCTAAATGTGATGAGTGATTAGCTTGAAGTCAATAATAACATGCCCTATATAAAAGAAATATATATAAATAATTAGCTAATATAAATATAATTATATATGTTCTACATAAATGAAAGTTATTTATCGATTGAGGACTCACCTTGTCCACACTTAAATTATACTTAAATCGATCATTTAATATTCAAATAGCTGAAATATGCACTCAATAAATATATAGGTTTGGCCAAATTTCAGTTTGATTTATTAAATCAATTTTTTTTATTAAGAATTTATTGAAAATAAGCTAAAGAAATTTTACAAAAAGATGTGCAAAACATCGCCTCAAAACATATTTTTTCTTGATGGCAAGCTATATTAAATATTTTTTATTTTGATATAGAATTCATTAAAGGGGATGGAAATTCTTTACTCAATTTCCTAATATGATAATTCTTACAAAACTGATAAAACCAACCATGTCTCGAAGGAGAGGAAAAGGAAAAGGAAAAGAAGAACCACCTACAAATCTTATTTCTTCTTTAAAATCCATTATCACCTGAGCTGAACCAGTCGAACAAGACTCTCAATCTGACCTTAAAAATATATATTTAAAAGTGGATTATGTCCCCTATTGAATTCCCAAAACTCCTTAAAATCCTTCAAAATTCCCTCAAGATCATTGAAGTGAAAAAATGGTCAGAGGCCTAATCTCCACAAGTAAAATATCTAAACTCATTAAAACAGAAAAAGAAGAATCTTTTTCAAAAATAATATCTAAAACTAAGAAAGAAGGATCATCTTCTTCCAATATAATCTCTAAAATATAAAAAGAGGGTCATTCTCTCAAAAATCATCTTAATATATTTTAAAACAAGTCTCTCAAACTATTATAATTGTAGAACAAGGATTTCATGACAGAAGTCCTTATAGTTCTTTGCAAAAAATGTTTGGAAAAAGTTAGTTCTATAAACAATGGGACCTAACCCAAACCCTAGAATATTATCAGAGTATTTTGAAATATACTAGATGTGTTGAATTCAAACACGTTTTTCACCAAAAATAACCAAGAAGATCCTTCATATTCTACCTACAAAATCGTCAAAATCTTGTCTCCATAAGAATGGGGTCCAGATTTATCCAAACATAAAATCTTCCCAATTTGTCTCAAAACCACCCAATAACATTACAAAACCTTTAATTATTGGGATTATGAACATGCTTGGTTCAATACCTTCTTAATTAAAAACCAATAATATTGCCATTCTTGGTTATTTTATTTCAATTGTAAAAAAATATTGAACCCACTAAAATATCCTCTCAGTTTACCCATTGGTGGAAATTCTTTAGATCTGCACCAAAGATTCTTATACTAAAGGTCTAGGAATGTTATGACCTTTTCAAAACACTCTTCAAACCCATGGAGCTTGAGAGAAGGTTTCCAGCCCTGTGTATCTCTTTAACAAAATTCTACCTTCCTTGGGTATGTGAATGGTTCCTTAAACCAACATATGACTCAGGAGTCATAGTTATAAAAAGAAGATATAAAATAAAATGATAGACATAATTCAATGTCCCCAAAAAATTCTAAAACTTATGGTGATTGCATGGCTTAACAAACATAGATATGGAATAGTGAAGCTTGAAGTCCAGCCAGTATAATACCAATTCTTACCTCAAAAATCCCATGCAAGTGCGCTACTTGTTATAGCAAAAATAGAAGAAGAATATCTGGAAATCATGCTACAGCTCTTAAAAGACAAAACCAAATCTTCCAACAAAACATCTAATGTCTCTGCTTCAGACATCTCAAAACCCTTGGTAGACCTTGCATATGACTAGGCTAAGCTCTATTTGGTGCCCATTGACTAGGCTAAGCTCCCTCTCTACCTCTATTCGATGGCCCTTAACTAGGCTGAATTCTCTCTAAGTTGACAACAAACTTTCTTGCCTCCCCATAAGCTTCCTCCAAGGTGCATGGCACTATCTTAGTTAATTCCATGAACAGGTTGAAGCTCTTCAGTAGGCCTCTCTTGAAGGTCTCCATAGCAATAGAACTAGTGTAGTCAGAGATTTCCAATTTCTCTTCTTTGAATTACTTCATGTATTCTTCTATCGATTCTCCTTTCCCTTGGATAATAGAGAAAAGGTGGTGAGATTCCTTTCTCAAGGGTTTGTTGTAGGTGTAGTTCATAATGGATAGCTTGGCGAACTATGGGAAATAGGATATGGATTTGAGACACAAGTTGTTAAACCATTTCTGTGCCATGGCTGTTTTAAACTGTTGAACATGTGTTACTGGATTTTTTGTCCCAAAATAATCAAGGCATTTGGGAGTATTGAACTTGGGTGGTAGCTCATCATTTTCAATTACATCAGAAAAAGGGAGGCGTATAGTTGCTCATAATCTCTATCCACCTCATACGGGGTTTTCCCTTTCTCATGTTTCTCACTTGCCACCTATAAGGCTTGATCTTGCCTTTTATTATTCTCCTCTAGAGTTTATAGCCGTGTCTCCCAATTTTTTTCTTTCTTGAAGCCATTGTTCCTCATCAGGCCGTGCTGAGTTGGAGAGGGGATTTCTTTCAACTTTATGCCTAGTTTGCTGGGGTTTAGATTGGCCATTCCTAATTGCCTCTCCAATGGTCAGTTTAGTGGTGGGATTTTTTTAGATCCTTCCTGATAATTGTATTTTATACAGTTATTTTCATCAATTTTAGTAATGATAATTGCTATGTTCTTTTAATATTTAGTTAATTTTTGTTAAATAAATTAATATTTTCCTTTTATGCATTAAAATACATTTTTAATAAAATTAAATAATTTGTATCGAAAATTTACTTAATTTCATATTTGTTTGTCCACAAATATAATTTCAAATAATATAGCTCTTAATTAAAATTTATAAAAATCGAAAATATAATTTAAATTAAATTTGGGCTTAATTATAATAATTTAAAGTTTAAAAATTTAATTTAAAATTAGCAAAGGGCTTAATTGTAATTTAAGAAAGTTTAAAATGTAATTTGAAATATATTTGTGGGTGAAAATATAATTCATAAAAGTTTAATTTTCGTGTAGGAGAGATGAAGTCCACGCGCAAGATCACAATCGCCCAACATGGACCGTCCGATCAAAGACGCAACGGCTCAGATTTGTGCGTGCTCATCAAACACGACCAAAGCGACTGGGTGCAGGCTCTGCGCTTTCACGCAGCTCGGCGTCCGAGTGGGGCCCACGTGTCTGACGCGTTGCATTCGTTGTCCCCCACCCTCGCGTGCTCCTTTTCCAGTGCGGTTGATTCACGTGCGCCCGGTTATACCACGAACCAGAATATGCCACGTGTCCCACTTAATATTTTAGCAATTAATATTCCGACTCGTGGCATGTTACAATGAGCGCGACCGCGCTGGATCTCACCCCTCGATGCAGCCGTTGGCTCCCATGCGACAAGCAATCGTGTGCCCATTTTCTTCAACCAATGGGATGCTGCCACATGTCCCACTAATTTTTTCCGCGAATCATAATGCGACACGTGGCAATGTGAAAAAAAGGAACGCGCAGCATCTCCACTCACTTTTTTGATTCCATTTTCGATACAATTTTTGTCCCCCACGCGTGTAATTTATTATTTTCGCCATACTTCATTGTCCCCCGCGTGTATTAATTTTAAATATTTTTGATGAATTTTTTTAGGTATAAATAGGTGATATTATTATAGAGTTGAAAAGTTTTTTTTAGTTTAGAATTTTTGTGTTGTTCGGTTTTAGACTGCAGAACACACAGAAGCCATTTTTTGGCTTTTGTTGTGTTCTGCGTGTGCCAAATATTTTCATTTCTTCGTGTTTTAATTCTCCTTCTTCTTCCTTTAATTTTTCAGTATCTGTTGTAGTTTTTATTTTAATTTAATGAAGTAATTTAATTTTTCTAGGGTTGCATTTGATCTGAATTTATGAAGCTTTGATTTTAATTATTTTTTTGAAAGATTTATAAGACGTTCGATTTGTTCATTCTATTTTGTGCTTAATGCTTTTTGATTATTTACGAATTTTATCAAACGATTTGTGGCATAAAAATAAACTTGAGAAAGGCATTTTTGTGTATATTGCTCATAAATAGAATGACATGTATGATGAAGGATAGGAATATACACTAATTGTATGTGTGACCATTTGAAAACTTAGAACGTAATGAATCTTGGTAAATTTAATTCTCATAGAGATATAGTGAATTAATTTAACGAGGTGTGTTTATATGGAGCTTGGAAGAGATGTATGAATAAAATTAGAAGTTTTCGGTTGACAAATTAAATGTACTAAAAAATATAAATCAAAAGAAAATAACACGATTTGAGTGGATTAGTTTGGTGAAAAATTGCAATCCTAGATTTCTTTTATTTTTTTTAACTCTTTTCTTATTTTTCTAAATCAACGATTGTTTTGGATAAAATCAGAGCGATACAATTTTAGTAATCAACAAACTATAGTAACAAATCCTCGTGGGAACGATGCTCTACTTACAAATCTTTATTACTTGTGACCGTGTATACTTGCACGATTTCTGTGTGTTGCAAAACACACAACACTTCCCTATCCCTTGGAGTGTAGAGACATGTTTTCTATTTGGTTTCTTCAATCTCTTTTCTTAGCTCGAGCAGTGGGTGAGATAACTCATGGTAGAGGGTGTTATCCTTTCCCTTAGTCTTATTGGTTGTCGGTTGTATGTTTCTTTGAGTAGCCATTGTTTTGCAATCGGTTGAATTCGACCATCTTTTAGACCGAGTTCTTACCATGGTGTTCATGGATCATGAGTAGTGTGTTATTGATCTTCCTATTTTCTCTCTAGGAGTGAGGTGAATCTTAAAAGGATATGGGTTAGAAACTTGTGATTGACCTCAAAATTTGAGCCCCACGGTGGGCACCAAAATGTTGAGATTCAATATGTTATGAAGGGAGATTAGAGAGAAGTTAAGACAATTGGCTGAATGTGAGGATCCTCATGAAGGTTCCATCTATTTATAGAAAATTTATGGATATAGGTGTCAATTATATAATGTGTACATATATTTACTTGTTAGGGGGCATAATTGGCCTAAAGTGCAACATGTCAGAGATCTAGGTCAAGTTTAGCTCGTGCTATCCTTCAACTCATGTTGTACTTGAGATCAGGCTATGGGGATATCTGAAGGACCTCATCATAGAAAATGAAGACAGAAGAGGTCACCAAGGTGGACGAAGAATATTTCAACTAATAAACTTATTAGGCAGTGGTAGGGAACCTCGTGGTGAACCCAACATTAAAACCATACATGGAGAACTAGGAGTCAGTGTGGCCTCTAACAAATGTTGCAAAAGATTTGCAATTGAGTTACCCAATACCCCTCATGTTTACACCTTGGATAAAGCGAGACCTCCTACATAAATCATTTTCATAGATAGGGATGAAACCTCATCCCATTACGAGGACCCTCTGGTGATAACCCTGAGGATCGGATCTTGTGACATCCATCGAATAATGATTGATACTAGAAGTTCAGTAGACATCTTTTTTCTGACCACAAATAGGGCTCTAAGAGTAAAGGACCCTAATATAGTCAAAACAATGCTACCTCTTATAAGATTGATTAACACCACCACCTATGTAATAGGAATGTTAATCCTACCTATCCTGATAAAAGGAATAATAATAATGACCAATTTTGTGATCATTGACGCCCCTACACATTACAATGCTATCTTGGGAAGGCCATGGATACACAAGATGAAGGTAGTACTATTCACCTTCTACCAGGTAATCAAATTCTCTACAACGGAAGGTCCCGAAGAGATAAGAGGAGATCAAGAGAATGCCAAAAGTTGTTATAATGCCACTATGAAGGGGACTACTCTCAAATAACAATCACCGAGGGGTCTCCCTAAAAATAAAATAAGAAATAAAAGTGTGATGAAGTCGATCTTTTTAAATAAAGTGAAGGACCTCCTGACCAATGTTGGGGGAAAAGCCATCTTATGAAAATAGGTGAGGACTTGAATGTAGAGCTCAAGGGGAAAGTCTCACAATTCCTCAAAGATAATGCATATATCTTTGCATGGACCCTAGCAGACATGTCAGGAATTGATTCAAGCATTATAATGCATCGACTAAATGTTAACTCAGAAGCTAGACCTATCTAAGAACGAAAAAGAAAATTCCCTTGAGAGAAAAATGAGGCAACCAAACACCATGTAGTTGCCCTCAAAGAGGTTGGGTCATTATGGAGGTCAAGTATCCCTCATGGATCTAAAATGTGGTACTAGTGAAGAAGGCATATGGAGCATCTAGTATGTGTGTAGCCTTCACTATTCTAAACGAGGCTTATCCCAAGGATTTTTCCCCTCCTAAGCATTGATCAGCTAGTGGATGCCTCTTCCAAATTTGGATTGATGAGTTTCCAAGATGTATACTCTCGGTATCACTAAATCAGAATGAACCCAGAGGATGAGGAGAAAACTTCTTTCATAACGGAATATGGGACGTTCTGCTACATGAGGATACCATTCGGGTTGAAAAATGTAGGTGCAATATATCAATGCCTCATTAACAAAATGTTCAATATAAAGTTGGAGAAGAATCTAGAAGCATACATTGATGAAATAGTGGTAAAGTCAATTCAACCCTTGAACCATATCAAAGATCTATAGAGATATTCAAAGTGATATGAAGGTATGACGTGAAACTTAACCCCAAAAATTGCATCTTTGGTATAGTCTCAGGGAAATACAACAACTCAATGGAAGAATAGGGGCGATGACCATGTTCATTTCTAAATGCATGAATATGTGTATGCCCTCCTTAAAAATGCTAAGAAAGAATAAGACTATTTTTTGGAATGAGGATTGCAGCACAGCTTTTGAAGAAATCAATAAGTACCTTAGTAATACCCCCGTCCAGGTCAACCCCTACCAAGAGAGATTGTTTATCTATATTTGGCTATCACACCCAAACATGCAGTGTCTTGCTAATAACTAAGAGGAGCAAAATTTATCACCCCATCTACTATGTTAGCTAAATTTTAACAGAGGCCCAAAGCAAATATACCATCATAGATAAACTTTGCTTTGCTTTCAAGATTACTATATGAAAGCTCAGGCATTACTTTGGCTAACAGAAAATCATGGTACTCACCTCACACCCTCTTAAAAATATCCTAATGAAACCAGAGGTTGCGAGGAGACTAGCCTAGATAGTCATAGAGTTGGGAGAATATGATATCAAATACATGGCTAGAATAGCCATCAAAGGGCAGGCTGTGGCTAAATTTGTGTTTGAATTTACTGATAGTCCCAAGGTCTTTAAAAAACAAAGATAGTGGAAGTATGTATGGTAGACAAGAATGAGGCATCGACCTGGCAAGTATTTTTTGATGGGTTGTACAAATTTAAAGGCGCATGACTAGGGGTGGTTATAGTGGATAAAGAGGACAACTGCTTTGATTATGTAGTTAGGCTTGATTTTCAAGCAACCAATAACATCACGGAATATGAATTTTCCATATTTAGAGTAATGACCGTGAAAAGCTAGGGGTTGATAGAATCACCTTACGTAGCAATTTTTGGGAATATTTGAAGAAAGATACGAAATGATGAAGAAGTACTTGGAGAGATTAAAATGAGAATGCTCAAAATTCTTCAGGTTCAAGATTGAGCAAATAGCACCAAACGAGAACGGTCATGCCAATGCCATAGCAACCTTGGCATAAATAAGGGAGACAAAGTATGATTGGATGGTATTAGTAATGGTGCTAGCGGAAGCATCTTTGGAAGAGGTCGAAAGAAGGATTGGATGCATGGACACTCCCTTTATCACATGGTTCACCCCAATCTACAATTTCTTGGAAAAATGGGACCTACTTGAAGATTGCACTACTATGAAGGAAATTGAAGCCAAGGCAGGTTAGTACATGATCGAGGCAGGAAAAATATTATGAAAAACCCCACTTGGCCCTGCCCTCTTATGTATAGCTATAGAGGGAGCCAAAAGGATGATGTGTGAAGCACACAAAGGAAACTGTGGTTGTCATTCTTGGGGTAGAAGATTATCACAAAAAATTATGTGACCAGGTTATTATTATCCCACCATACTAATAGATTGCATCAAATACGCTTAGAAGTGCACTCAATGCCAAAGGTTTGCCTCACTGACCCATACACCCCCAAATACCATGGTGGGGGTAGTGAGTCTCCTTGGCCTTTCTATAACTGGGGACTGGATATAGTAGGACCCCTACCTATAGGCACGGGCTAGAAAAAGTTTCCTTTTATTGCCACTATTATTTTTCAAAATGGATCGAAGTAGAACCCCAAGAAAGATTATGAGAGGAAGAGGTAATTCGGTTTATATGGAAATCCATAATTTTTCATTTCAGCCTCCCTAGGGAACTCATTTTAGAAAATGTACGGCAATTCACTGGTCAAAAAATCAAAGTATGTGCTCTCAAATACAATATTAAGATGAGCCACTCAACACCATACTATCCCCAAGAAAATGGTCAAGTAGAGTCCTCTAATAAAATAATCATCAAACTATTAAAGAAAATTTAGAAAGCACTAAAGGACGATGGGTGGAGGAGCTTCCAAGCACATTATGGGCTATCAAGATAAGCCCTCGCCAGAGCACTAACGAGACCCATTTTCCTTAGTCTGTGGAACCTAGGCAGTTATACCAACCAAGGTCATAATTCCTACCCATAGATCAGTGCTAATAGGGGAAAAAATGAGGTGAGAAGAGCAACCAAATTGACCTTAGTAGAGTAAAAAACAACTAAAGTTTAAGAAGGATAAGTGAGGAAAAAAGAAAAATATCAAAATACTACAACAAAACCATGCACTTCAAAACATTTTCCAAGGGTGATTAGGTTCTCAAGAGGATATTCCCCAATAAAAATGAATAGAAGGCTGGTAAAATGGGTGTCATGGTCCAGATGGTACCAAATTATAAGAACCTAAGGTATTTAAGGGCTAGGTCCCAAGTTCGAGACTGGAAAAGGGCGAAAGGAATGGGTACACGATTTATAAACATTATGGGGCCCACCCTAATATTTTACAATGTGAGAGTAATGTGAATTTCAACCATGATCAAACAGATATTACCCCATCAAAAATTCATATTATGTACAAGATCTTAAAAATCTCAAAGGGAGGCCGTAAACCTACATATTACCCAACCATCAACAACTTAGAACAACTTCCATTGAGTATTTATGTTTAAGGGGATTATTGACTAAATAGTCGACAAGCTTATTCTAGTCACCAATGTTTGCCTCAATAATATACCCTCAAACACCCTGACCATAACCACAATAGGTTTTTTAGAATAGGTTGGGAGAACTATTTTCCTACCTTTGCTATTTTTCTGTGTTGGTTTTCGTGGGCCTTGGGTATGGATGGTGTGTAAGTGGGACTGTACGAGGTAGTTATGTAGTAGTATCTTGTGGTGGTGTTGCAAAGCAGTTTTGAATTTGCTATTTTCAAAGATGAAATGGCTGTACATGGCAAGGAAAGAAAGAAAAAGAAAATAGAAGCATTGGGGTGGGGATAGTGTGGGTGGGTGGGAATTTCTGGGTTTTTGTTTTTGGTTAAATTGAGTGGAATGTATAAAATACCCATTATGTTTATAATTTCTTAACAAAATACGAAAAAATAATAGCAAATTTAAAATGTTCAGTAATTGATAGTAAAAAAATATTAAAATAGGAAATTTAAAGTAATTTAAAATTTTTTGAACAAAAAAGAAAGTTTAAAAAATGTTAGTACATAATAATGATGGTTTTATTTTCACTATATTTTAAATTACTTATTATATTAAAAAGATGAAAGGTGCTAAGTTAGAAAAATATCATTTAATCCTTTTTATTTTAGAAATGTGCTAAAAAAAGATAGTTAGTAATTTTAACATATTTTATGAAAACATTATCGAGGGTATCCGTGTCATTTCATTATGCAATTCTTAAAATTGCCTGATTAACCCCAATCTTTGTCTATCACCCTCTTCAATAGAGTAAATAGAACATTAGCCCTAAAAACTTTGATTGAGTCCTAAAAACTTTGATACCGTTTGTCATCTATAAGGGTTTCTTTTTCTTTACTTCTCTTCTAGCATAATCAACACCTCTCTTTTATAGTCAAAATGGGTTATAGAGATGACAAACCTTTTTTCGTTTCTCTTCTAGCTTTGTCGTCCCCTCCGAAAATGAATTTTGGTTTTCTCTTAGAGAAAATAGACACAAGAGAAATGGAATTTGGTTTCAAATTTATTCATTTCATATAGTGAGGTTGAAATGATGATAACCCTTGACATTTTTCATTATTTACATGATTTATTTCTTTTAAAAAATTTTATCAATAAAATATGTATAAATACTACTAAAAATTCTTATGTGATTTCTTTTTATAAGTAAAAGGATTAATAAGCACTTTTTATAAGTAAAAAGACTAATGAACACCTTTCTTAATTTAGAAGACTAAACAATACTTTTACTCAAATAAAATAGACCCTTAAAAGCTTTTCCCAATTAAAAATGTCCTAAATTGAAATTTTATTTATATGATTTCTACCAAAAAAAGAAATTGAAGACATAAATATTTGCATTTATATAACCCTATATATTTTCTACTAATTAGTGGAAGATGATCTCTCATATTACCAATCCCTAATAGCATTACTTGTTTCCATTTCATTTGTTTTTCTTTCCAATGCCTTCCCACACTCTTTGGAAAGTTCACTAGAGGTCAGTAATGGTCATATGAACCTCGATCATGACGTCCAAATTACATAAAATCACCTAATTTTGTGTTAGTCTCCATTTTGTATCAAAATCACTTAAAGTAAGGCATTGCCTTGTCATGGTAAAGTATAAGTCCTTTCATTTTTTTATTGGTATTCTTGTGTGAAAAACACACTTTCTATATTTTATTTAATATTTTTTCTATTCATTGTAAGGGCATTACTAGTGCCGGATGAGCAGAATCGTGATCGCCAAATACTTTGATGAACGAAAACCGGCATCGCCGATCCTGCCAATACTTTGGTTTTATATTTATAAAACTCTCGCAAGTGCACGAATCATTTCGTAGAAAATGATAAGTATACTCCCAAGGTCGATCTAAGGAAGGAATGTATGTGGTTTTTAATTTATTATTCAAACTTTTAAAAACGAAATTAAATCCTAAACATCCTGTCACGATATTTTGGGTTTTGTGTTTTTAATCTAATTACGTAAAAATTAAACATAGATTCAATAAACATTCATGCAAATTTTATCTTTTATAAATAAGTGGAGTATTTATGGATATAATAACTAAGTTAATTATGCTTGCCGTATTATTTAGGTTATTAAAGATATGAATTGATATTTATTGATTCTCCTTTTTTGTATGAATACCACCTTTGGTGGGGTTAGATATTCTTTGTTAACTAACAAATCAATTAACACCTATGGGTGGGGTTGATAACTAATTTGGTTAATTAAATTAATTCCTTTTTCTAAGAGATTGAAAATGAACCATTTAAATGCCACCTTTGGTGCGGGTTAGACATTTAAACTTTATTCAAGGTGTCCAAATTAAACCCTAAGAATTTAGTTATCCGAGTACTAACTTTCAAGTTTTAAAACCACTACCGAAAACATGTCACAATACATTTTCGTGACAATAATTCTTATAAAAACTTTTGAAATAGAGCTTCACTCTAACTACCTAGCGATTGTACCATCAAATAAAAGAGCACTACTCTAAATCGACGGATAACTAAACCTTAAAATCTAATTTTCGTGTTTAAGTTTGTAATGAAAAATAATATATTTCTCTCTAACATTCTTAATATAAAATCATGAATAAAAATAAAATCAATTCATTTTAGAGATTTTTACCTATTTAATATTTCTAAGCATAACAACGTCATTATTACATCATGTTTACTAAACAACAACAGTAAATTTAACCACGGACAAATTAAATATAACATGTAAGAATAAAGCATAAAAATAACTCAGAAGAAAATAAAATCCTTACGTAACTTCGACGCTTATTCCCGTTCATTGGAAAAACTCCAAGCGGAATTTGTACTCCCATTTATTGAATCAAAAGCTAAAATATTACAAAAAACATAACTAGTTCTTCCCTAAAAAGGGAAGAACTCTAAAACTAGAGAAACTAGCTAAAACATAAGAAAAACTAGCTAAAACATAAGAAAAACTAAAAAACTAAAAACTAAGAAATGGAGAGAAAGAAAGAAGTTAAGAGAGAAGTGAGTTTTGAAGGTGTGCTTTGAAGTGAATGGAAGAGGGTATTTATAGGTGAGGGGATGGAGAGAAAAAATGAGTAAAAAAATGTTAAAAAAATATAAAAAATAAAAACGCGGTAAGTGACATTACGCAGAGATCATCAATGACGTCACATGACGTCATAGAAGTGCTGCACGTGAAAAATGGGTCAAAAACGCGTTGCGCTAGCGGTACAGGTTGATGTTGTTACAAGAATCAAGGCTGTTGCGGCATGAACAGAATCACATAGTTGTCATACAGACGTATCAGCACAGCAGATCTTTCGGCCGCACAGTCTACAAGATCTTCCGCGCGCAAAGGTGGCCGGCGCACTGCATGAAACAACCAGCGCGTTTGGAAGCTGGTGCTGCGCGGCGGCCGTCAATGGCGGCGTTTTGACATTTTGACATTTTTGACCCATTTTGTCCAGCTTTTTCCATATTTGTCGACCTTTACGCATTTATTTATTGATATTTTTGTGATGTATTGCTTCAAGTATTCCTCTTTGAGTCTTTAAATTGCGTTTTTAAGCCAAAATACCTGAAAAACAATAAAAATACCTGTGATTCCGAAAAGACAAATTTAAATAAATATATGATAAAACAAATAAATATACATACTTTTAATCAATTAACGTAGCATAAAATCATGGTTATTTTAGTGCTTTTGAGCACTCATCACAACCTCCAACTACTTGCTAGTCCCTTAGCAAGAAGGTTTATAAAAAATAAAAATTAAACTATCCTAAATCACTCCGTGGATTGACACGTTGCATTTAGCCTATCCAACAAGCCTTTAAACCCTGCAGGCCCTAGTGACGAGTTTGAGTCTCGTGAGGTTTTCAAGAATGATACCCACAAACATTGAACTAAATGTAAAAATAAAAAAACAATAAAAACAATGAAATCAAAAACTAAAATTACAACAAAATCAAAAATTAATTTTTTTTTTTTTTTTGAATAAGAGAAAACAACATATCACAAAAATGTCTTATACTTTTTAATCTCCTTTAAGATCATAATTAAAATCTTAAGCATAAGTTATTTTAATCTCTTCAAACAATCATGATTTATTATAATAATTAGTCGAAAATCATTTTCATATTTCATGTCAAGAATGTAACAATTTAATTTCACGCAATTTGATTGTGATGAATCAGAATTCACAGCGACTCTATTCCTCACAAGTCAATACTCGAAACACCGAATCCTACATGGGTTCAAACACTCATACTAATTTATATGCGAAAGAGTTGATGTATAGAAATGAACTAATATGTTCGCATATGTATAAAGAATAAAGGCTCAAAGTGTTATTTTAACATTGATCTCATGAAAGGAATCAAATGTATAAATTATAAAGATATCATATATAAAAATTATTTTCATGCATAAATCAAAATCATTAAGAAAGAATTTCAAGATATATGCCTTTTACAAATGAAGAGAGTGCAATGACTTTTAGGAAATTATTTCCTATATCTTTCTTTTGTAATTAACTTTTACTCACAACTTTGTAGGCAATGTGGGTTATAGTATGTAGATTATACTATATATTCTTTATCTCTCTATTTTTTCTCAAGATATTTCTCAATATATGTATTTTGTAGAGTCAACCCATGTACAGATTGTACATTTTTTTGGTGAAAGTGGTTAATTTTGTGGCTTTTCTGTTTGATCTTGGTTTAGGTAACCCTATATATGTCTTTTTTTGTGTAAGCGATATGCATAAATGAGATAAAAGCATATACTATCAATTTCTACTCAAATCATTTAATCTAAGCAAAAATAATAATAAAAAATATATGATACTCTATTAAGATGAGAAAAAATTCATACATTCAATGGTAATACCTATAGAGATCATCTAAAAATTTGAAGAAATAAGAAATGTGTTTGGAGTAGAAAAAAATATATATTTCACTCTAAAAAAAAGGAAATTAGGCTCAAATTATATCTCACAAAGGTAGTCTCCACTAAAAAAAATCATAAACACCGATTTTGGGTTTAATATAATTTCTACATCTTATCAAGAAATACTAATTATGACAAAAACTAACTAATTATCAAAAATAATTACAAAATATTTCATGATATGTTTTCAAAAATTAATCTAACAGTACAAAAGACTTAACCATTTACTTAAATTTGATTTAAAGAAATGATAAATTTTTGTGAGAAAAGTTTTTTTTTTATTCCAAAAATTACTAAATCACACAAAATAGAAATAAAACCAAACACACAAAAAAATGAAAAAATATATTTTTTATTTTTAAATATATTTTTTATTTTTAAATTGTTAAAAAAAATTTTTTAATTAAGCATGGTAACTTTTCACCACCCCCAACCTAGAACTTACATTGTCCTCAATGTAACAACTGTAAATTAAAGATAAAGAAAATAGAGAAGAAATATTACCTATTTCCTGAGAATGTGCAAGTAGTAATGGAAAATGCAGGTGCATCCATCATATTCATCATTAAAGTGTATACAGACATATCGCTGTGAACTTCTAACATCTCAACAAATATTTTTAGTTTTAACAATTTAAAAATTATTCACGTAATTAAAATGAAATAAACAATAAAATTAAGTAAATAAAAGAAATAAAAGAAAATTACCTAAAATGATGAGTTGCCTCCATCCAAATAAGCTTAGTTTAACGTCTTAGCAAGACGTAACTTGGGATTGTATTTTAAGTAAAACTCAATGTCCCCTCATCATCAGTCAATCAAACCCGCAGTAAGACAAGGTCAGTCTACCTATACTTTTTCGCAAATGCCCTATTGATTTTCAGATTTCTTTCTGTACTTAAAACTAGAGGCATATTTTGAGTTTTAGATAACCCACATCTAGGTACAAATCAAATAATTAAGGCATAAAAACACAATTGTACCTAGATTAAACAAAGCAACTAAATCCTTAGATTATAATTAAAACTTTTAAAATTTTGGAGGTAGTTTCAGAATTTATGTTTTTTTTTTATTTTTAAGAAAAAAAAATATAACATAATCAGTATTAACCAAGAGTGCTCCCAGGAAAGAATGGTGGTGCAAAGGCTCCTTAAAAACCATCCTCCTGTATTGCAACAACGTTCCCGAGGAAAGACTACATTAAAGGCTTCCAAGAACTAGTCTCCTGCATTAACTCCCAGATCTTTACTTTTCATGTTATTAAGTTAAGTTAAATAAAAATTTAAGTTAATGAAAATCTAAGTTAATTAAGTTTAAAGAAAAGGTTAATTAAGTTAAGTGAATTAAAAAAAATCTAAGTTAATTAAGTTAAGTTAAAAAAAATCTAAGTTAATTAAGTTAGTAAAAAAAATTAATTAAGCTAAGTGAAGTAAAAAAAAATCTAAGTTAATTAAGCTATGAAAAAAAGTTAATTAAGTTAAGTGAAGTAAAAAAATCTAAGTTAGTTAGGTTAATGAAAATTTAAGTAAAAATCTTAGTTAATGTAAAAAAGAAAAATTTAGGTTAATTAAGTTAGTAAAAAAAATTAAGTTAAGTAAGTTAAATAAAAATCAAGAAGAAAAAAATAACTAAAGAAAGAAAAATAATAAAATAAAATAAAATTGAAAAAGGTAAAAGAAAATAAAAATAAAATAAAATTATGATTTAAAATAAATAAAAAAATAGTAAAAATTAAACTCAAAAAATTAAAATTTTGGTTTTTTTTATTTTTTATTTTTTTTATTTTTTTTATTTTTTTATTTTTTTTATTTTTTTTATTTTTTTTATTTTTTAATTTTTTTAAATTTTTTTTATTTTTTTAATTTTTATTTTTTTTATTTTTTATTTTTTATTTTTTATTTTATTTTATTTTTATTTATTTTTTATTTTTTATTTATTTTTTATTTATTATTTATTTATTATTTATTTTTTTATTTATTTTTTATTTTTATTTAAAATTTATTTAAAAAAAAATTTATTTTTTTATTTTTTTATTATTTCTTATGAAATTTAAAATTTGAAATTTGATTAAATTTTTTTTATTTATTTTTTTATTTTTTTTACAATAAAAAAAAAAATTACAATAATTCTACAAAGACAAAAATATTTTTAAAATTTTGATAAATAAATTAAAAACGCTATTCCTTCAGCCTGCAAGAATTCCGCCAAAACTTGATGAAAGCGTAATCGTGATCGCCAAATACTTTGATTTAATCAAAACCCAGATCGCTGATCCTGCCAATACTTTGGTTTATATTTATAAAACTCTCGCTTAGTCTACGAATCATTTCGTAAAATGATAAAGTATACTCCCAAGGTCGATCTAAGGAAGGAATGTATGTGGTTTTTAATTTATTATTCAAACTTTTAAAAACGAAATTAAATCTAAACATCCCCGTCACGATATTTTTGGGTTTTGTGTTTTTAATCTAATTACGTAAAATTAAACATAGATTCAATAAACATTCATGCAAATTTTATCTTTTATAAATAAGTGGAGTATTTATGGATATAATAACTAAGTTAATTATGTCATTCGTATTATTTAGGTTATTAAAGATATGAATTGATATTTATTGATTCTCCCTTTTTGTATTTAATACCACCTTTGGTGCGTTAGATATTCTTTGTTAACTAACATAACAAATCAACACCTACAAGCGGGTTGATAACTAATTTGGTTAATTAAATTAATTCCTTTTCTAAGATTGAAAATGAACCATTTAAATGCCACTTTGGTGGGGTTAGACTTTAAACTTTATTCAAGGTGTCTAAATTAAACCTAAGAATTTAGTTATCCGAGTACTAACTTTCAAGTTTTAAAACCACTACCGAAAACATGTCGTCAATACATTTTCAGATAATAATTCTTATAAAAACTTTTGAAATAGAGCTTCACCTAACTACCGCGATTGTACCATCAAATAAAAGAAAGACTACTCTAAATCGATCGATAACTAAACCTTAAAATCTAATTTTCGTGTTTAAGTTTGTAATGAAAAATAATATATTTCTCTCTAACATTCTTAATATAAAATCATGAATAAAAATAAAATCAATTCATTTTAGAGATTTTTACCTATTTAATATTTCATAGCAATAACAACGTCATTATTACATCATGTTTACTAACAATGAAAATTAGCTAAATTTAACCACAGACAAATTAAATATAACATGTAAGAATAAAGCATAAAAATAATCAGAAAGAAAAATAAAATCCTTACGTAATCCTCGACGCTTATTCCGCTCTTTGGAAAAACTCCAAGCGAATTTGCACTCCCATTTATTGAATCAAAAGCTAAAATATTACAAAACATAACTAGTTCTTCCCTTAAAAGGGAAGAACTCTAAAACTAAGAGAAACTAGCTAAAACATAAGAAAAACTAGCTAAAACATAAGAAAAACTAAAAAACTAAAAACTAAGAAATGGAGAGAAAGAAAGAAGAGAGAAGTGAGTTTTGAAGGTGTCTTTGAAGTGAATGGAAGAGGGTATTTATAGGTGAGGATGGAGAGAAAAAATGAGTAAAAAATGTTAAAAATATAAAAAATAAAAAACGCGGTAAAGGGACATGTTTGAGGAATATCAATGACGCCAAAGATGACGCCATAAAGGGCGTAACGCGGAAAAATGGGTCAAAAACGTTGCCAAGGCTATGCGGCTAACGTCAAGGCCTTGCTGGCTGAAAGAACCCCGCTACATGAGGTCACAAGATGAAACGATACCCCGTTAGCCATGAGCTGCTAGCGCTATTGTACCGGGCGCGCATGGCCATTGCTTTTTGACATTTTTGACATTTTTGACCCATTTTGTCCAGCTTTTTCCATATTTGTTGACCTTTCCCATTTATTTATTGATATTTTTGTGATGTATTGCTTCAAGTATTCCTCAGTCTTTAAATTATGCGTTTTTAAGCCAAAATACTCAAAACAATAAAAATACCCGTGATTCCGAAAAAGACAAATTTACATAAATATATGATAAAACATATAAATATATATATTTTTAATCAATTAATGTGCATAAAATCATGGTTATTTTAGTGCTTTTTGAGCACTCATTAGTGCCTCAATATCACTTAGGAAATAGTTTCGTATTTACCTGTTACACATATTCACTTTCTTATATTGCATATAATTTGCATTGTTAGGTATTAGTTATTTTGTTGTCCTATTAGTGACATTATTTGATGTTATGGTGTTCCATTGGGGGACATTGTTTATTAATTATGTTGTCTCATTGGTGACTTGACATTTCTCAGTCTTTGAAATTTTTTTTGTGTTGTTTTAGGCTAGCGAGTGAGGACTCGACATTTCTTGGTGTTTGAAATGATTTTTTGTGTTATTTTAGGTAAGCAAACTTGCTCTCGTCAGGGTGCTTGCCACCACTTGCCATTTTTGGCAGCAAGTGTGTAGCAATTATTACCCATATCCGCCTTATTTTCTTGGCCATAATTGAGGGAAAACTCTACCCATTTGGCACTAGACTTTCCTGGTGTATTCTTGGTCCTATTTTCTTCTAAATGTTAGGTTTGGGAAGTAGTGTAGCTATTGCATGATGTAGGACATCAAAGAATGGTTTCTCATATATCTCAAGCATTGGGTTGATTAGAAAAATCTAAGATTGAGTGAGAATTTTTTGATAGTGAAAACCCACCTTATTTCGAGAAGTATTTCATAGTGTAGAATTGCTATGTTGACTGGTAGTTGTAAGGATGCAATAGTTCCTATAGGAGAGGAGCCTATATGGTAGTATACTACATGTCTGCTAGTAGTTACAAGGATGCAATAATTCCCTTAGATGTGGAGCCTATGTGGTAGTGTGATGTGTGTTAGTTGGTTGTTATGCGGTTGCAACTTAGTGCATAAGTGAGAAGCCTGTGTGTTTGTATGATTTGTGTCAACTTGTTGTTAATGGGTCACAATATGTATGCATGTAAGAAGTCTTTTCCATTAGTAGTGGATTATATGATATGCTGAATGAGCTCCAAGGATAAGCTTGGATCTACTTGGATCAGGTGTAATATTGATCGTGAGTGAGGGTAACTTATGCATAGTTAGGGTAGGTATTCTGACTGGTAGAGGTGTTTACAATTATATTTTTATCTAGTTACACACTATTGATTTACTTATTAATGAATTGTTTACTATCAAGTGGTTTCCCTAAGCAACCCAAGGATGTTACTACATATTAAATGGTTCTATATAGGTTTACCTTTTTACATGATGTGTTATGTACGATCGCAAACTATGAGAGTACAATCATCACTTACTAAATATGTTTGCAAATAAAAGGTCTTGAAGTTATTGAAAATCATTTATAGTTTTTGTAACATGTTTACTTGATCCACATGTTATATAGTCTTTGTCATGTTTTTGCATGTTGCTAGCTTATATAGAAGCATATGAGTTATATTGTCACTAGTGTGTTTATCACAGATCTTTCTTCCTTATCTACTAGTTATTTTTGTGGGGTTTTTGAATTAAGCATGCTATCAGCTTGAATCATGTCGTGAGGCCTTCATGGTCGAGTTGGAATAGAGCTTATGAATATATTCCATTGGTTGGTGTATCCACCCCTCTTGTAGGTCTCGAATGCCTATTTGGTCATAAGTTAAATTGACATATATGCTCGATTCTAGAGCTCTATATAAATATATACACACACTTGATTTGTTTATGTGTTTTTAAACTTTGTCTCTAGTGGACTAGGTTATTATAGTTCTGTGAGGTTATTTATCTCCATGAACTTGTTTTGGTTGAATCATTTCCTTTTTTTCATATATTTTACATGCTTGTTTTGTGCATCTCTCTATGATTCATGTGTGACTGTAAGATGATATTGTCAAGGTAATATTTCTATGAATCATATGATGTATATTTGGTGCATAATCTCTTCCTATGCTTGGCTATTTAACCCTTTACTATTACTCTCCTCTTTGAGCTACTTTGACATATGTATGTGTGTGTTTTTTCTTTTTTCTTGCTTCTTCTCTTGTGGCTTTTTACATGAGTATCATGTAACATGATTTCATCATGTAGTGTTAAAGTATTAAGAATTTTCTTTTTATAGTCTTATCGATCATATGCCATATCATATAGGCTACATTTGATCTATTTTAGTAGGTGATTCATCTTTTTGCATTCTCAAATCAAAATGTTACTATATAGGCAAGGGTTCTATATGGGTTTACCTTGTTAGATGATGATTTATGAATAGTCGCATACTATGAGAGTACCATCAATACTTTCTAAATATAATTTCAAATAAAAGTACTTGAAGCTATTGAAAATCCTTAGTAGTTTATATAACATGTTTACTTGATCCAAATGTTGTGTATGGTTTATCACCTTTTTTATAGGTCTCTAATGCCTATTTGGTCATAAGTTAAATTGACATATATGCTCGATTCTAGAGCTCTATCTACATATACACACACCTTATTTGTTTGTGGGTTTGTAACCTTTGTCTCTCGTGGACTGGGTTATTATAGTTCTATAAGGTTATTTATCTCCATCAACTTTTTGTTGATTGCATCATTTCCTTCTTTCATTTTCTTACATGCTTATTTTATGCATCTCTCTCTTAAGTATGCATTTTATTATCATATCATTATTATATGATTGAAAATTGATTATAGGTGTGACTATAAGTTGATATTGTCTAGGTACTATTTCAATGAATTGTTTGATGTATATTTGTAGCATAATATTTTGCTATGCATGGCTATTTAATCCTTTACTAGTACCCTCTACTGCTAGCTACTTTGGCATGAATTTTATATGTGTATGTGTTTTTCTTTTTGCTTGCTTCTTCTACTATGGCTTATTACATGAGTATTATGTAGCATGATTTCATCATGTAATGGTAAAGCATTAAGACTTTGCTTTTTATAGTCTTATCGTTCATATGCCATATCATATATGCTAAATCTTATCTATTTTACTAGGTGATCATCTTTTCCATGCTCTTCTTTGACCTGTGCTTTAGATGTCTGTTTAGAGAAAACTATGGTGTGTTACCAGCTTGTGTACAAGAGTGCTATCTTTTGTTTTTCTATGTACTATGCTTAATTTGATTTCACTTATGGAATTGTATGTTATATAGTTTGTATACATGTCTTTATGACTCTTGACTTACATGCATTGTATTAACTAGACTAGTATGCTCAGTTGGCATTCTTGGTATTTTAATTGTTCACCCTATCTAAGCATGTCTCTTGCTTCTCTGTTGGAACTCGCATAATACTCTCATAATTAGGTATTTTAGTAGCATCCCTTGTTTCTTGACTTACTTTGGGGGTGTTACTTATTTTTCTCAAAAGTTAGTCAGAGCCTTTCCTACTTTCGATAAGCAATGATATGACTATTTTTGTTTTTTCTTTTGAGGCAATAATGTGAAATTCATGGTCAATGAACTCTTTGGAGGAAATTTTGTATGGTTTGTATGGATGATCTCCCTTGAGACTCATTTTCTTTTGGCCTATGATCTCCTTTGATGTCATCTCTGTCATCTCACTTGTTTGTGTGTTTTATGGTGTTTCATGATATTTACTATTTTTTAGTGTTTCCTAGTATGTATCTATTTTGTGAGGTTGTGAGTTATGTTATTCTTAACATGTTTAGTATGCTTCCCTATATGTTTTTTTTATTTTTGTGTGTCTAGATGCATGTACTTATGGAAAATTTTGAGAGTGTAGGATGTATAAAATATTTATTGCGTAACATGCATACATTTAGGGGGGAGATGTGTGTCAAATGTTTGATATCAGGGGATGTATTGTGCTTTTTTTGCATCCTTAGTGTTTGTGGTTGTCTTTTTTATGAGTTATTGTTTATGTTTTGTGATCATGTGTTGCTTCTATTTATTTTGTTCTTCTTAACATCCTTTTTATGAACCTTGCATAAATAAGGTAGTTAGTATGACATGTTGCATGCAATGTTTACATCGTCTTTCTTCAAATGTCAACCTTCTTACTTTGAAGTGTTTTATTGCATATAGTAATTGTCTGGCACTTGTTGTTAGGATAAACGACACATGTTTTCTTTGGTAGAATGGGATGTATTTTGTTTTGTTTGTGTATATTATAGGGTTAGGTTTGAAGATGGAATCTACCCAAGTCTCATTAGGGGAGGATAGTTAAGCTAGTAGGAGTGTATCAACTTGTAAAACAGTTGGACTCCTAGGGAACTTATTTTCACATATTCATTGACAAGTTTATGTGGCATTGGTGTTTGATTTCCTATTATGTCGATGTGCTATAAGCACATTGTGAAGTTCCTTATGGCCTCCTACTTCACGAAGAGACTTGTGGCTTCCTGCATTGTATTGAATCAGGATGTTAGTACATAGGCAAGGATTCTATATGGGTTTACCTCATTACATGATGTGTCATGTATAGTCACACACTGTGAGAGTACAATCATCACTTACTAAATATGTTTGCAACTAAGAAGTCTTGAAGTTGTTGAAAATCCTTTGTAGTTTTTCCAGCTTGTTTACTTGATCCACATGTTGTGTACTGTTTGTCACCCCTCTTGTAGGTCTGAAATTCCTATTTTGTCGTAAGTTCAATTGACATATATGTTAGATTCTAGAGCTCTATTTACATATACACACACCTTACTTATTTGTGTGTTTGTAACCTTTGTCCTTAGTGGACTTGGTTATTATAATTCTGTAAGCTTATTTATCTCTGTGAGCTTTTCTTGGTTGTATAATTTAATCTTTTTGATGCGCTTACATGCTTGTTTTGTGCATCTCTCTCTTAAGTATGAATTTTATTTTTATATCATTATTATATGATTGAACATTGATTGCATGTGTAACTATAAGATGATATTGTCTAGGTACTATTTCTATGAATCGTGTGATGTATATTTGTTGAATAATCTTTTGCAAAGCTTTGCTATTTAATCCTTTACTAGTACCCTCCTTTGCTAGCTGCTTTGACATGAATTTTATGTGTGTTTGTTTCTTCTACTATGGAATTTTACATGAGTATAATGTAGTGTTAAAGTATAAATACTTTGCTTTTTACAGTTTTATCATTCATTTTCCATATTATATATGCTAAATCTTATCTATTTTACTAGGTAATTCATCTTTCGTATGCTCTTATTTGACCTATACTTTAGATGTGCCTTTGGAGAAAATTAAGGTATGTTACAAGGTTGTGTACATGAGTGCTATCTTTTGTTTTCTATGTACTATGTTTGATTCGATTTCACTTGTGGATTTATATGTTACATAGTTTTTTTACATGTCTTTAGGACACTTGACTTACATACATTGTATTAACTAGACTAGTATGTATAGTTGGAATTCTTGGTGTTTGTATTGTTCACCCTATCTAAGCATGTCTCTTGCTTCTTTGTTGGAACGCGCATAATACTCACATAATTAGATATTTTAGTAGCATCCTTTGTTTCTTAACTTACTTTGGGGGTGTTACTTATTTTGCTCACTAGTTAGTCAGAGCCTTGTATACTTTCGATAAGCAATGATATGAGCATTGCCGTTTATTTCTTTTGAGGCAATAATGTACAATTCATGGTCAATGAACTCTTTGGAGGCAACTTTGTATGGTTTGTATGGTATGTATGGATGATCTCTCTTGAGACATAGTTTCCTTTTGGCCTATGATCTTTTTTGATTTCATCTCTATTATCTCACTTGTTTTTTCAATTTTGTGGTGTTTAATGAGATTTACTATTTTTTTTCTCTTACTAGCATGTATCTATTTTGTGAGGTTGTGAGTTGTGTTATTCTTAACATGTTTAGTATGCATCCCTGTATCTTTATTGTTTTTTTTCTGTGTTTAGATGCATGTATTTAGGGGGAGTTATGAGAGTGTAGGATGTATAAATTTTTTATTGCCTAACATGCAAACATTTAGGGGGGAGGTGTATATCAAATGTTTGATATCAAGGGACGTATTGTGCTTTTTTTGCATGCTTAGTGTTTGTGGTATTCTTTTTTATAAGTTATTATTTTTTTTATGATCATGTCTTGCTTCTATGTATTTTGTTCTTCTTGACATCCTTTTGTATAAACCTTGCATAAATAGGGTAGTTAGTATGGCATGTTGCATGCAAAGTTTACATCCTCTTTTTTCATATTTCGTCTTATATGTTTATCAACCTTCTTGCTTTGAAGTGTTTTGTTGCATGTTTATTGCATATAGTAATTGTCTGGAATTTGTTATTAAGATGAACGAAATATGTTTTCTTTGGTAGAATGAGATGTAATTGGTTTTATGTGTGTATATTATACGGTTAGGTTTGAAGATCAAATCTAGCCAAGTCTCATTAGGGGATGATGGTTAAACGAGTAGGAGTGTGTCAACTTGGAAGATAGTTGGACTCTTAAGGAACTTATTTTCACATATTCATTGATATGTTTATGTGGCATTGGTGTTTGATTGCCTATTTTGTGGTTGTGCTATAAGCATATTGTGAAGTCCCTTGTGGCCTCCTACTGCAAGAAGAGACGTGTGGCTTCCTGTAATGTATTGAATCAGGATGTTAGTACATAGGCAATGATTCTATATGGGTTTACCTCATTACTTGATGTTTGTTTCATGTAAGGTCACACACTATGATAGTACAATCATCACTTACTAAATATGTTTGCAGCTAAGTGGTCTTGGTGTTATTGAAAATCCTTTGTAGTTTTTGCAGCTTGTTTACTTGATCCACATTTAGTGTACTATTTGTCACCCCTCTTGTAGGTCTCCAATGCCTATTTGGTCATAATTTCAACTAACATATATGCTCGATTCTAGAGCTCTATTTACATATATGCACTCCTTATTTGTAACCTTCGTCCTTAATGGATTGGGTTATTAGAGTTTTGTGAGGTTATTTTTCTCTGTGAACTTGTCTTGGTTACATAATTTCATTTTTTTCATGCTCTTACAAGCTTATTTTGTGCATCTCTCTCTTAAGTATGCATTCTATTGTTATATCATTATTATATGATTGAACATTGATTGCATGTGTAACTGTAAGATGATATTGTCTAGGTACTATTTCTATGAATCATGTGATGTATATTTGTTGCATAATCTTTTCCTATGCTTGGCTTTTTAATCCTTTACAAGTACACTTCTCTACTAGCTGCCTTGACATGCTTTTTAGGTGTGTATGTTTTTTTTATTTTTGCTTGCTTCTTTGGTGGTGGCTTTTTACATGAGTATTATGTAACATGATTTCATCATGTATTGTTAAAGTATTAAGACATTGCTTTTTAAAGTCTTATAAATCATATGCCATATCATATGGGCCATATCTTATCTGTTTACTTTGTGATTCATCTTTTCCATACTCTTGCTTGTCCTTTGCTTGAGATATCTTTTTTGGAGAAAACTAAAGTGTGTTACAAGCTTATGTACAAGAGAGTTGTCTTCGATTTTCTATGTACTATACTTGTTTTGATTTTACTTGTGGATTTGTATGTTATATAGTTTCTTTACGTGTTTTTAGGACTCTTGACTTACATGTATTATTGCAACTAGACTAGTATGCTTAGTTGGCATTCTTCGTATTTGCATCGTTCTCCATATCTAAGCATGTCTCTTGCTTCTATGTTGAATCCTGAGTAACCATTAAGATGGATGGAGCACAACAAGAAGGATGCATTGGAGTCAATTGTTGTGAGTTTCTTGGTTGTGAGTTATAGTTCATCCACGAGAATGAATTCCTTGGATACATCTTGCATGAGCTCATTATGTTTAATTCCATTACAACTTGTTTTCTTGTAGGAAGTACTTTCTTGATATATTAACAATTTAGTAACCTTTCTTTTTTATGATTGGACAACACTCTATCACTTAGGTATTTGATGAACAAATCAAACCATGACCAATTTGTGGCCTCATATGGGCTAGCCTTTGAAAATACTATATTGGTCATTGTCCTTTTGTGTTTATTGTTGTGCACCAAGGCCAAAGTGACCAAATTAAGCATCGACATGTTGTTGTTACAAGATGTTTTCTTTATTTTGACATTGCCCAGTTAGGAGAACTCATTTTTTAACCATTGCAAGTACTTCCTCATCTTGTCATCCTTTAACTCAAAAGTGCCCATAAATAGATTAACTACCAGCCTTGAATCACTAAACAACACCAAGCTCAAGGCATCCAACTTCCTTAAGGTCATCACATTAAATATGGTAGCCTCACACTTTGCAACATTGTTCGATACAAGGAAAGCTATTTAGACTGAATATTCATATACATTCTGTTCATTGTCATATATAACCACATTGTACCTACTCTTATGAAGTTACTAGCACCATCAATGAATAGTCTCGATGTTGTCTTCCTTCAGCTCGATGCTACATATGCTTAACTTGGGAATTCCTCCATAATGCGTTGATTCATGCTCAATACATTTTTTAACAAAATCTGTAACAGTCTCTGCCTTGATTATCATATGCAATTGGAACTTAATGTCGTATTCCCCAAGTTTAATAGATATATGGGAAAGCCTATCACCTCAAGTCGAGTAGGCATACTCTTTAATGGGTAAGAAGTTAAAATAATGATAGTGTGTGACATGAAGTAGTGTCTCAACTTTTGGGTTGTGACTTTGAGTGTAAATGCCAACTTTTTTAGTATCGGGTACTTCCTTTGAGCATTTACCCGAACATGATTAACATAATATATTTACTCTTGGATATTTTCTCTTTCCATAAGAAGGACAACATTAATTGTCTGAATAGTAACAATAAGATAGATGTACCCTAGTTCACCCTAGGTAGGGCTTAGAAGGATTGGTGCCTGACCAAGATAGGCTTTAATATCTTGGCAGGCAAGCTTACATCCCTTGTTCCAAAACACTGAGGTGTTTTTCCTCAACAACTTGAAAAAGGTAGGAACTTGTCGGTACACCTTAATATAAACCGATTCAGGTACGAAGGTGACTTTATGTCTACTAGCATCTGAATTTTATTGAGGTTGGCCTCTATTCCTTGAGTAGAGATGAGGTATCCTAAGAATTTTCTCAACCTATCATCGAACACACACTTCTAGGGATTTAATCTCATTATATGGCTACTTATCACTCCAAAATATTCACTAAGGTTGAAGACATGATTTCCAAGGAATTCGATCTTTACAATCATGTCATCCATATATGCCTCCATATTTCTTCCAAGGAGGCTCTTAAACATCTTATTCACCACCCTTTAGTAGGTTCCCCTATATTTTTTAGGCCAAAAAGCATCCTTGTATAGTAGAATATAGCATCCTTAGCTATGATAGTCATCTTTTCTTCATACTTATGGCTCATATGTATCTGGTGATAAATAGAATATGTGTTGATGAAACTCATGATGCCATATACAAAAATCAAGTCAACAAGTTGATCAATGGTCACGAGAGGATAATAATCCTTTGGACATGCATCATTAATATTGGTAAAAGAAATGCCCATTCGGGGATCCTCACAAGACTTATTGATGAGCACCATGTTTAATAGCCTAGTCTGGTAATCAACTTCCTTGATAATCCCAATGTCTTTCATTGAGCTAACTTGTGTTTGAATTAGCTCATTCTTTTTCCTTGAGAACTTCTTCTTCTTTTATTGCATTGACTTTCTATACGGATTGACGTTTAGTTTATAGGTAATTTTTATGGGGTAAATCCAAGGTATAACTTAGGTTTCCAAGTGAAAACATCCAGGTTTTTCTTGAGAAAGCCAACGAGGTTCTTTTTGATTCCTTTTTCCATGTTTGACTTCATTTTGAGCACTCAAATTTCCTTGCCTCTGAGCTCCATCAATTCTACTTCATTTGCATTGACCATTCTAATAAGAGGCATTCTCATCCATCCTTCCCTAGGCCTTCAACATCATTAAACTAACAATAATTTCTATTTTAGCTTGACTTGTTTCATGGCCATGTTATAACAATAATGAGCCTTCTCTTAATCTCCTCAAACCACTATAATTCCTTCCTCGATGGGGTACTTAATTACTTGATGATAGGTAGAGCCTTCTCTTAATGATGTCATTAAATCTATTTTAACTCCTTTATTACATCTTCTTCGTTGGCAATGCATATGACTAACTGTGGTAGTTATTCAAACTCTAGATTGCTAAACAATGGAGTCGCTATCTAACATGTGCGAATAAATAGAGTGGATTCCATATCTTGTGAGATAACCTCACATCCCACCATGAATAATGAGATACCAAGATACAAGGCATCTTAACCCACTAGCATAAGCATTATGATGTAAGTCAAATACTCAAGTGTCATAGCAAGGGAATAGCTATAGCACCTAGGATTAAGATCTTCTCGTACATAATCATTAGTAAAGGATTGCTGGATAATATTGTAAGTATTGCACTTGTCATCTTTATTATTAGGACAACTTAATTTATTTAAACCATTGATAGAACTTTATATATATTGTTAATTATTTATATTGCTTGATAATTACTTGTTTATAATTGCTACTTGTTATTTGGTAGCTTTTGAATTGTGTTTTTTATGAGATACATGCTTGGAGGTCTAAGTATCTTGATACCTTAGATTTCATTAGATTTCAATAGATACAGTATATTGGAGACATTTTCCAATGTATGCATTTTTATCTTAGTTCATTTTTTGGTGTTGACTATGTATAGTATTTGCATTGTTAACATACATTTCATCTAGAAGAAGAATTGGATGGCTACTAGTAAATGAAGATATTATATATATGCTACAAAGGACGGCTATTTTGGAAAATAATTTGATAGGACAACTTTAGCCATCTTAAAAAATTCTCTTAGGACGGATATGGACCATCCTATTTGTTAACATTTAGGATGGTTAGTGGCCATCCTAAAAAACCTTTTTTAAATAAAAACTTAGGGCTTTTGGACCCATTTCCTTTCTAACCACCATAAGTTCTGGGTGTAGCCATCTGCACTGTCATCTTCGCTACTAATATAAGCTACACTACTATCATGCGCATCATGTCCCTCTGATCATCTTATGTCTGTTCGTCTTATCAAGTTTATAGAAATTTTCTTTCATAGTTGGGACTAATCTGTTTCTTCTCCAACCAATGGATCTTTTGATGCTCAACTTTCAAATGGAAAGAATAATTTTGGAAATAACAATCAACAAATTGTAAAAAAAAAATAAGAGAATTATAACTTCATGAGTTTCATTTTCCAAACTCGAACAAGACCACAAAGAACTAAAATTTCATCTACTTCAATGTTCAATCTTTAAACTCTGCAGTCCAAACAGTAAGTAATTTTTTTTGTTTAATTTCAAAATGATCTAATTTTCCCACTTTAGTTTTGTTTTGACATATTCAAATCATTTATTTGATTTGTAGCTATATGTATAGGCTAATTACCAAGAACACAACAAATAAGATAGTTTTCCTCAAAGAAAAATAAGTTGAATCCTGATTTTATTTCGCTTTAGTCAGAGAATGATACAATCCAAAATAATAATAAAACTAATATGGAATGGTTAAGTACTATTGAATATCATCTTTATAGGATGATGGAAAAAATAAAATAGGATTATCTTTGACCGTCTTATATGTTTAGCTTATAGAATAGTTAGTGACAGTCTAATGTTTTTATTGGACGGTTGATCGGTACGTAAATTGTGTGTGCAATGAATATGTAACTATACGTATCGCAACAAATAATATAATGATAAGAAAAGATTATTACCACAGAGATTATTTTATTATACACTAATATTTAAAACTAAAAAAAATAAAAAATCAATTTTTTTTGTGTTTTTATATTTTAACGAAGCAAAATTAAAATAACTAAAAGTAAATAGTAATAATTAATTAAATCAGATTTGATAACTAAAAAGATATACAAGAAAATATCTAGGAATACTAAATCCCCCCAATTTAATTTTCAATTAATTACATGATCAATTGAGTCTAACCTAGCATATAATCCTCTCTCAAGTAAACTACATACCATATAGTAATTAATTTAATCATACTCCCATGCCAATTAAATGACATACTGCTCATTAAGTTCATTAATTATGGATCACATACATAATAATCATACATCTCTACATACAAACTATGCATGTTATTTAATCAAGACAAACAATTAAATAATTTCCTTAAATCTATTTAATTACCTCTATAGATAAATTTTTGGTCAAATAATTAATAGCATAAAAACCATATTAAATAATATAATTAAATTATAATTATAATTATAATTGGGGTAAAATATTAGATCATCATATGGTGACAATTCGATTCATAAGATCCCTAGATTAATAAATTAAAACTACATATAATTGTGTTCATAAAGCTCATATTTTACATAAAGAAAGACTTAAAAATTGATAAAGAAAAGAGTAGAAGAAGAAATACATTCAATCTCTTGAATTGTAATGTTAATCTCCTCTTGAATCTCCACCAAAATTGTGTCCTCTCTTGAATTTTTCTATATTTTACTCTTTTTAGCTCTAAAAACTCAACAAAATTATGCTGATAATGACCCTTTTTGTTTTATGGGGTGATTAGAGGCTTAAATATAGCTCAGGTGTGATATGGATTATCAAATCAACTTCAGATCAAGGGTTGAGATCAAAACAAGAAAAACTAACAACGTCAGCCAATTATAGAGTGACATATGTGATGAGTGCTCAAAAAGTACTAAAATTATCATGATTTTATGCATGTTAATTGATTAAAAATATATATTTATATGATTTTATCATATATTTATATAAATTTGTCTTTTCGGAATCACGGGTATTTTTATTGTTTTTCAGGTATTTTTGCTTAAAAAAATAACTTAAAGACTCAAAGTAAAATAATAGAGGCAATACATCGCAAATATTTTCATAAATTAAATGAGGAAAAGTAAACAAATACAAAAAAATTGGACAAAATGGGTCAAAAAGGTAAAAAATGTCAAAAAGGAGGAAATCATGCACATAGTACTACCAAGGCTGACCAATACAGCTAAGTCCATACAAGACCAGGTCTCAAGACCCGAGCCTGGGCCGCCACCATCTACGCTACCCACGACACCATCAAGGCCTCCGCTCTAATTGCGGCGTATTTCGCCTCTCACATTAACATGATGTCATCATTCTCTACTCCACCTTTCCACCATTTTTAATCATTTTTTCACCCACTTTTTCTTTCTCTCCTCACCTATAAATATCCTCATTCTCTTCACTTCATAACACACCTAAAAATACATCTTCTCTCTTTCTTTCTCTCATTTCTTAGTTTTTTTAGTGTTTTTTAGTTTTTCTAGTTTTTCTTAGTTTTTTTAGTTTTTTAGTTTTTCTTAGTTTTAGAGTTTTTTCTCTTTTTGAGAAGAACTAATTATGTTTTGTAATTTATTTGCTTTTTGATTCAATAAATGGAAGTGCAAATTCCATTTGGAGGTTTTCTAGCAACAGAGTTAGCATTAAAGTATTTTAAGGATTTTATTTTCTTTGCAGTTATTTTTTATGTTTTATTCTTATATGTTATATTTAATTTGTCTGTGATTAAATTTAACATTGATGGCTGTTTGTAAACATGTTATAATAATAACGTTGTTATGCTTGCGAAATATTAAATAGGTAAAAATCTCTAAAATGAATTGATTTTATTTTTATTTAGGATTTTATATTAAGAATGTTAGAGAGAAATATATTATTTTTCATTACAAACTTAAATCTGAAAATTAGATTTTAAGGTTTAGTTATCCGGTCTGATTTAACGTAGTGCTCTTTTATTTGTTGGTACAATCGTTCGGTAGTTAGAGTGAAGCTCTATTTCAAAAGTTTTTATAAGAATTATTATCTAAAAATGTATTGACAACATGTTTTTAATAGTAGTTTTAAAACTTGAAAGTTAGTACTCGGATAATTAAATTCTTAGGTTTAATTTGGACAACTTGAATAAAGTTTAAATCTGCCTAACCCCACTAAATGCGGGCATTTAAATGGTTCATTTTCAATCTCTTAGAAAAAGGAATTAATTTAATTAACCAAATTAGTTATCAACCCCACCCATAGGTGTTAATTGATTTGTTTAGTTAACAAAGAATATCTAACCCCACCAAATGTGGTATTCTTATAAAAAAGAGAGAATCAATAAATATCAATTGATATCTTTAATAACCTAAATAATATGAGCAAGCATAATTACTTAGTTATTATATCCATAAATACTCCACTATTATAAATGATAAAATTTGCATAAATGTTTATTGAATCTGTATCTATGTTTATTTTTATGTTATTAGGTTAAAAACACAAAACCCCAAAATATCGTGACAGAATTTTTATGATTTAATTTAATTTTCAAAAGTTTGAATAATAAAATAAAAACCACATATATTCCTTCCTTAGATTGACCTTGGGAGTATACTTATCATTTTCTACGAAATGATTCATGCACTTGTGAGAGTTTTATAAATATAAAACCAAAGTATTGGTAGGATCGGCGATGCCGGTTTTGCTCATCAATATGGCATCATAATTCACTAGGAAAATTAGAGCTCGACGCGGTGTAGGGGAGACCGGTTAGAGTCAACCTTGTTGAGTAAGTTTATCACGGTGGAATGTGATTTGCAGAATCAGATAGCGTGGCTCAAGGGTGGAATGTAGGGAGCAATGGCGTGGTGACATGTGGCAAGGTGGTTTGATTGATCTATGAATTAGGATTGAACGTCATGCTAACACGTGGCACATGATTTGTCCTCCTCAAACTCGACGTATCATGATTCGTTGTACCTACTTATGTGGCATCCATGTGGCTTTCCCAATCAACTCCTTGCTTGCGTGGCATGCCATATGGAAACTCCTTTTTGGTCTTGCATTAAAAATTCATAAAAAATCCATCAAAACTATATTTTCACCCCTTTTAACCAAAAAGTTTATATTTCAATGTTTTCGACCCCAAAAATACTATTTAATGAATAAATTAGTAAATATTAAGTAAAAAAAATGCGTTAATGACTATCTTATATATTTTATTCAAAATTCTTGATTATAGAACAATTATTGTAGTATTAAAATGTATATAGGATGGTTTGTGATCATCCTATATTGTGTTTTTTGTTGTAGTGAAGTTTATACTTATGCAATTTTTGTTTACATAACATGTTACATTTTGTATTGCATAAAATGTAACATAGTACATACTCCATATTAATATTTACTATTTCTTGATGCCTTGATATAATAAAGTTACTTGTTACATCTTGTATATCATTCAATCACCTCTTTATTATGACTAAAGAGTCACCAATTCTTGATCCCTCTCCTTGAGTGCTTTCTTTAGTTTAACTGGACAAGGCCTTACATGTTTTTAGTAGTATTGGTCTCATATGCTTTCTTTCTAATTTTACCCACTTCCTCTAGCTTGAGCAAGATCCGATTACAAAGCTTTGATGTTTCATCATATATTGTGACTTCATCCAAATAAGTCTCCTATGTCTCAATCATGAACATTTGGAATTGTAGGCTTTACCAAAACAAATAAACCATAGGAATGAATGTAATACTTGTATTATTTATAATTGTTGGAAATAATAGTGTGAATTTTGGGGAAACAAAGAAGATAAAAAGTTCCATATGAATTTACCCCCTCAACTTGTCCCACATTTCTTTTTTACATATCTTTATAGGTGTTTATAAGGCATTATATTGATACATAGGTTTGGGCCCCAAAAGAGTACCCAGGATTGTGGAGGAGTAAGGAGACAGGTAATTGTCGGTTTACCATACACACGCCATTAACCGATCTAGCTAAGTCTGAATGCATGTGCTTGATGTTAGGTGGGACTTTATTTTTTTGATACATATTATTTTATTTTTCATTATTCTCTCAATGTCATAATTTATATATGAATGTTTCCCTAAATATTTAACATTACCTTCTTCCACATTTTCCTTTTCAGTAGCTTCAATTTTTATCTATAAATGGAGGAAGTGGCATCAGTAATTCATACAGAAAAAAATAACTTCATCATATAATTTTCTCTCTATATAGAAAAATAATTTTTTACTTACATTTATGTTTCTATATTTTTATTCATTGGTTCAAAGCAAACCTAATTTTAATAAAGGTGTAGTATTCTGGTCTTTTATGGTCATGTAGACATCCAAGATAGAGTCATATTCTACACTATTTTATCTTGGAGATGAAGGAGCTAAGAACTGCTTGTAAAATTTGAGAAGGGTTGTGAAATGTCTTAAAGAGAGAAACCTAGTCTACTTGTACAATTTGGTAACTTTATTCCTTCTTTTATTACTTGTGGAGTAACAATGTTAGGACATTATAATCTGCCATATCTACTGAAATTTCTACTATTGATCTCAACAAACCATTCCATTTTTAATGGACACATTTTAAAAGATGGAGACAAGAAATGATATTTTTATTACCATGAACAAGGTCATATATGTTTTAAGTATTGTTAAACCTAAACTGCCTACTAAAACTCAAACTAAGGATTTTCAGTATTGGGTAAAAGATGACTTATTGTAAAAACTTTATTCTTAATCATTTGGTTGATAAGTTATATGATTGCAATAATTATAATAAGTCTACTAAGGAAATTTGGGATGCACTTCAAAAGAATTATGACACAGAGGTAGCTGGAACAAAGAAGTAGGCTATCAGTAGATACCTGAAGTACCAAATGATTGACAATAAAACTATGGACGCTCAATAACATGAACTACAAAAGATAGAAAATGAAATAATTTATAAAGGTAGTATAAATTCTTATTAACTATCTTTAATTGAGGAGAAAGCCCAAAAATGAAGTACTTATTGTTTCCAACAACATATCTAAAAAGAAATCCTCCTCTATGATTCTAAAACCCAAAAGGATAAACATGAAGAATCTAAAACCCATTACTAACTAGAACCATAACAATCAAAATTGCAACAGAAATCCTACATGAAATGGAACTCAACCCTCCAAAGAAATAATAGAAATGACACATTCATGTGTTATAGTTGTAACAAGCCTGTCTATGAATGTGTTATAATTGTAACAAGCCTGTCTATGAATGTGTTATAGTTGTAACAAGCCTGTCTACTTTGCTAGAAACTATCAAAATAGTCCTCATCTAGCTCTACAAGCAAACCTTATCAAAGAGCAACTTATTTCTCTATTAACTATGATCAAATTTATTTTTGATTCCAAGGGATCGTAGGTAGAAAATGGAACTACTCACCGTGTGTGTTATGACCATGATTTGTCCAAGTCCTATTCTAAAGCTAACGACAAGAAAGTTTTGTTGGGTGATTACCATTCCACTGTAGTTACTAGTACTGGTGAGGTGCAATTAAAGATCAAGTCCTATATGGAAGAATTTAGTCATGGGCTATATTCTCAACAAGGCTGGGTTTACTCAAGTAATTTGGCCTGATATGCATACAATTATGAAAAATAATATTTTTGTTAGGAAAGGTATACCACTGATGGTATGTTTCAATTTAATGTTGAAAGGAATAAGTTTTTTTCTACTTATATGTTGTGATCATTTAATACTTGGCATGCTAGAATTTGTCGTATTAATAAAAATATGATTAAGAACACGAGTAACTTATGACTTATTCCTTATCTATCTTTGAATGATTTTGAAAAATGTAAATTTTGAAGTTAAACTAAAATTACCAAAACCTCACAAAAATTAGTATAATCTAAATAATTTGAATTAATTCACTCTAATATTTGTGAACTAGATGGTGTTTTAACTAGAAATATAAAAATGATATTTTATTATTTTTATTGATGACTATTATGACTACACTTTAGTGTACTTAGTGAGAAATAAAAGTAAGTGTTTGATATGTTTAAAATATTTTTGACTGAAATTGAAAACCAACTTAATAGAAAACAAAAAGATTTCAAAGTGATAGAGACACTAAATATTATACAGGTATTTGCAATGATTTTTATAAAACCCATGGAATCATTCATGAAAAATCTATATTTAGTAGACTTACCCTATGTTGTAAGAAAATAGGTTGTAGATGGCTATTTAAAAAGAAATTGAAACCCAATAATAGTGTTGAAAAATGCAAGGCTCGTCTTATAGCACCTTCAAGCACATGCTAGTATTCTCTAGAGCATTCTAGAGTCTTCAAGGCTTGAGTTGAGTCCGTCTATCTCTAGGCCACTCTAGAACTTTCCCATGTAGAAAAGTCTAGATCCTTTAGGCAAGCACCATTTCTTTGGATTTTGCGGGACAATTTGAGCGTGACGTAACACCCTCCCCCACTCAAGTTTGCGACGCCCTCGTCCTGCCTCCAAGCTTGAACCTCTCTATATCATCTTTGAATTTCCACAAAGAATCTTTAGGTTCCCAGCTTGTCTCTATATTTGGGGCATTCTTCCACTTGACCAAGTATTCCCGATAACTTGGTACGCCCCTACATCGGATTAGGCGGTCTGCCAAGATTGAGTCCATTTCTTTGTCAAATGAGGTTACCATTGCGGTAGGCGCCCTCTTTGATTCTCCCTGACTTATGTCTTCCTTGTCTTCATGATAAGGCTTTAGCATTCTTACATGAAAAACAGAATAGATTTTAAGCTTCAGAGAGAGTTGCAGTTTGTAAGACACCTTACCGACTCGTTTGAGGACAGGAAATGGCCTTTCATACTTTCGTACAAACCCCTTGTGAACCTTCCGTAAGGACTTGAATTGTTGGTGCAATAGTTTGACAAGGACCAAATCTCCTTCCTGAAATTCAATCATCATTCTTTTCTTGTCAGCCTACTTCTTCATCTTTTTAGATGCCTTGTTTAAATAGGCTTGGGCTAACCCAACTTGTTCGTGCCATGCCTTGGAAAATTTGAAAGCAGCGGGACTCTTCCCTTTGTAAGTTATAGGAGAATTGGGCTACATCCAACAACTTAGCCCAATCATGTTGATTGGCATTGACAAAGTGCCTGAGATACAACTCCAGCAATGCATTGGCACACCCCGTTTCTCCATCTCTTTGTGGATGAAAGCTTGTAGAGAAGATCAAGTCTGATCCCAACAACTTAAACAATTCCGTCCAAAATTTCTTGATGAATCGTGGGTCTCGATCACTCACGATATTGGATGGAATCCCCCAATGCTTCACAATATGTTTGAGGAATAACCATGTAGTCTCATCTGCCGTACAATCCGTTGAGGCAGGTGTGAATGTTGCATACTTACTGAAGTGATCAATGACTACTATGATGCTGCCAAAGCCCTCTGATTTTGGAAAGAAAGTGATGAAATCCATAGAGACACTCTCCCATGGTCTCTCTAGAATAGGCAGCGGCTCTAGCAAACCTTCAGGTGCATGCTACTCCATCTTGTCCCGTTGGAACACAAGACAAGTCCTCACATAGGCTTCAATATCATCCCATAGTTGAGACCAATAGTAGATTGACTTGATCAAAGCAAGGGTGCTCCTCATTCCTGGGTGTCCAGCCCATAGTGAATTATGGCACTCCTTGATAATCTCCTTCCTTAAGTTCCCCCATTTCGGCACAAAGATGTGATTCTACTTGGCATAGAGTAGTATGTCACTCATCCAAAATTGCCTTGTTTTTCCTTCCTTGATGAGGGCAAGGAGGTTTGGAGCAAGAGCATCATGCTTTAACCCTTCTTTGATCCTTTCCAACAAGGGACTGCTTAGCCTACTCAAGGATGCTAACTCTGCCTTTCAGATTAGCACATCAGCTACCACATTGCTTTCACTGTGCCACTCTGATTTTTCCACCTGATAAGGGCTCATTTTTGGTGGTCTTGTGTCAAGATCCACTTCAACTTTGTGGTCCACCTCCTTCCTTGGAGGTAACCATTTGGGCAACACCTTAGGCATCACATCATGGGACTTATCTAAGTCAACTTGCACTTCCGTCGGCAAGCTTGGCTTTGGAAACTCCTCCTCCATATTGTACTCTTTTGAGATGCTCAGGTAACTCTCTTCTTCTTTCTTCAATCCCTTCTTAAATTGAAGTGCCGAGAGAGCTTGGGTAGTAGGTCTGGTGGTCTTCTCTTTCGGTACCACACACGCCTTCGAACCATCCATGATGCACATAGAGTTTGAGAATGGCACCAAGAAAGCTCTTACCTGGTCCCAGAACTCCATGCCGAATACAATAGAGAAGTCATCCATGGGCGCCACTGATAAGTCCACTTGGCCAGTCCAAGCACCAAGACTGACCTTAACTCCACGAACAACTCCATGCAATGGTAGTGCTACCGAGTTAACTGCTTTGAGAGATCCCCTCCACGGCCTACATTCAGACCGAGTCTCCTTGCTTCTTCTACTAAAAAAATTTGTGAGATGCACCTATGTCAACCAAAGCTTTGGCGACCTTCCCATTGATGGTTGCATCTACATACATCAAGCCCTTGAGGGTTTTTGGGGCGCTTTGCAATGCACCAAGTAGGCGCAAAGAACCCATCTTTGCACCTTCGTCCGACTCACCTCCATCTTCATAATGTGTGGAGGCAACTAAGGCACTCAAGGCCTTCCTTTTTGGACATTCATATGCCCAATGCGGTCCGTCACATATGAAGCACGTCACAAGAGGCTTCGAGACACCACAATCCTCCTTTTCCTTCTCCTTATCCCGTGATTTGAATGAGGAGCCATCTTTAAGATTTTTGGGTCCCTGGATTTTAGCGTGGCCTTCCCCACTCTTTCCTCTAACAAACTTTCTGTCTATGGCCTTTGAGCTCTCTTTGTTTATGGAGTAGTCAATAAAGCTTTCCGCAACTGCAATGGCCAAAGATAAGTCTTGGACATCACGTCACTTGAGCTCGAGATTAGCCCACGATTAGAGACCATCCATGAACAAGAATAGGGTATCCTTGTCTGATGTGTTAGGGACTTCTAGCAGTAAGGTTGTGAACTCCTTCACATAATCCCTTATGCTACCTGTCTGCTTTAACCGTCGTAGTAGGCCTCTTGCCTCCTCTTTAGCATTTACAGGGAAGACCTTCATTTTGAACTCCCTTTTGAAATCTTTAAAGGTTTCAATTGTGTAAACCCCTCATTGCACATCACCATGCCTCCTTCTCCACCACAGCATAGCAGTGTCGAAAAAATACATGACAACATTTCGGATCTTGCTGGCATGGTCCGTTATGCCAGTAGCCTCAAAATATTGTTCCAGCCCCCATAGGAAGTTCTCAAATTCCCTAGCATTCCTAACACCATTGAAGGTCTTAGGCTTGGGAACATCCACCCTCTTAGCCTCAATGACGGTGGTTGTGCTAGTTCCCACGGCCATAGCCCGCTTACATAGAGCTAGATCACCACCCATGTCCTCCACTCTAAGCAACACATTAGTAAGTTCTCTTTGGACAAGATCCCTTACCTTGGCAAGTTCGGCCTTTAACCCATCAATCTCTTACCTTAACCCACCGTCTAGATCATTAAGGGACATCTTGACCGCTGCATGGATCTCCACATCCTTGGCTTCCAAGGCATTGCAACGTTCCTCCAAGTTGTCCACCCGGTCGAAAAGCTCCCCTAAGCTATCCTATGCACTCCCAACACTTGCTTCTAAGCTAAAAAGTATGTCTTTCGACTTGGCTTGAGATTCCTTTGGTGGTTTCTGAACTTCCTCACACCCACATTCCATAAGTGGAACATCAACGCTTGGTATAGATGGTGCACTATTCTTCATTATGCCAAGGGTAGAAATGCTTCAACCGAAGGATCTAATACCAACTGTCACGACCTTAAATTTCAAGTAGCAATCGTGTGGCACTTAGCACCATCCATTGCACTAAGCATGCCTTTGAATCCAAATAAAACTCCCAAGAGACTAGAAAGAGAGTTTGTAAAGAATGCTTTGTATTGCTCTAGAGAGAGTTTATCTTACAAGATGCTAAGAATTCCCAAGATTTCCCAAGATCCTAAGATGAATACAAATGAAGACCAATGGGTCTATTTATAGTGTGGCTCCAAGCTTAAGGCTATGCCACAACATTCTAGATCATTCTAAGTCTAGAATGTACAAGAGTGTTCTAGTTTTATCTACAATATGCCACAAGGTTCTAGGACCTTCTAACCAACTCTAGAGTCTTCTAGGTTTGTCTAGCTCCTTCATGCAAGTTCTTGGATGTTCCATAAGCTTCCAGCGGCTTTTACATCCTTCATGAACCATCCGGCACATTCTAGAATATTCCAGCCCATTCTAGCACCTTCAAGCACATGCTAGTATTCTCTGGAGCATTCTAGAGTCTTCAAGGCTTGAGTTGAGTCCGTCCATCTCTAGCCCTTTCTAGACATTTCTAGGCCACTCTAGAACTTTCCCATGTAGAAAAGTCTAGATCCTTTAGGCAAGCACCATTTCTTTGGATTTTGTGGGAAAATTTGAGCGGGATGTAACACTATGCTGTCCAAGAAATGATACACCAATGCATACATTTTAAGGAAGTATTGGACTAGAATAATATCTCAAATGCCCATGAGATTTGGTATATCTTCAATTATGTTCTCGAGGTTAATAAAAATAAAAAATGCTCTTAGACTTTAATGATGTTAATTTTTCATCTACTACTATTTAGACTACTATTCCTAAGCTTTAATACCAATTTTTGCAGATTGATACAATTTTTAATCAGGGGTTAATATTGACCTAGTTGATGGTCTTTGTCTATTTACTGAAGGCAATAATTTGTGTAAAATGCTTATTAATATTTGGTATAAATCTAATTTTCTTCTATATTCATTACAATTGCATAGTGTATTATGTTCTTCATTATGTTGGTTACTTAATTATAATCTTAAATCCATTAATTGTCTTTTAAAATTAAAATTATTCTTTTATTTATTAAAGCTAATAATTCTAATTTATGTACTAATGATTCGATGTTTATAGAGTATTACCTTGATAAATCATATATGTTGAATGCATATTATTTTGTCCTATTCATAGAATACAAGCAAGTTTCTTTTGTGTACATATAGTGTATTTATAATCTTCAAAGAAGTAATATCCAAACATTAAGTTGTTGAATTCCTCTTCCTCTATTCTTACATATTTTTTACTAAAATAGTCTTTTAATGTCCTTGAAACAAGATGGTCTATAATATTTGTGATAACTTTAATATAATCTGTATGGATATCTAATAAGGTATTAAATCTTTTAAAATTTTCAAGACAAGTTTCATAATCCTCATCTTTAAAATATTCATTTAAATTATAGAGATAATCTTTATCAAATGTTTCTAACAGAATTAGATTTTTATTTTTGATCTTATTTGGAATTATTAGTTGTTTATTTCTAAACACATTTTCCATTTTTCTATTTTAGCAATATTATGTCTTATTGTAAGCAAATATTTAAACATTCAACATTCTTAACTCGCTTAAATTTATAATTACCTTAATTTGATGGGTCTACCACGGTCTTCCCTTCTATTCATCTTCTTTTGTTACACCTATTAAGTCTCAACTTTGCTCAAGCCTCAACGCCCTCTTAGCCATGGTGAGCCTTTTGCATCTGTACATAAATGGTGTCCAACAGTTGACTTATTGGAGAAGAGTAACTAAACTCCATTTTATTCATAGGATAATAATTATTACAACTTAAGGCCAACTAAGAACCTTGAAAGGGTGCTTAGCAGCTCATAATTACTAGGTATAACATTAGGTTTTGCTATTTCTAGATAGATGGGTTTTCTATGCTAGAGTGTTTCATAGTAAATAGCTTTGGATTTCTATGTATTCATGTGTGTTTTGAAATGATAATAAGGGTTCTTTTTATAGAACAAGAAATCCTTGTTTACAAGCCTAAAATTATTATTTTACCCTTGCTTTAATATTTCATCTGCTTTTCTACTTTAAAGGATAACCACTACTTTTTTCCTTGGCACATGCTACTGACTAAGATGTGGGGTCTACATCTTTATTTCTTTTGTCATCTTCTACTGATAGTTTCTTTTCTTATTTTTCTTTTTCATTTTGTGTCAACAGTTCCTTTGATGACATTGATGATGACACATCTTCATCTTCTTGGTCTTTGATGCAAAGAATGCATTTGTGGTCTTTGGTGGATTTTTTGGCATAGAAGTAGAATACCTTCCTTGTTTCTTGACCAATTTTTAGGTTGTTGCAATTAAAATTGGCTTCATATTTGGTATTCTGAAAGAGCCATGCTACTATGGGAAATGATGATGACTTTACTAGTTGAATAATTTACTTTAATCTCAGAAGAATTGTCAATCTTCTAATTTCATAGTAAATTTGGCCTAGCATTTGACCTCTTAGTATATAAAGTTCTTCTATATTGAATTCCTTTTTTGGAAGTGCCTTTGGTTTGGGAACTTCACTATTTGTGTTAGAAATCCCTATCTTGATGAAGTGGTAGGGACTAATACTTCCTTCCTCAATCCAGTCCATTAATGAACTGAAAAATCTAAGATAAATAGGTTTATCACCTCCTTTAATCTTCCTTCTGAAGTTCTTGATTGCTCTTTTAAAATTATTTAGGAAATAATTTTATTCACTTAAATTAATTCCTGGATATATATTTTCTATTAGTCCTATATGAAATGATTTATACACAAATATTGGATCAACTCCTTCCAATATATTGAATTTACTTCTTATAGGAAATTCCTTGTATATAGTATAGAACATCATATCTAAAATATGTTCTTGGGTATATTTTATGTCCAACTTATAGAGACTCAACCATTGTGGTTTATTGAGGTTTCTATATTGGTCATTTTCATCTTCAATGATTGGAGTAGTTCTAGGAGATGTCTCCCTAAATAGTACTTAATGCTTTACTATTTTTGATTTTTCTAGAGGAGATGTTTCTCTAAATAGCACTAGAGACCTTGCTATCTTTCCAAGATTTGTCAACTTGCTTGGAGCTATTAGTTATTGTTGTAATGATGTAGAATAATTTCTTACTATTTCCTCTACAGTTATTAGTTTTGGTGTTTTGTAGTTGGCATAACTACCTTCTACGTATATTCTATTGGTGAAGGCTCTATGAGTTACTCCACTAATTCCTAGAATAGATTTGCTAGCTTCTTCCCAGTTGTTATAAATTCCTGGTTTTGGGCCATTATATACCACGTAAACTTTTTTTTTGTTCTTCTTTTTCTACCTCATCAACCCAATTGAGCTTTGTGGTTTCAGAAGTTTTTTGTGGACTATTAGGTTCTTCCTTTTTTAATGGAGATTCCTCTTTTGAGCTTCTGGTCTCTAGAGGTTATTTTGAACTATTAAGTTCTTCCTGCTTCTTTCCTGTCTCCATAAGTGATTTCTCGAGATATAACAGCTCGAGTTGTTCCAGTAGGATTTTTATCTCCTTTTCCTTTATCTTGATTTAGATATCAAGATGTTTCATTCCTAAAAGCATAAAAATAGTTAGAGGTTCTAATTCTTTGATAAGGGCATCAATTAAACTATTTTTATGGCTTGGAAGATGTTCAACATCAAAATTATAATGGTTGAAACATTGTTGCCATCTAACTAATTTTCCTTGTTTGTAATCACCTACAATATTAGTTCTTAAGAAATAACCAAAATTCTTGTTATCTATTCTAACAATGAACTTGGAGCTTATAACATATATTTCAAATTTCTTAATTGCTTTTTTAATAGCTAAATATTCTTTTTCATTACTATGGTAATTTAATTTTGAACCTTGGAAAGATCCTGATATATATCTACAAAGATATTCATCTTTGTTATCTACTCTTGCTTTAAGAACTGCTCCTCAATATTCTTGTGAAGCATTTGTTTCAATTATCATCTTATCATCTAGTCTTGGATGGTATAAAGTTGGTAAATTTTTTACCTTTACTTTTACTCTATCCATATATAGAGTATCTTCTTCTATCCATTTCTAGATAAGATCTTTTTCAATTTTTCTTGTAATGGCTTTCTCATTTATGCAAGTTTCTTGATGTATGCTTCTGCATATGTTAGACATCCTAAAAATTTTTGTAATTTTTTTTATCTTTTAATTCACTAGGAAAACCTTGCATATTATTTAGTATATGGAATTGTAGATGATGTTTTCCATCTTCAATTTCCAACCCTAAGTATTTAATCTTTTGTTGAGCAAGTACTGCTTTCTTTTCAGAGAGTATAATACCTTATCTTTTACATTCTTGTATAATATTGATAATATATAAATAATGTTTATTTAATTCATTACTAAAAACCAAAATATCATCTATGTAAACACAACAAATATCTTGTAATTTCTTGATAATGTTATCCATATATCTTTGAAAAATACATACAGCTTATTTTAATCCAAATGGTATAACTGTCCATTGGAATTGTCCTTGGGGGCAACTAAATGCCGTTAATTTTTGGGATTCTTCATCCAATCTTATTTGCCAAAATCTGCTTTTGCAATCAAAACTCGAGAAGTATTTCTTTCCTTTTATTAATGATAATAGTTCTTCCTTTTTTGGAATGAAGTATCCATCGTCTATAGTTTCTTTATTCAGTGCTTTAAAGTTTATTACCATTCTCTTTTTTCCTCTTATTTGCTTAGCTTCTTTTTCAACTAAGAATGCTAGACTAGAATGAGGTGAATTACTTGGTATTATGACTTTTAATTCCAAAAATTCTTGAATTTGTTTTCCAAATTCAATCCTTTCTTCTGGAGTATAAATCATTGGTTTTACTCTTATGATCTTGTTAGGATCTCTTGATTTTATGTTAACTATTATTTTAGATTGATTTATTTTTGGATCCAAAGGATTTTCTGAACGGACTATTTTTAATAGTTTTCTAATGCCTGTTAGGGCTTTCTCTTCTTGTATTTCATTGAGAAAAGAGTTTTATTTCTCTTTTATATCTAATGAAATATTTTCTAAATAAGGTTTTTACTGGTCTTCTTGACGAGTGCTCAAAAAGTACTAAAATTACCATGATTTTATGCACGTTAAATTGATTAAAAATATATATATATTTATATGATTTTATCATATATTTATATAAATTTGTCTTTTTCAGAATCACGGGTATTTTTATTATTTTTTAGGTATTTTCGCTTAAAAAGTAACTTAAATACTCAAAGAAAAATACCGGAGGCAATACATCGTAAATATATTCATAAATTAAATGAGGAAAGGTCAACAAATATGGAAAAATTGGACAAAATGGGTCAAAATGTCAAAAAGGAGGAAATCGCGCACACAGCCGCCCAACCGTGCCAACACAATGCCCAATCCATGCGAAAATGATAAGTATACTCCCAAGGTCGATCTAAGGAAGGAATATATGTGGTTTTTAATTTATTATTCAAACTTTTAAAAACAAAATTAAATCCTAAACATTTTGTCATGATATTTTGGGTTTTTGTGTTTTTAACCTAATAACATAAAAATAAACATAGATACAGATTCAATAAACATTGATGCAAATTTTATCATTTATAATAGTGGAGTATTTATGGATATAATAACTAAGTAATTATGCTTGCTCATATTATTTAGGTTATTAAAGATATCAATTGATATTTATTGATTCTCTCTTTTTTATAAGAATACCACCTTTGGTGGGGTTAGATATTCTTTGTTAACTAAACAAATCAATTAACACCTATGGGTGGGGTTGATAACTAATTTGGTTAATTAAATTAATTCCTTTTTCTAAGAGATTGAAAATGAACCATTTAAATGCCACATTTAGTGGGGTTAGACAGTTTAAACTTTATTCAAGGTGTCCAAATTAAACCTAAGAATTTAATTATCCGAGTACTAACTTTCAAGTTTTAAAACTACTATTGAAAACATGTTGTCAATACATTTTTAGATAATAATTCTTATAAAAACTTTTGAAATAGAGCTTCACTCTAACTACCGAGCGATTGTACCAACAAATAAAAGAGCACTACGTTAAATCAGACCGGATAACTAAACCTTAAAATCTAATTTTCAGATTTAAGTTTGTAATGAAAAATAATATATTTCTCTCTAACATTCTTAATATAAAATCTTGAATAAAAACAAAATCAATTCATTTGAGAGATTTTTAGCTAAAAAATATTTTGCAAGCATAACAACGTTATTATTATATTATGTTTAAAAATAGCAAGCAAAGTTAAATTTTATCACAAACAAATTAAATATAACATGTAAAAATAAAGCATAAAAAATAACTGTAAAGAAAATAAAATCCTTATAGTACTTTGATGTTATTCATGTTGCTGGAAAACCTCCAAACGAAATTTTCACTTCCATTTATTGAATCAAAAAGCAAATAAATTAAAACATAATTAGTTCTTCTCAAAAAGAGAAGAACTCTAAAACTAAGAAAAACTAAAAACTAAGAAAAACTAAAAACTAAGAAAAACTAAAAAAACTAAGAAATGGAGAGAAAGAAAGAGAGAAGAAGATGTTTTTGAGGTGTGTTTTGAAGTGAAGAGAATGGGGGTATTTATAGGTGAGGAGAAGAAGAAAAAGTTGGTGAAAAAATGATTAAAAATGGAGAAAATGCAGTGGCGTGGGGTATTTATCATACTACTGACGTCATGGTGGTGTGGGTGTGGCAACGGGCGCAGATGAGCGCAGTGGCGTGCGCGGATGGTGTAGATGGGCGCAGACTGGGCGTTGACCCGCACGGAATAGAGTAGGGGCGCGCACAGAATGGAGAGCTAGCGCACGCGAACTGGGCGTTGTGCTGACGCGGCTGGGCGGCTACGTATGCGATTTCCTCCTTTTTGTCCCATTTTGTCGAAATTTTCCATATTTCTTGACTTTTCCTCATTTAATTTATGAATATATTTGCAAAAAGACAGATTTATATAAATATATGATAAAATCATATAAATATATATATATATATATATATATATATATATATATATATATTTAATCAATTTAACGTGCATAAAATCATGGTAATTTTAGTACTTTTTGAGCACTCATCACAACCCTCAACCAGCTTCTTGCTAGTCCCTTAGCAAGAGAAGCAATAAAAACTAAAAATTAAACTATCCTAAATCACTTTCGTGGATTGACACGGTTGCATTTAGCCTATGCAACAAGCCTTTAAACCCCTAGGTTTCCCTAGTGGACAAGTTTGAGTCTCGTGAGGGTTTTCAGTAATGATACCCACAAACATTGAACTAAATATAAAAATTAAAAGAAATAATAAAAATAACAACTTAAAAACTAAAATTACAACAAAATCAAAAATTAACTTTTAAGAATAAAAGAGAACATAACACAAAAATGTCTCATACTTTTTAATCTCCTTTAAGATCATAATTAAAATCTCAAGAATAAGTTATTTTAATCTTCTTAAACAATCATGATTTATTATAATAATTAGTCGAAAATCATTTTCATATTTCATATCAAAAATGTATCAATTTAATTTCACCCAATTTCAGTGTCTAGAATCTGAATTCACTTCCACTCTATTCCTCACTAGTCAATACTCTCAAAACACTAAATCCTATGGGTTCAAACACTCATACTAATTTATATGCGAAAGATTTGATGTATAGAAATAAACTAATATGTTCACATATGTATAAAGAATAAAGGCTCAAAGTATTATTTTGACATTGATCTCATGAAAGGAATCAAATGTATAAATTATAAATATATCATATATAAAAATTATGTTCATGCATAAACCAAACTCATTAAGAAAGAATTTCAAGATATATGCCTTTTACAAATGAAGAAAGTGAAATGACTTTTTAGGGATTACTTCCTATATCTTTCTTTTGTAATTAGCCTTTACTCACAATTTTGTAGGCAATGTGAGTCATAGTATGTAGATTATACTATATATTCTTTATCTCTCTATTTTTTTCTGAAGATGTTTTTCAATATATATATATATATATTTAGAGATTCAACCCATGTACAGATTGTACATTTTTTTAGGATTTTGGTGAGTGGCTAATTTTGTGGCTTTTCTGTTTGATTTTGGTTTAGGTCACCCCATATATGTCTTCTTCTTTTTTTGCAACAGTTATACACGAATGAGATAAAAACATATACTATCAATTTCTACTTAAATCATTTAATCTAAGCAAAAATAAAAAAAATATATGACACTCTATTAAGATGAGAAAAAAAATCATATATTCAATGCTAATACCTATTGAGATCATCTAAAATTTTGAAGAAATAAGAAATGTGTTTGGAGTAGAAAAAATATATATTTCACTCTGAATAAAGGAAATTAGGCTCAAATTATATCTCACAAAGGTAGTCTCCACTAAAAAAAATTCATAAACACCGATTTTGGGTTTAATATAATTTCTACATCTTATCAAGAAATACTAGTTATGACAAAAACTAACTAATTACCAAAAACAATTACAAAATATTTCATGATATGTTTTCAAAAATTAATCTAACAGTACAAAAGACTTAACTATTTACTTAAATTTGATTTAAAGAAATGATAAATTTTTGTGAGAATTTTTAAAGCTAATTCTAAAATTCCAAAAATTACTAAATCACACAAAGAAAATAAAACCAAACACTATAGAAATGAAAATTTGAACATAAAAATAAAATAAAAATTATTTTTTATTTTTTTATTTTTTTTAAATTGTTAAATTGTTTTTTTTTTTTTGAAATTAAGCATGGTAACTTTTCACTTCTATCTCACCACTTTTTTTCTTTTTATGTTGTTGCATAAAAGTTGGGTTTGAGATAGTTAAAATTTTCTTATTTTGGAGACATAGATGATATCTCCTTCTAAGGTTGTGAGATTTATTTTGTCAAAATATTGTGTGAAAGGTTGATATAAGTTTTGGAAATTATTTTCTATTAAAAAATCTACTATTGTTTCTTGTTGATATATGGTCGAGATTTGAAAGTTTTATCCTCCTATCATTATATCATTATCTTTTAATACCTTAATAAGTTTTATTGTAGTATTATTAGAAATTCTCACAATTAAATCTTTTGGTGCTTTTTTTCAGATGTCTTATGGAAATACGTATCTATTGGCTACACACAAACTAGCTCATATATCTATATATGCATGTAAATGTTAAGTGTTATAGCCTTTAAATTTTAGTCCTACTTTAATATAAGTACTATTTGGATTTGTAATACTATACAAATCATTCATCTTCTGATGAAGAATATCCATGATTTGAGTGTTCATATTCTGAGTCATTTATTTCTTCCTCAATTTCATCTAATAGATAGATACTATAAGTATAATCTATATCAGATTTTTGATCGGTTCTAATTCCATTTTGAAAGCTTCTTCTAAGATTTTTTCTTTTTGGGGAAATTTTTTTTATGTTAAAGTCTTCTTAGACATTCGTTAGCATAATGTCCTTCTTCATTACAGATCCAACATCTGCATTTTTTCTTTCCTGAAGAGCAATAGTTTCTTTTTTTCAGAAGGTTTATAATTATTTCTTCTAAAATATCTTTTCTTGTAGTTTTCTTTATTAAATCTATTTTTATATTTTTGGAATTTTATTTTCTGAATTTATATTTTTTAAATATTTTATATTATTTGTATTTATATTTTTGTGTATAAGGTTTTATATTACATTCATATTTCCCTGTGTAAGGATTATATGTGTTGGCTATTTTTCGTGGATAAAATATTTATCAGTAAACTTCTTTTTAAGCTCGCTAGCAAGTCTATCAAACAAAGATGAAGAAACATCAGAATTTTAGATAGTCGTACTTCAGGTAAATCTCTTATAACTATAACACATAAGACTACACTCACGCATTTAATAGCACCATATTTATAAATATGGAGTTATTTTTGTTGCTAAATTATTTATGCTAAAATATTAGATAAGATATACTATAAATTATAGTTAAATCTTTAGCCTAAAAGATAGCATAAAATATACTTTAAAAGAACTCTTTTTTAAATAGAAATCTTCATGATTAATGAGTCTATTTTAAAAGAACTCTTCTTTAAATATGAGTCTTCTTAATTAGTGAGTATTACTAATCATATTTGTAATAGAAAAGATATTTATCAATCATATAGAAGTCTTCTTAATTAATGAGTATTACTAATTCTATTTGTAATAGAAAATATATTTATCAACTACATAGGATTAAGAGTTTTAATTTTTCCTATAAATAAAACCCATTACTCATTGTTTCAATCAACCATACAAGAGTATTATTCTAATCTTCTTAATTTCTCTCTCTTGTTTTACAAATATAAGATCATAATTCTTTAGGCTTCTTTATTTAGTTAATCTATCAAATATTGGTGGTTATGTTTGATTGATTAATAAGCCTAATTATTTTATGATATTTTGATAATATGTTGTTATAACTTCTTCTTTATTTTTATTCTTAAATTTTTAGATCAAATAATTGTTTTTTTCGTATCATAGTTATTTGATTTAATTATTAATCTTTAAAGAAGCTATTTTTATTGAATTGGTGTTTGATCTTTTTGCTCTAGGATTTTCTAGTTGATTTGATTTAAGTGTCATATGTTTTGAATCATCTAGTTAGGATTATTCATTATTAAATTCATTCTAGAACACACACGGGCACTTGTGTTTTTGTGCTAACCATTTTGCAGTTAATTTGGGAACGTATCTGATTAGTAGGAAGCTTATTGGAACGTTGGTCTAGAAAATGCTCACACTAATATTGGAAACTATGAAAATAGAGCATGGGCTGGTAAGTATGGTACATTGGGATAGTATCCTAGGGAGGGTAGCATAAGACTGAGTTCATAGTGGAAAGTTAGGTGGTCCGATGGGACAGATGGTTTTCCTCTTAGGTAATGGTTGTGGTCTAGGTTGTTTCCACCTAAAAATATCATGTGTTATTCTCTTATTTCTACACTTTATTTTTACACACGATTGCATGTCTGGCTGCTTTTTTTAGGTTATTAAATTATAGATTGGTAAAAGTTAAAAATAACCTATTCACTCCCCTCTAGGTTAACTTTCATCCTTGTATTCTAAAATTTCTTGTATCATAGTAGATTTTATCATTTCCTTTTATCTATTTATATCCTTTTTTTTCTTTGCATTCCATAATGATCCAATCTTTAAGGCTTCTTATTCTTCCTCCTAGAGTATCTGGTATAGTTTCTCTATTCCTTTATTCCAATTTTATGTTAAGATTTTATTTAGTGTTCTAGGTAATTTTTGAAAAACCATTTCTTTACAAGTTGTTTGCATAGAGGGTGATAATTTATGGTAATACATTTCATATTCACAAATAAAAGAATATATGTAATATATGTTACAAATTTCCATATTTGTTAGATGATATGTAACTTCATTGATTTCATTTTCACTGGATTTAGTTATAGTCTTTCCTTTATCTTCTCCAATAAATTCTTTGTATATTTTATTTAGTGTTGTATCCAAGTATTCCCTTCATGTAGAAGAATTTCATTACATTAACAAATGTTGTTGATCTGTTAAGTTTGAAAACCAAAATTTAACATTTCCTGTCATTTTGTGTGCTATAAGCACTCTACTGGTAGAAGGATTTGTTTGGATAGTTTGAGAAGTTTTTATAAGCACACTCACTCCACTAACCCATTCATCTAAGGCTTTCTTCCTATCTTTTATACAATCTAAATTTAGAAGTTCAGACTTATAATTATCATGGAGTTTGAACTCTGGTGGAATATTACCTCTAGTTCCCCAATGTAACCATTCCTCCATTTTAGGTGGTTGTCTTCTTCTATCTTTGGTATTAGGTTTTTCTTCCCTATGTGAGTCAGATGTTCCTTCTTGGTAAGAGACCAATAACGAAATTGGTTTTATATGATCTTTTGAGGTCATGTTTTCTGGTTCAGAATCAGTTTCACTAATTATTGTCATATCATTATCTTCTTTGTTAGTACAAATTTTTTTATTATAATGTTCATTGGTTAATGTCAATAAACTAACCAATGTTTCTATATCCCTATTTTCAGGGTCTATGAATTTTTTTTCTAATTCTTTTCTATAATCCATTAAATTGGAATTATCTCTTTGTTCTTAGATTTTTCTTCATTTTTCCTTTTCTCATTTTTCAGAATCAAGGAATCTGATCTTCTAAGTGGTTCTTCTTTTAGTCCTTCTAAGAGATCATATTTTTAACCTATTATTTCATTATTCCTATGTATGTTGTATACATCTTTTCTTAATTCTGAAAATTCTTTATGCATATCTTGTTGTAGTTTATTATAACCACATTCATTTATTTCCTTTAGTAATACTTTTTATATATCTATTATTTCATGTAAATATTTTGTATTTGATTTTTGGACTAAATCCATTTCCTCTATTAATAATTGTACAGTTTCAAATAATATTGCTTGATTTTTTGCTACACTTATTAGGCTTCCATTTACTCTAAATGCATATTTTTTATTTTATCTCTAAACATTATTTTTCCCTAATATGCAATCATCAACTAATGCCTTCATTATTTTGACTTCATTTTCTAGTTTTTTAACTTCTTCTTGGTTAGAAGTTTATCCTTAATGGTCTATAAAAGTAAACATTGTCATGCTATTAGTTTTAATAACATTACTTTTTCTTCCTATTATCAAGGGTTTTTCTTTGATAACTAATTTTCAATCTTCTAGTATTTCAAAGTCTATTAGTATTTCTGGTTTTATTATTTCTTCAAGTTCCTTAAAAGTTTTGTCTATTGCTATAAATTCATTTTGTCCATATATTGAACTATTATGACTATTTGTTAAAGAATATACTACTAGATAATGTATTGAAAATGGATAATTTTATTCTTTCATTAATTCTCCTCTTTTAAATTCATAAACTAGACTTAATACTTGATTTAGATTTTTATCATGTATATTAATAGCAAATCTAGGATATGCTGTAAATTTTAGTTTTTTGTATCCTAAATTACCATGGATAATTCCTAATAAGGCATCTTGTCTATTTATTATTCTGTTATCTAATACTATTTTTATTGGTTATCTATTCCTTCTCTAAAATAAGTTTTTATTAATATTTGAATTTTTCCTAAATGAATGTATCCAATTTTTTTTGTCTGTATAATGAATTTTTGATAGCTTGTTTAATATAGTTTCTTTATCAATTAATGATATATTATACATTCATTTTGCATCTTAAATCTTAATATTCATTTCTTTATTACTTATGTCATAATAAATTATGTTTTTCCTAGAGAATAATTTTCTTAATAAAAATGATGGGTCTTTAAATCCATCTCCTTATTTAAGATTTAACTTTGTTTTTTGAATTTCTTCAAATTTATTTTTACTTATTACCATTTTTTGTGAAAAACATCATGAGATGTCTTTTCTATTTCTATATCTATTATTTCTCGGTCTATTTTTTCTTCTTCCAGTTTAGGAATATTACTTCCGTTAAATTTAACTTCCGTTATATTTAAGAGGTATTTTTGAATTTTTTAATTGATATTAAATGTTAGTATTTAATTCTGTTAAATTTAACTTCCGTTATATTTCAGAGATATTTTTGAATTTTTTGAAATCTTGAAGATATTTAGGAAGATTCTTTAAAACTTAAAGGTATTTATGATATTAATTCTATTGGACTGACCACCAATTGCACTAAAATTTAATTTTGATGCCAGCTTCGAAGAAAGATGGTGTTCTATAGTTGTAGTTGCAAGAGACCACTATGGGAACGTCCAAGGCATATATGGTGTAAGTTGCTATAAAATCTGAATAGAGAAGTGACTAAAGCAAAGGCCTTGCTTTTGGTAGTTGGACAAGCAGGGGCCATATACATGAAATCCTAGCTAAATGGTCATTTTGTGAACGAACGAAGGAAACCTCAATATCATTGATACTCTTTGGTTTGTAACTTTTTCAACGTAAAAACTTACAAGTCTAATAGCATGTCATTATCATAAAGTTTTATTTTTGACTAACCTTTATATAATGTCCATATTTTTTTTTCATATAACTTAAAAAAGTTAAAAATAAAATTATGTGAATAAATTAATCATATAAAAATTAAAAAAAATTATTAAATGTAAACAAATGGCCAATAAGACCGGTTTATTAAATAATACATACTACAACTTTAATTAAAAAAATGATATTTATAAAAAATAAATATTAGAAAGAATGGATAAAAATTCAAATTTACAACAAGAAAATTTAGGTAATTAATTGAAATTTAACGAAGAAAGAAAGAATCTATTTTGCGTATCTTGCAAATTAGGTAGTTGGAATTCAATTCATTGGTGATCACCTAATATATGTTTGTGTCCTTGACCTGGACTAGGACCTGAATCCTTAATACCTCCAAGAGTTTTAGCATTTGTGAACTTGTTTCCCTCCCCAGGACTTGGACCCGAATCTTTAATTCCCTCAAGTGTTTGAACTTGTGTGAACTTGTGTCCTTCACCCGGGGTTGGACCCGAATCTTTAATTCCCCCAAGTGTCTCAGCTTGTGTGAACTTGCGTCCCTGACCCAAATTAGGACCTGATTTCTTAATTCCTCCAAGAGTTTTATCATTTGTGAACTTGTTTCCCTCCCCAGGACTTGGACCTGAATCTTTAATTCCTCCAAGTGTTTGAGCTTGTGTGAACTTGTGTCCTTCGCCAGGACTTGGACCCGACTGTTTTATAGCTCCAAGTGATAACCCATCCAAGAATCCTCCAATTGCTCTACTAGCATCCCTTTCCCATCTATTCTCATTCAAGAGTACTCTGCCTTCTGTTTCAGAGAATTTGTAGCTCAATAACAGAGCGATCAGCAAAAAGAAACTGAAAACTTTAGTCATGGCTTCAAATATCTTTTGGCAAAGCAGCAAGAAGAGAAGTATTTAAGAGATAGAACAGAAACTCTGATCTGAGTAGTTGTGTATATGTGTTTTTGATGGTTGGTTTGTGATGTTTAAATGAATGAAAGAATTGTGATATTTATAATAGTAATAATTAATCAAATTCAAAGTGAATATATTATATTATTTTACGGCAGTTCTTTTAAAAATGGGAATGTAGTATACGTTGAAAATAAACGTGAGAATTTTCAAGTACAAATGTGATCTCAGTGAGTAAATGGAATGGAGTCTATGACCAAAGGAAACAACTGGGTTACTTCTTAAAAATTGTAAGAAATATATAAAAAAAAATAAAATATATATATATTTACACAAAAGAGTAGTTAATTGATGGCTTATAAAGGTCCAACTTTGAAAGTGGAGAGAAAATAATAGTTGATTTAAATTTGGAATAGTAAACATTTATTTAGGTATTAGTGTTACTTGAAAACTTTTATTTTATTGTTTTGATCTTCTTTGTTTAAATTAAATTCTTGTATTACCGAAATATTTTTTAATAAATTATTTTAATAAAAATTAACAAATTTGGTTAAAATATATATATACGTAAAGTTAAAACTTCGTTATCTTATTTATATGATGTGATATTATAATTTCGTAAGTAAGTTTCGTTATCTAAATATTAAAAAAAGATTGTTCATATTTTTGTTAAAATTGTTAATTAAAAGACATTACAATGACAAATTAAAACAAAAAAATATTAAAATTATTAAACTAAATTTTTTAACATATTTACCCAATTTGTTATGCTATTGAAATGTTAGTCCCGACGGCTGCCCTTAGTCACAGCAGGGATTTCTCTAATTTCTATTTGCTAGCGTTTGGGGACCAAAGACTATATTGCCTTAACCAACTTTGAACAAGGACGAAAAAATATAGTTTGAATTCCAGTCGACGGCTTCAGCAGAAAAGGAAGCTAGGGTGTGTTTACTTGTTGGCAAAGGGAGATGTCTTAACTAATACGTAAATGATCAGAATGCAATGAATCCAATTAGAGGAAAAAAAAGGGGGGGGGGGGGGGGGTAAAATTCATTGATTTTTGTGTTTACTAAAATCTGCAATGAATAAAATGAAGAATTATTTATATAAAATAAACAAAAATAAAAAATTACTAAAATTTATATCAATAAAAATAATATTCCAATAATATTAAACGAGATATAATTGAAAGTTATTTAACATTAAACAAGTTTAATTTATCATATTTTAATTTGAATGACGTTTAATGTAAAATAATAAGATATATTTTTTTAATCGTAAAAATATATAAATCGAACATAAAAAATATTATTTATATATTTATAATTTTAATATATGTTATTTTTATTGTTTTTTCTAACATACAAAAATGTGAGTTTTAATTACATCTCATAAAATCTTGAAATGCAAATTTAATATTGAAAATTGTTAGTGGTGTATTGTAGTTGAAGAATTTGATCGATAGAGATAACTTCCCTTACAAAATGAACCGAATCAACAGGTCTGTCATAAATGGGCTTAGGATGAACCGGTCTTTTAGGAGTATTCTAATAACGTTCTACATATATTTCCTTGCATATATCCTCTTTTCTTTTCTTTTTTGATGTAAGACTCACAAACTTTTTATTAATTTTTTAAGGCATACGAAAATCATGATAATTTTTTAATATCTATTCTATTTTTTTTTTATATAATTGATTATGATACCAAATTATGACTAACTTTCAAAATGTTAGTTGTTTGCTGCAGAAGTGGATCAATCATTTGATTACTCCATTGGCTTAATTCAAATTTTTTTTTTGAGGTTTCATTTCATGGTTATTATTTTTAGACTTACTTCTAGATCTATACATTCAAAATTAGGTTATTTTTGCATATTATATTTTTTTTAGTTAAATAAAACAATCTATTAAACATCGAGATTTTCTAAGACTTTAGATCTTCCTTTACTTGAGTTAAATTTTTTTTTTCTCAAAGCTCATTCAAGCTTGTTGAAGATAAATAATATTTTTTTAGGTTTCTCAATTATTATTTCTTCTTGTTTATCGCTTGTATATAATTAAATTCCTCATTTCTTTTTCTAGAATATTTTTTAATCATTTTAAATATTTTATAAGTTTTAAATTAATTAATAAACAATAAAGATTCTTAATTTTACTTAAAGCATTTAAATAATAACTAATAAATATATGTGTCCATTGTTGCTAGCGCATGTCCAACATACATATATATAACTATATGTATGCTTATTTTAAGTTCAAAATTTTTTTATTATAGTAATATTACAATATTTAAGTTAATTAATAACCTTGAAGAATTATTTAGCTACCCTATATACTTATTTCAAGATAGCGGCCAGGGGAAAGTATTTTTATGATTTGTGTGTGAGTTTATAGGAAGTGTGTTGCTAAATCAAATAAAAGTTCCCTTTTATAGACCAATGGTTCTTTGTTTACATAGGAAAAAATAACGTTTCACCTAACTTTCCTATTTAGTATCTATTTATTGTCTTACATTTTTTATGCCAAGCGCCAATTATTTTTGGTATAATCCCTATATCCTTATTCCTTTTTAGAGCCTAGAAAAAAGCCCGAGCCCAAAAGACAACTCGAGCCTAAACGACAACTTGAGTCACATTTTATATCTATGGGGTCGACCACTAGTCTGAGCCATGGGATAGTCGACCCTGGTTTATGAATGTATTTGTTTTACCCTTTTTTTTCTTCTTGACACTTACATATGTCTACCTTATATAATTGATATCTGTACATGCAAAATTTTATATATATACAAAGACTCTCTAAAATATCCACACATTCAACCAGTTGCTTTGACTTCTATCTAAGTTAACTCTCTTGAAATTCAGATCTTCCCAAACATTAGTCATTATTGTCTACTTAAGTTCCAATATTGATCTCTCTTATCTTATGAGATGATAGGTTTTTTGGTAGTTGTGACTTCCCAAAATAAAACTAGTATTGCTAGCTTTCCTAATGTATTCAAACGACTTGAAGTTATTGGTTGTTGTAAAACTATTGAGTAGTTTTTTAGTATGTTTGAGGAAGATAATAATTTTGGAACCCTGTAAATTGCATAATTACCTTTTAGCTTCAATTCTGTTAGTAAATCATCTGTGGATTATTCCACTAATACTTGTTACTACTCTAATAGCTTCTCGCTAACTAATGTAAATTCCTAGTTTTGGTCCATTATAGACCATAAATATTTTAGCTTTTTATGTTTCTTAGTTTCATTATCCCAATTGAGCATTTATATCTTTTCTTCATTAGCAGAGGTATTAACCACTTTTGGATTTTTAGTCGCCAAAACTTTTGAGTGAAGAACCTCTTCCTTTTTGGTTTATGAACAATCAAGTTCTTCCTATTTAATTTCTATCTTTAAAGGAAACTTTTCTAGGTATAAAACCTTGAATTGTTCCTTAGGATTTTTATCTCTTATCTTAATCTTGATATCAAGATGTTTTATTCCTAAAAGAACAAAAATAGTTAGAGGTGTTAATTCTCTGGTTAATGCATCAACTAAACTGTTATTATTTCCTAGCAAATGTCCAACATCAAATTAGTAATAATTGACCTTTATTATAATCACTTGGAATTTTAGTTATTACCAAATATCCAAAAAAATTATTATCTATTCTGACAATAAATTTTGAATTGATAGCATATATTGCAAATTTTTATACATTTTTTTAACAGCTAAATGTTCTTTTTATTTACTATAATAATTCAATTATAGTCCTTAGAAAGATCTTGATGCATATCTATAAAAATATTCATGTTTTTCATCTACTTTTTCTTTTAAAACTACTCCATAATATTCATGTAATGTGTTTGTTTCTATTATAATTTTATCATTTAGACTTTGATGATATAAAATTAGTGAGTTTTTTATGTATCATATATCATCTACTATCAATTTTCAAACATAATCTTTTTTAAGTTCAGTTTATAATGGCTTTCGCATTTTCTCTAAATTTTTTATATATGCTTCTTTATAAGTCAAACATTCTAAAAATCTTTATAATTGAATTTTATCTTTAGTTTCACTAGAAAATCCTTGTATATTATTTACTATATAAGGTTAGAAATGATGTTTTTCATCTTCTATTTTTAATCCTAAATATTTAATTTTTGTAGAGTTGTCACAACTTTTCTTTATAATAGAACAAGTTCTTATTTCCTGAATTATTATATGATATTAATGATATCTAAATAATTTTTAATCAAGTCATTACTAAATACTAAAATTTCATTGACGTATACACAACAAATATCATAGTCTTTTAAAGATATAATCCATATGTTTTTTGAAAAATACATGGTGCTTGTTTTAATCCAAATAGTACAACTGTCTGTTGAAATTGTCCTTGTGAGTAACTAAATGCTCTTAATTTCTATGATTCTTCGTCAAGTCTTACATGCCAAAATTTACTTTTATAATAAAAAATTTAAGAAATATTCATTTTATTTTATTTATGATAATAATTCTTCTCTCTTTGGAATAAAAAATTTATCATCATTGGTTTCTTTATTCAAGGTTTTGAAATTTATTACCGTTATCTTTTTATCTCTTCTTTTCTCAGCTTCTTTTCAACTAAAAATGCTAGGCTTGAGTAAGGTTAATTACTAGATATTATGACTTTTAATTCTAAAAGTATTTGAATTTGTTTTCCAAATTATTCTCTATCTTTTGGAGTATAAATCATTGGTTTTACTTTTATACTTTTGTTAGGGCCTTGAGTTTTATGCTTGCTACTATTTTAGATCTATTGATTTTAGGATGTAAAGGGTTTTTTGAACTTACTATTTGTACCAGTTTTCTTATTCCCGTGAAGGATTTATCTTTTTATATTTTATTAAAAAAGAGTTTTATTTTTCTTATATGTCTAATGAAATGTTTTCTAAACAAGGTTGTTGCTTTGTATCTATCTCACCACTTTTTTACTTTTTATATTGTTACACAAATATTGAATTTGATATTGTTAAAGCTTTTCTTATTTTGGACACATAATTGATTTCACTATCTAGTGTTCTTAAACTTATTTTGTCCAAATATTGAGTAAAGGTTTAAGAAGTTATTTCCTGTTAATAAATTAACTCATGTTTCTTGTTGATATATGATATAAATATGAAATTTCTCCCCTTTTATCATTATATCTATATCTTTTAAGACTTTATTAAAATTTGTTGTAGTATTGTTATTAATTTTTACAATTAAATCTTTTGGTATTTGCTTTTAGAGTTATTCTAGGAATACATATTTATTATCTACGTACCCATATATTGGCTCCTATATCAATATATACATGTAAATGATAATTTGTATAACTTTAAATTTTAATTCTATTTTAATGTAAGTATTGTTTGGATTTATAATACTGATGTACAAAAACTTGATAATTATATTTTTTATTTTATAAAAGCTCACTAGTGTATGAATTACTTATAATAAGTGATAAGTATACTTTTAAGGTTAGTCTAAAGAGGAACTACGTGTTTTAAATAATTACTCAAATTTTTTAAAAAAAAATTCGAAAATAAAACCTAAATACTCTATCATAATATTTGAATTTAATTTTTTTTAATGTAATTGCATATAATTAAAATAATACAAGTTAAAGATAGGTTTGATTCAAACAAATCAAAGGAGATATATAATTAACAATTAGTGGAGAATATATAGGAATAATAAAAAAACTAAATTGAGGTTATTGATTTTCCCTTTTATCTATGAGGATATCTTTAGGTAAGGATCATATTCTTTATTAATTAAATTAATTAATATCTTTAGGTAAAGATCATTAATTGTTAAATAAAATTATCTTTTATTTCTAAGAAAATAACAAACCATTTAAATTAATCCTTTAGGTAGAGTCCTTAATGTAAAATTTTATTCAATGTCTCAAAATTAGATGGCATTTTTAAAGACTAACTTTCATATTTTAAATCTATTACGAAACATATATCTTCAATATATTAATCAATAATAAATTTTGTAAAAATCTTGAATAAAGAAATAATCTCAATTTATTTTATAAAAATGTTCATCTAGATTAATCTTTACTAACCTACAGGGTCATACACAAATGAGCCATAGTAGCTATCTTCAGGAAAAAGGAGATGGGGTAGAGCGAGGTGGAGGACTTTAAGTTGTACTCCTCATAAATCTTGGATACTACTTATGAATGTGGTTAGCAATGCCACAACAATAAAAAGTGTGAACAACAAAGCTAGAAAAATAGGGTCCTTAACTCTGAGGAGTAGTACGTGGAGGAGAAGAAGAGGAAGCGCTCAAATTGACTTTCAAATAAGGATGAGAAGTCAATTTCTTATCTTAGTAATAAGTAATGCAGTTCCAAGATTTGCAAGTCACTAACTAACTCATTAATTAGATGATTTTAATCTTGTGATTTACTATCGAAAGAGGAAATTATAGTATAGATTTGGAATATTTTGGCATAGGTAAATATAGAGATCGAAAGACATGTATGAACCTATGTAGTATTAAATCATTGGTCTTAATGCTTTCTTACTTCATTAAATTGTATATTCTTTTGTAAATTGATGAACAAAAATGTTTCCAATTGACTATCAAAAGAGGCTTTTGGATGTTTTTTAGAGATTACTAACAAACAGAGAGAATTGAATTCAATTAGCTAGATGATAAAGCATAGTGAGGGATTAGATGAAATTGATAACCTAAAAGTTTTCTTCCCATTGATTTGATTTTTTGAACAACATCTTTCTTTCCTTTGCATATTTTATTTAAATTGATTTTATTTTAAATTCCAATTGCAACAACCTTAGTGACTTCTCTAAATAAAATTGAGATTAGCATAGTTTTGGTAATTTTCAAAAGTATGTTACCAATCCTTGAGGACGATACTCTTCTTATCAATTTACTATAAAACTTCGATACTGTGCACTTGTAGTTTTACACCGATCAAGTTTTTGGCATCATTGTTAGGGATTGATTTCTTCTTAATTTTGCCAATATCAATACTAGGTAATCTTGGTTTTAATTTAGAATTGTATTTCATTTCATTTATTTATATACATTTTTTATTTTCTCTAGCTGTATTTTTGACGTTGGATGCATCGTGCTAGAACTCAAAACATTATTACTTTTGATCCAGAGATTGAAACAACTTTTAAATCACAAAGAGAGATGAAAGTACTAGCCATGGCTGAATGAGAAAATAATGTATAGTCACACAACTTGAAGGATTATGTCAGGCAAATTTTGAATGACAACTACTCAGGTATAAGACACCAGACCATTAATTCCAATAATTTTGAGCTCAAACCGGTGTTGATTAGCATGGTGCAACAAGCCTAATTTAGGGGATTTCTACTTAATGATCCCATTATTCATTTGGCGATGTTTTTGGAGAGTTGTGACACTTTAAAGATGAATGGTGTTATTAAAGATACCATTAGACTAAGCTTGTTTCCTTTTTCATTAAGGGACAAGGCTAGTGGTTGGATATAATCTCTACAATCGAGAAGCATCACTAGTTGGAAAGATATGGCAGAAAAGTTTCTTACTAAATTATTTCCACTTGCAAAAATAGCCTAATTTAGGAGTGAGATTGGTCAATTTAGACAGAATGATTTTGAGACACTTTATTAAGTATAGAAAAGATATAAAGATTTGATTTGGCATTACCCTTAGCATGGATTTCTGGATTGGTTGTAAGTTCAAATGTTATATAATGGGTTATATGGCCAAACTTGAACCATAGTCTATGCTACTTCTAGTGGGACTTTGATGTTGAAAACCACTGAGGGTGCTACTTCCCTATTGAAAGAAATGGCCTAAAACAACTGAGGGTGCTACCCTTTCAGCTCTAGTTACTTCTCTATCTCATCATGTTTCAACCTTAACAACCCAAAGAATGCCATAAAGTGCAGAATATGTTGTAGTTTCATGTATGATAGTTCTGATGAATGAATCAAGTCAAGAACATGTTCAATACATCAAAAATCAGAACTACAACTATTGTGGTAATTCTATACCCAATTACTACCATCTAGGGCTTCGAAATCATGAGAATTTTTCTTATGGAAACACAAAGAATGTACTGTAACCTTCTCTAGGGTTTGATAGTCAACCTAGGCAGAAGAATATGTTACTTGAGGATGCCATGGTTTACTTTGTTGAGTAAACTATAGCAAGGTTTAAAAAGATTGATTCATGACTATATAACATTGAGACTCATTGTAGCAATATAAGAGCCACTATGAAAAATCTTGAAGTGTAAATTGGGAAACTAGCCATGACCATCAAGGCCCAACAAAGAGGAAATTTTCCTAGAAATATAGAAGTGAATCCAAAAGGAAAAATTCAAGGCCATTACACTTAGGAGTGGTAGAAAAATTGATAGGGCACCATCAAAGGAAATATAGTCCACCCCTACAGCTCAAAACAATGGCCACAACAATAATAAAGTATAAGAAGAAGAGATTGTTCATGATACATTAAAGATGATAAGAATAAATTCATTGCTAAAGTGCCAATGTCAAAAAATAGAATGTTCCTTATCAACATTCAAAACAATATTACAAATTTTTTGAAAGCTTTCTATAAAGATGCATAATGGCTTTGGAATCTTTGATTTGGGCATATCAATTTTGGAGGTCTAGAGTTGCTATCTAAGAAGGAAATGGTGAAGGGACTACCTTGAATTAACCATCTTGACTAGCTTTGTGAAGGGTGTCTAATTAGGAAGTAATTCAGGAAAAGCTTTACAAAGAAGTTAGAGTCAAGAGCCAAGGAGCCACTCGAGCTCATCCATCTCGATGTGTGTGGTCCGATCAAGGCAAGCTCCCTCGATAACAATAACTATTTTCTTCTTTTTATTGATAATATTTTAAGAAAAACCTGGGTATATTTCTTGAAACATTAGTCAAAAGTTTTCAAAGTCTCTAAGAAGTTCAAAGCTGTAGTAGAGAGATAAAGTTATAGAAAATCAAAGCCATAAGATTCGACCAAAGTGGAGAATTTACATCAAAGGAGATTCAAGAGTTCTGTAAAGTGAATGGAATTCATTGACCAATGATAATTCCTAGATCCTACCCAGCAAAATGGCATTGTAGAAAGAAAAAATAGAATAATCCTTGACATGGTAGAATCATGCTCTAAAGCAAAAGGCTACCCTAGGAAGTTTGGGCGAAAGTAGTGGCATGTGCAGTCTACTTGTCAAATCGATCTCTAATAAGAAGTTTATGGGGAAAGACACCATAAGAGGCATAGAGTGGAAGATAGCCTAAATTTCCCACTTGAGAATATTTGGAAGTATACTCCATGTTCATGATCCAGACGAGAAAAGAACAAAGCTTGATGATAAAAGTGAGCTTTTTATCTTTATTGGATATGATTATAATTTGAAGGGCTACAAGCTGTAAAATCCAAACAATAAGAAGATTGTGATTATTCGAGATTTTGTATTCAATGAAGAAGGAGAATGGGATTTTAACTCTTATGCAGATGACTACAATTTCTTTCCTCAATTTGAAGAAGATGAGCAGACAATGAGGGAACAACTAGGTGAACCTGAACAAGAGCTTGCAACTCTACCCACTTCACCAATATTAACCACTTAAGGAGACTCATCACCTTCATCATCATCAAGTGGAAGTCAAGATGAAAGAGTTACGTCATGCACATGAAGTCTTAGAGCACTACTATAAAAAGGGGCATTAAAGTCAGTTAAAAACCGACTTTAAATGAAATGACTTAAAAAATAAAGTCGGTTCTTTACATGAACCGAGTTTACATTTAAAGTCAGTTCATGTGATGACCCGACTTTAATTTTTTTTTAAATTTACTCATTTTCTATTATACTTAAATAAAAACCTGTATTCGAGCAGAAAAAAACCAAAATCAGTTTAACAAATAGTTTAAATAATACAAATAATTGAAAAATCAAATATTAATTAATAGCACAAAAAATACCATGGTGTATTTTTCTCTAATGTTTATAATACAAACCTACATATATAATACAAAAATTTATACACATAAATAACAACACATAATAACAGAAAAAATATGAATAATAAAAATACTTATAAGAGTAAAATGAAATGACAAAATGAAGAAACGAAGAAAAAATAGTGTTTTGTAAGTGAGAAATGGGTCTAAAACAATTTGAGTATTTTGCTTAAAAAAATAGGGGATCTAAAATATTAGTTAGAGAGGAAGAAAACCCACTAACCGGTGCCAAAAATGGTTGTCATAGGTGGCCAAAATATTAGAAAGAGTGGAGGATAAGTGGAAGATGTTTTGGGTTTTTGAGAGTTATGCAACGCTTGGAATAGTTTCTGTCTGTAGAAGAAAGAAAAGAAAAGAATTTATCCACGTGTATAGCGTCGGTTCTATGTGTCAACCGATGCTATCCACGTGTGTAGCATCGGTTCTAGGTGTCAACCGACGTTATCCACGTAGGATGTAGTGTCGATTGACGTGTTGAACCGATGCTACACTTGGAAGTAGCATAGGTTGACGTGGTGAACCGACGCTATCCACGTAGCATAGCGTCGGTTAACACCTGGAATCGATGCTATATCCACGCATGGGGTCGGTTTGACACATCAACTGATGCTACATCCTATATGGATAGCATCGGTTCTACATCGAATTGACTTTAAATTCATTATAAGTCGGTTTTTTCCAAAAACTGACTTTACATATCGACTTATATACCTCGTTTTGTAGTAGTGGAGATCTCTATGAGGTAACCAAATGATAACATAACCTTACATTATTTTATCTATTTTTCGATTATGAACTATTGAGCTTTCAAGAATCAGTAAAAAAGAAGAAGTGGAGAGATGTGATGGACGAAGAAATCAAGGCCATCAAGAATAATGACACATAGGAACTCACTTCACTTCCCAAGGGACATAAGGTGATAGGTGTCAAATGGGTGTACAAAACAAAAAAAATGCTAAAGGAGAGATTGAAAGGCATAAGGTAAGGCTAGTTGCTAAAGGCTATAGTCAAAAGGCTGAAATAGACTATAATGTGGTATTTGCTTCAGTTTCTCGTTTGGAGACTATTAGACTAATCATTTCTTTGGTGGCTGAAAACAAGTTGAAGATATATTAAACGGATGTAAAATTTTCCTTCCTAAATCAAGTTCTTAAAGAGGAAGTCTACATTCAGCAACTATTAGGCTAAAATGTCAAAGGCCACGAAGATAAGGTATTGAAGTTGAAGAAGACTCTTTACTGATTAAAACAAGCACTAAGGGCATGGAATATCCAAATCAGCAAGTATTTCCAAGAAAATGGCTTCAACATATGTCCCTATGAGCATGATTTATACATCAAGATCAAAGATGGAGACATTTTGTTCGTGTGCCTCTATGTGAGTGATTTGTTCTTCACCGCAAGTAACCCAAGCATGTTCAATGAATTCAAGGAAGTGATGAAAAAAGAATTATTGATGATAGACATAGGGCTTATGGAAAACTACCTTGTCATTGAAGTTAAGAAATGAAAGGATTGAATTTTCATTTCATAGGAAAGCTATGCAAAGGAGATCTTGAAGAAGTTCATGATTTAGAATTGTAAGCTGATAAGCACATCGACAAAATATGGAATCAAGATGACCAAACATGAAGAAGGAGCAAGTCTAGATCCAACATTCTTCAAAATTTTGGTGGGAAGTCTATGCTATCTAACTTGCACGAGGCTCAATATTCTTCATGTAGTTAGATTGGTTAGTTGTTACATGGAATCTCCAACAATCACCCATTTTAAAGCCACAAAGAGAAATCTTTTCTATTTGAAAGGTACAATTGACTTTGGCTTGTTCTATTCAGTTTCTAATGATTACAAGCTTTTTGGATATAGCGATAGTGATTCGGATGGAGACATAGATAATAAAAAGAGCCTTACTAGATTTCTATTTTTCATTGGATATGCTGCTTTCATATGGATGTCAAAGAAAGAAACAATTGTCGCATTGTCCACTTGTGTAGCAAAATATGTTGCAACTTGATAATAGAACCGACATCGCCGATCCTGCCAATACTTTGGTTTTATATTTATAAAACTCTTGCAAGTGCACAAATAATTTTGTAGAAAATGATAAGGTCGATCTAAGGAAGGAATATATGTGGTTTTAATTTATTATTCAAACTTTTAAAAACGAAATTAAATCTTAAATATCCTATCACGATATTTTGGTTTTTGTGTTTCTAATCTAATAACATAAAAATAAACATAGATACAGATTCAATAAATATTTATGCAAATTTTATCATTTATAATAGTGGAGTATTTATGGATATAGTAACTAAGTTAATTATGCTTGCTCATATTATCTAGGTTATTAAAGATATAAATTGATATTTATTGATTCTCTCTTTTTTATATGAATACCACCTTTGGTGCGGTTAGATATTCTTTGTTAACTAAACAAATCAATTAACACTTATGGGTGGGGTTGATAACTAATTTGGTTAATTAAATTAATTCCTTTTTCTAAGAGATTGAAAATGAACCATTTAAATGCCACCTTTGGTGGGGTTAGACAGTTTAAACTTTATCCAAGATATCCAAATTAAACTTAAGAATTTAATTATCCGAGTACTAACTTTCAAGTTTTAAAACCACTACTGAAAACCTGTTGTTAATACATTTTCAGATAATAATTTTTATAAAAAGTTTTGAAATAGAGCTTCACTCTAACTACCGGGCGATTGTACCAAAAAATAAAAGAGCACTACTCTAAATCAGACCGGATAACTAAACCTTAAAATCTAACTTTCAGATTTAAGTTTGTAATGAAAAATAATATATTTCTCTCTAACATTATTAATATAAAATCTTGAATAAAAATAAAATCAATTCATTTTAGAGATTTTTACCTATTTAATATTTCGCAAGCATAACAATGTTATTATTATATCATGTTTACTAACAGCGAGCAAAGTTAAATTTAATCACTGACAAATTAAATATAACATGTAAGAATAAAGCATAAAAAATAACTGTAAAGAAAACAAAATCTTTACAATACTTTGTTGCTATTCCCGTTGCTGGAAAACCTCCAAACATAATTTATACTCCCATTTATTGAATCAAAAAGCAAATAAATTGCAAAAACATAACTAGTTCTTCTCAAAAAGAGAAGAACTCTAAAACTAAGAGAAACTAACTAAGAAAAGCTAAAAACTAAGAAAAACTTAAAAAATAAAAAAGAAAGAGAAGATATGTTTTGAGGTGTGTTTTTTTATGAAGAGAATGAGGGTATTTATAGGTGAGGATGGGAATAAAAAGTGGGTGAAAAAATGATAAAAAATGGTGGAAATGCGGAGTAGTGAATGATGACATCATTTTATGACATCATGCGAACGTGGGGGCGGCTGCACGCGTAGATGGGGCATAGATTGGTAGCGGCGTGGGCAGATGGTAACAGGCTAGGTGTAGGCGTGCGCGGAAGGGAGATCTGGCGTGCGCATTCTTGGGCGCACTGTGCGCTGTGGGCGGCACGATTTCCTCTTTTTTGACATTTTTGACCCATTTTGTCCAATTTTTCCATATTTGTTGACTTTTCCTCATTTATTTTATGAATATATTTGTGATGTATTGCCTCCAGTATTCCTTTTTGAGTCTTTAAGTTACATTTTTAAGCGAAAATACCTGAAACATAATAAAAATACACGTGATTCCGAAAAGACAAATATATATAAATATATGATAAAATCATATAAATATATATATATTTAATCAATTAATATGTATAAAATCATGATAATTTTAGTGCTTTTTGAGCACTAATCACAACTCTCAACCAGCTTCTTGCTAGTCCCTTAGGAAGAGAAGCGATAAAAACTAAACATTAAACTATCCTAAATCACTTCCGTGGATTGACATGATTGCATTTAGCCTATACAACAAGCCTTTAAACCCATTGCCCTAGTGGACGAGTTTGAGTCTCGTGAGGGTTTTCAGTAATGATACCCACAAACATTGAACTAAATGTAAAAATTAAAAGAAATAATAAAAACAATCAACTCCAAAACTAAAATTACAACAAAATCAAAAATTAACTTTTAAGAATAAAAGAAAACAATATATCACAAAAATGTCTCATACTTTTTAATCTCCTTTAAGATCATAATTAAAATCTCAAGCATAAGTTATTTTAATCTCTTTAAACAATCATGATTTATTATAATAATTTGTTGAAAATCATTTTCATATTTTATATCAAAAAAGTAACAATTTAATTTCACCCAATTCTAGTGTTTAGATTCTGAATTCGCTTCGACTCTATTCCTCACTAGTCAATACTCTCAAAACATTGAATCCTATGGGTTCAAACATTCATACTATTTTATGTGCGAAAGAGTTGATGTATAGAAATGAACTAATATGTTTGCATATGTATAAAGAATAAAGGCTAAAAGTGTTATTTGAACATTGATCTCATGAAAGGAATCGAATGTATAAATTATAAAGACATCATATATAAAAAAAAATTCATGCATAAATCAAACTCATTAAGAAAGAATTTCAAGATATATGATTTTTACAAATGAAGAAAGTGCAATGTGGGTTATAGTATGTAGATTATACTATATATTTTTTTATCTCTCTGTTATTTTTTTCTAAAGATATTTCTCAAAATATATTTTAGAGAGTAAACCCATGTACAGATTGTACATTTTTTAGGATTTTGGTGAGTGGTTAATTTTGTGGCTTTTCTATTTGATTTTGGTTTAGGTAACCCCAAATATGTCTCTCTCTCTCTCTCTCTCTCTTTGTACCAGTCATGCATGAATGAGATATAAGCATATACTATCAATTTCTACTCAAATCATTTAATCTAAGCAAAAAAATAAAATATACGATACTCTATTAAGATGAGAAAAAAATTCATACATTCAATGCTAATACCTATAGAGATCATCTAAAATAATTGAAGAAATAAGAAATATGTTTGGAGTAGAAAAAATATATATTTCACTCCGAATAAAAGAAATTAGGCTCAAATTATATCTCACAAAGGTAGTCTCCACTAAAACAAATTCATAAACACCGATTTTGGGTTTAATATAATTTCCACATCTTATCAAGAAATACTAGTTATGACAAAAAAAATAACTAATTACCAAAATTAATTACAAAATATTTCATGATATGTTTTCAAACATTAATCTAACAGTACAAAAGACTTAACTATTTACTTAAATTTGATTTAAAGAAATGATAAATTTTTGTGAGAATTTTTAAAGCTAATTCTGAAATTCCAAAAATTACTAAATCACACAAAGGAAATAAAACCAAACACAAAAAATGAAAACGTGAAAAGAAAAAAAATTATTATTATTATTATTTTTTATTTTATATATATATTTTTAAAATTGTTGAATCTTTTTTTTTTAATTAAGCATGATAACTTTTCACCACCCCCAACCTAGAACTTACATTTTCCTCAATGTAACAATTGTAAATTAAAGATAAAGAGAAAAGAGAAGTCAAATTACCTATTTCCTGGGAATATTGCAAGTAGTGATGGAGAGATACAGGTGCATCCATCATGTTCATTAAAGTGCACACACATAGAATGTTGTGAACTTCTAACATGTCAACAAATATTTTTAGTTTTAACAATTTTAAAATTATTCACATTTAATTAAACTAAAATAAACAATAAAATTAAGTAAATAAAAAAATAACAAGAAATTACCTAAAATGATGGGTTGTCTCCCATCCAGCGCTTAGTTTAACATCTTAGCAAGACGTAACTTTATGGTGCTAAGGGTTACTCAGCCAAATGCAATCCATTTCAACAATGTTGTTTGGTTCTTCTAAATAAGGTTTCATATGATGCCCATTGACTTTGAATGTTTTTGGTGTCTTCGAATCCAATAGTTCTACTACTTCATTTGCAAATACCTGATAGGCGTTTTGTAAGCGGTACGGTATGCTCATAAGACATCATTTAACTTAAATGCCCAATCCTTCCTTGAAGGACGCACAGTGCGTTCCAATATTCCCTTAATTTGCCTATTACTTACTTCCACTAAACCAGAAGTTTGAGGATGATATGGAGTAGCTACTTTATGTGTGATGTTGTACTTGTTTAGTACTCCATCAAAGATCTTGTTACAAAAATGGCTACCTCCATCACTTATTATAGCTCTAGGCGTTCCGAACCTGCTGAATATTAAATCCTTCAAGAATTTAAAAACAACGTTAGCATCATTGGTTTTAGTGGGGATAGCTTCTACCCACTTGGATACATAATCCACAGCAACCAAAATATATTGAAAACCATTGGATGGGGCAAAAGGACCCATAAAGTCAATCCCCCATACATCAAAGAGTTCAACAACTAAATTAGCTGTCAAAGGAATTTCATCTCTTTTGCTTATGTTTCTTGTTCTTTGACATCTATCAGATTGTGCACAAAACATATGAGCATCTTTAAAAAGAGTGGGCCAAAAGAATCCAGACTGTAATACTTTACAGGCTGTCTTTTCACCACCAAAATGGCTCCCATAATGAAGTTCATGACAAAAAGTTAGAATGCTCTTATGTTCTTCTTCAAGTACACATCTCCAGATGACATGATCTTGACCAATCTTGTATAAATAAGGGTCATCCCAGAAATAGTCCTTAATAGTTTTAAAAAACCTTTTCTTGTCCTGATATGAAGTGTTAGGTCGCAAAACACTAGTGGCAAGATAGTTTACAATATTAGCATACCATGGGTTCGAACTTATTGAAAATAACTATTCATCAAGAAAGGTTTCAACTATATCTTCATTACTCTCATCTTTAAGAGAATTGAAGTCAGAAATCAACCTAGACAAATGGTCAGCTACTAAGTTTTCACTGCCTTTCTTATCCTTGATTTCTAGGTCAAATTCTTGTAAGAGTAAGACCCACTTGATTAATCTTGGCTTGGAATTTGGTTTACTTAATAGGTATCTTAAAGCAGCATGGTCAGAATGCACAATCACTATAGCCAAGAATTCCTTTTCAGTGGTGGTATAATTCATTTGGGCATCATTGAGTGTTTTGCTAGCATAGTAGATGACATGCAAATACTTATCCATTCTATGTCCCAAGACTGCTCCTATAGCATAATCAGAAGCGTCATACATTATTTCAAAAGGTAAAGACCAGTTTGGTGCCATAATAACTGGGGTAGATGTTAGTTTCTCTTTCAAGGTATTAAAGGAAATAAAGCAGTCATTGTTGAAATTAAATTAAACATCTTTTGATAGCAAGTTATATAAGGGATGACTTATTTTAGAGAAATCTTTAATAAATCGTCTGTAAAATCCTGCATGTCCTAAGAAGCTTCTTATCCCTTTCACAAATGTAGGGGGAGGTAGTTTGGAAATCAATTCCACTTTTGCCTTATCAACTTCAATACCCTTGTTTGAAATTATATGTCCTAAAACTATTCCTTGTTGAACCATAAAATGACTTTTCTCCCAACTAAGGGTGAGAATGCATTCAATGCATCTTTCTAAAACCAAAGTCAATTTATGTAAGAAATCATCAAATGAGTTCCCAAAGACAGAGAAATCGCGCATGAAAATCTCAATGAATTTTTTCACCATGTTTGAGAAAATAGATATCATACATCTCTAGAAAGTGGCAGAGGCATTTCATAACCCAAATGGCATTCTTGAAAAAGAAAATGTCCCAAAAGGACATGTAAATGTGGTCTTTTCCTGATCTTTTGGTGCTATGGGTACTTGATAATATCCAGACAATCCATCTAGAAAATAGTTAAATTCATGCCCAGCTAATCTTTCCAACATTTGATCAATGAATGGAAGAGGAAAGTGATCCTTTTTAGTATATAAATTTAGTTTCCTAAAATCTATATACATTCTCCATCCAGTGATTATTCTAGTGGGCACTAATTCACTTTTGTCATTTTTAACAACTGTTATCCCAGATTTCTTAGGTACCACATGCACTGGACTAACCCACTTACTATCTGCAATAGGATAGATAATTCCTTCATCTAACAATTTAAGAATTTCTTTCTTAACTACCTCTTGCATATTTGGGTTTAGTCTTCTTTGGGCCTCTCGTATAGGTTTAGCACCATCCTCCAAGTTGATCTTGTGCATACACATTGTAGAACTAATGCCTCTTATATCCCCAATACTCAAACCTATAGCTTTCTTAAACTGTTTAAGCACTTTGATAAGTTCCTTTTCTTGGGTATTGGTCAAGGTTGAAGAAATTATCACTGGATAAGTTTCTCCTTCTCCCAAAAACACATATTTTAAGTGCTCAGGTAAGTCTTTGAGTTCAAGTTCAAGTGGATTAGCCTCTTTACTAGATGAGGAGCTAGGTAGATTTAAAAGTGTACTAGATTTTGTCAGTATTCATCATTTTCTAGTTGTTCAAGGTACCCCTTAATTTCCTCATCTAAATCTTCTTCGACCTATTCAAGTGTAAGAACAGTTTCAAGCTTGTCTTCTATTTTGGTTCGGAGAAAGGTGCTTTGGACAAGATTATCCAAAGGGTCAACATCGAATATTTCATCGATGGCAGAAATAGAAGGAAAAGGTGAAGAATCAAAAAATTTAAAATGAACAGTCTCTCCTAAGACTATTATTGTCAAATTTCCATCTTAGACATCAATAATAGTTTTAGTAGTTGCCATAAATGGTCTACCAAGCAATATTGTGTGCTTTCTGTCCAATGCTGGATTTTCTTGCATATCCAGAACCACAAAGTCAACAGGTATTATCAGTTTGTCTACTTGTACCAACACATCCTCAACTATTCCCTTTGGATACTTAAGAGATCTATCTTGAAGTTGAAGGGACATAGTTGTGGGTTTTAAATCTCCTAAATTGAGCTGTAAGAATATAGAGTAGGGCATCAAATTTATACTAGCACCTAAATCAAGCATTGCTTTAGAAACCTTCCTATCCCTCATAGTTATATTTATAATAAAACTTCCAGGGTCTTTCAACTTAGGGGGTAGTTTGTGCTGAAGTATCGCGCTAGAAATTTCTGATACTACTACTCGTTCATTCAGTTCATACCTCCTTTTTTAGTGTTCAACTCTTTGAAAAACTTAGCATATGAGGGCACATTCATGATCACTTATAATAATGGTAAATTAATATTTACTTTAGAGAGCATATTAAAAAGATCATAGAATTTCTTATCTTGTTTGGATTCTTTTAACTGGTGTGGAAAAGGTACTTGTAGCTGGTGTGGTTATGTTTTCTTTTGAATTTTGGGGATGTCAGATGACCCTCCAATGAGTTTTTCAGAAGGCTTGTTAAGTTTAACACTTGTTTCTCCTTTTTACAAGACTAGAATATCACCTTCTTTGTTACCTGAACTACAAGGTAGATAGTTAGAGATTTCAGGTAAACTAGTATTGACTACCTTACCACTTCGAAGGGTTCTTACATCCTTTGCTTGTTCTGGTTGACTGGGAAACTTTCCTGGTTCTTTCTTTTGCATTTGTTCAGCTAGTTGCCCAACTTTAGATTCAATCCTTCTAACCGAAGCCTCCATGGTGTTCAACCTTTGATTATTCATCAATTGGTTGTCACAACTAACTTGAATAAAAGCATTCAAACTATCCTCTAAGATTGGATTAAAAGATTGGCTTGGTGGGTAAGGGTGGCTTTTATTCGACCTTAGTGTTGGACATTGGGTGTAGGTTGGGTAATTGTTTTGTTTCCAAGGATGGTTAGGGTGATTATAGGTGTTTGGATGATACCTTTGAAAGGATTTGACTTCCTCCATGGCATCGACACTAGAATCACAAGTATTTGAACAATTATGAGTACCATGCCCAATTGAAAAACACACTTCACACACCTCTTGATTTGGCATTTAGTGAGTAGTGAGAAGTTGCACTTGTTTAGTCAATTCAGCAAGTTGCAAGGTTATCTCATTATCGGAGCCAAGTTCCTTGACTCTTGCTCTCCTTCTAGAACTTCTTTGTTGGGAATCAGAACCCAATAGCTCATAAAGATTATAGGTTTCCTCTGCGGTTTTTTCTCCCATAGCACCTCCAGCAGCATTATCAACCATGTATTGACTCTGCCATGTAAATCCATCATAAAAGAATTGGTTCTGTAGCTGTAATGGAAAGCTATGATTATGACATTGAATGAAAATGAGTTTGAATCGTTCCCAAGCTTCATGAAAGGGCTCTTCATACATTTGAGATAATGTTGCTATCTTCGTCCTTAGATCAACAGTCTTTTGATGGGAATAGAACCTACCCATAAACATTTCATATATTGCCTTCCAAGTTTTTAGAGAATCCGACTGTAGAGTAATGAACCATGACCAAGCTTTATCCTTGAGGATGTAAGGAAAACACCTCATCCTAAGTTGATCTTCATTAATTGCATGTAGTGGAAAGGTTTGGACAATAGCATAGAATTCTCAAATGAAATGCAAAAGGTCTTCATTAGGGACACCGTTAAAGGAAGGCAACAAAGAATAATGAATCTTTTTCAATTCATAATTCCTTGTAGCCTCTTGTAATTGTATACCAGAAGTTACATTGCCCATGATTGGCATTGTATAGTCTTTCATCATTTTCCGCCTATCTTCAGCATCTCCCATGGTTATTTGTAGTTGGAATTGATCATCGTCCTATTGTGTATCAACATTTAGCTCTTAAAAAATAGTAGATATCTAAGAAAGATTTCTCAGTTGACAAAATGTATAGGCTTAAAGCAAAAAGGTACAGGGAACCTAATTTATTTTATTTTTTATTTTTATTTTTTTTATATATTACATATTTATTATTTTCTTGTTTTTTTAGAAATAAAAATTAAGAGAAAATCTAATTTTTTTATGCTAAATTTAAAGAATGGAAACAAATTTTGTTTTGAAACAAACGAATTTATTTCATTTGAATTTTATTACACAAAAAATAAAACTAAAACAAAGGAAAATACAATAATGGGTGACCTCCCATGTAGGACTAAAATTTATCGTCTTCTAGTAAGACGTTGCTTGGAGATTGTAGAATGACAAACTCAATGTCTCCTCTTTATTGAATTTATTTGACCTCATTTGACCATCAAATTAGTCTTTGCTTTGTTTTTGCAAATGTTCAACTAACTGTTCTACTTGAACTTCCACCTTTTTGATAGAAGCTTCCACAGAGTCCAACGGTTGATTGGTTTTAGATTGGTTATCTCTACAAACTTGAATAAAAGAATTCAAGTTGTTCTTTAGGGTTGATTTATTGGGAATGCTTATTGGAATAGGCGGGTGGAATTACTGGCCTGGCTGATTTGAGCTTTGAGCGAAAGGAGGGTTGTTTTGCCTCTAGGAGAAGTTCAGATGATTTCTCCACCCAGGATTGTAGGTATTTGAATTGGGGTCGAACCTTGGTCTCTGTTGATATGCTCCCAATACATTAACCTGTTCAGGTCCAGTTGTTATTTCTCCTTGATATGGACAGGCTTCAGTACCATGTCCCATGTTGCTATACAAACCATACTGTTCATTATTGGTGTTGGTTTGTGTAGTGAGAAGAGTAACTTGCTTGGTCAATTGAACAAGTTGTTGTTGAACTTCATTGTTGGAATCGATTTCATGAACTCTAGCTTTTCTCACTCGTGAGCTTTTCTGTTGGGAATTAGCACCTAACATCTCAAAGAGGTTGTATGTCTCTGAGGTAGTCTTTTCTCTCATTGCTCCTCTTGTAGCATTATCGACAATGAACTGACATTGTTGTGTAGGTCCATCGTAAAAGAATTGGTTCTGCAACTATAGGGGAAAGCTGTGATGGGGACATTGAGTGAGAAACATTTTGAACCTATCCCAAGCTTCATGGAATGGTTTTCCTTCCATATGAGAGAAAGTAACAATTTTTCCTCTCAACTCTGATTTTTTTGGTTGGAATTGAATTTCCCCATGAATTTATTATAAATGTTCTTCCATGTCATCATAGAACCTGAGGGAAGTGACATCAACCAAGCTTTGGCCTTATCCTTTAAGGTGTAGGGGAAACATCTCATTCGAAGTTGATCCTCGTTTAGAATACCGAGGGGGAAGGTTTGGACCGTAACATAGAAGTCTCTAATAAAGGAAAGAGAATCTTCATTAGGCAGCCCATAAAAGGAAGGAAGCATAGAAAAATGAATATTTTTTAGTTCATAATTCCGAACAGCCTTACCCAGCTGGATAGCGGCAGTTGCCGTGCCAATCACCAATCTTGCAAACTCCTTCATGGTGGTTTCCCTGACATGTTGGTTTTCTTCCATTCTTTCGGTTCTAGTAAAGGATTAAGGCTTGGTTCTATTTTTGGCACAAAAACAGGTTGATGGTTGGAATCCAGTCTTGTTGACACTTGTTTAAATTTATGAATATTATTTACATATGGTGTAAGGAAATTTCCTAAGGATCTCCTACCAGGCATAGACTATTAGAAACGTAAATTTAAAACTCCTGTAAAACAAATAATAGAATAACCAAACAAAAATTTAGAGAAAATTTACATGGTATTTAATACAAAACACTAAACAAAACTAGTTAAACCCTAAGTTATTTTATTTTATTATTATTTTTTTTTAAAAAGAAAATAATAAACTAAAGTTTTTTTTGTTTTAAAATTTTTTGATTTTTTTGATTTTGATTTTTAATTTTTTTTAATGTTTTTAAAGAAAATACTTAAATAAATTTTAAAATTTATTTATTTTTTCAAAATTTTTATTATTTTATTTATTTATTGAAATAAAACAAAGTTTAAATTTAATTTATTTTTTTTTAAATTTTTTTTATGTTTTATTTTATATATATTTTTAAGATAAAATAATATAATCAGTATTAACCAATATTGCTCCGAGTAAAGAATGGTGGTACTAAGGCTCCTTAAAAACCATTATCTTAAATAGAATAACGTTCCTAAGAAAGACTAGTGGCATAAAAGCTTCCAAGAATTAGTCTCGTAGACAGAACTCCCTTAGATCTTTACTTTTCATGCTATTAATGTAATTAAGTTAATTTAATTAGGTTAATAAAAATGCATGTTATATAAGTTAATAAAAATCTAAGTTAATTAAGTTATATGAAAATTAAATTAGTAAAAACTTAAGTTAATTTAGTTGAACAAAAATTAAGATAAAACATAGTTAAAGGAAAAACAATAATAAATCAAAAATTAAACCATAAAAATAAAATAAAATAAAATTGAAGAAGGTAAAAGAAAATAAAATAAAATAAAAATTGAATTTTTTTTTTAATTTTTTAATTTTTATTTTTTTTTAAATATTTTTAAAGAAAATAATAAAAAGTAAATAAATAATTATTATTATTTTTAAATTTAAAAATTATTAATTTCTTTTTATTAAGAAATTTGAAATTTGAAATTTTTTTATTTTGTTTTTGTTTTTTTTTATTTATCAATGTTAAATTTATTATTATTATTTTAAAAAAAATTATTTATTTATTTTTTTAATTTTTTCAAATTTTTTTAATTTTTTTTACTATTCATAAATGGTAAGTTTTTTTTACTTCAATTTTCAAATTTCAAAATTATTTTACTATTCACGATATAATTGTTTTTTATTTATTTGTGAAATTTGAATTTTTTTTTGTTTTTAACTCAAAATAAAAAAAATCACAATTATTTATAGCACACAAAGTTTTTAAAATTTTGATAAATAATTTAAAAACGCTATTACTTTTCCGACAACGACGCCAAAAACTTGATCAGTAGAACCGACATCGTCGATCCTACCAATACTTTGGTTTTATATTTATAAAACTCTCGTAAGTGCACGAATCATTTCGCAGAAAATGATAAGTATACTCCCAAGGTCTATCTAAGGAAGGAATATATGTGGTTTTTAATTTACTATTCAAACTTTTAAAAACGAAATTAAATTCTAAACATCTTGTCACGATATTTTGGTTTTTGTGTTTCTAATCTAATGACATAAAAATAAATATAAAAACAGATTCAATAAATATTTATGCAAATTTTATCATTTATAATAGTGGAGTATTTATGGATATAAGTTAATTATGTTTGCTCATATTATTTAAGTTATTAAAGATATAAATTGATATTTGTTGATTCTCTCTTTTTTATATGAATAACACTTTTGGTGGGGTTAGACATGTGATTGATTGTTGGGTAGTTGACATGGGCCTAGTCTAGTCGACCACAACCACTCCTGGTTGGGCAAGGTATGGTCTAGTTAGCCACTAATAGTTGGTTGGGTTCTAACTTAGAGATTCACTTCAGGTTTCACTGGAACTAAGTTGCTTATGTCAAAGTTAGGTCGTCTCTTTCCAATGTGGCTACGTGGGCAACTATAGTCTAGATCTCACAAAAATACTTTCGTCCATACTCTTTCCAACTTATCTTAAGTGACTTGTATGGGGACTGAGGTGTAGTGATGTTCAATTTATGTTGTTACTATGGGCACATATGTGGCATTATTTTTAGGACTCTATTCTTCAATGTGGACAGTGAACTGGAATTTAGTTTTGTATAAGCTAGGTATATGAACATGTAGTTTATCTTAGTAGTTTTAAGAATATATTTATTAGTATTTATATGAAAATGGACTCTCTATATTTAATTAAATACATGCATGTAAAATAATTGATGGATGGAGAGGTTCTACACCTCATTCATAAGCCTGGCACATAAAACTTTCTCCTCATAAGGACCATTTAAAACTTGCACGTGAAAACCTCACGTATTTTCATATTTATGTAATTTAATCTGAAAATTACTTTGTAGCACATTTAGTTCATATTTATCCTCTTATTATACTAACAAGTCTAACCTATTCATGTGTCGTTGATCTTCCACTTTATTTCGGATGAATGATCCAAATTGGTCCACAAATTCTATAAAAGGGAACTTTAGTATCAGTATTTATAAGTGTAGCATGTCAAGGCCCCTAATTTTTAAAATTTTGTATTTATAGTAAGGTTGACAATTGGATTAGAATGCAAAAACACGATTCCAACATCATATGACATGATATGCATTATCATAAATTGAAATTAACTATTAATATATTTGTAATCGTAAAGATATTTTATTTTCTTATCATTATAAATATAAAATAATTAGTTAGAAATAATTTAATTGTATAATAACTTTAAAAATTATGTTAATTTGGGTAAAAAAACATGAACATGAGCACTCACAACACAAACACGTAAGATCTATAGGAACTGTCACTTCTAATTTATGAATCAATTGACAACCATAATAAAGAATTGAAATATAAATTACATGCATGTTACGCATTGATTGTTTAGGGGTATGTTTGGGAAATTACCTAACTTGTAGCACAATAATTTTTTAATTCAAATGTCAATCAGACTATAATTGAATTATTTGAAAAATTAATGGACTTGATATCCTATAATAATGATTTTTTAATTCAAATGTCAATAGGTTGATGTGGATCCTTTAGGTGAATAACCTTAGCAACCGACAAACTCAAAGGAATATGAACGATTAAATTGCTAGGAATGTGTTGAGGATGATCAGATTAGAATCATATGGAAACAAAGTCCGTAAAACCCCAATCTTAAGATGCCACAAAGATGATCAATCCCTTTGATAAGTTGAATTCAAACATTCAATCAAAAACACAAAAAGGAAAAGCAAAAAATTTCTGAAATATACTTTTCATTAATGATATTGTTCTACCTCCAAATTACATAGTTGCACTTTTATAAGCACGAAACCCTTATATAGAAACCCTAGACAATATGGGTTTTATTTAGCACTGGATTGGGCTTAATCCAACCTTAAAAAAATAAAATACTAAAAGACTTAAAATAAAATTCCCACAATTAACTAAAATAAAAGTTGCTAAACATAAAAGGCCCAAAATTAAATAAAACAAAAATTGCTTCCTAAATTAATACTTGCATCCAATTAATATTCCAAATATATCCCTTGTGTAGGATCTTTAGAATATTTATAAATCTTAACTTGGTTAGCACCTCAATCTCCATTATAGGTATTATAAAAGTTTTATGAACATTCACTAATAGGAGTTTTATAAACAATTCAAATAATAATGCCATATATAATGATAACATGTTTGAGCTCTTTTAAGGGTAACGTATGAGATTTTTTTATGAGTAATGTATTTGACATGTCAATAGTATTATATCGATTTTTGTCAAAACTTGGTAGAACTATTCTCGATGGATATGTGACATGAACAAACTGTTAGGATCTTGGATCACCTTATGTGGGGGTGGTCTTTGACTCTCCGATACTTAAGTCAGTAACTGTAAGATGAAGGTTAGAAGAGATCTATGGTCTTATTCTACCAATGTATAAAAAGAGAGTATCTAGATGTGATTCTCTATTATGTGCAAATGATATTTTAAGTTATAATAGTTGTGTGGATATATGAATACTATATATATATATATATATATATATGAGAAAGAATTAGCCTAATAAATATATATTATTTGTCGTAATATGATTGAGTTGTTGTAGTTTTATAGACATCTATACCTAATTATCCTTTAATATAATCAAACGATATTCTTTTGGCCTTTATCTCTTTAAGAAAATTAAAGGATAATCATTTGGGTCTTTTTATGAGTAATGTATTTGACATGTCAATAGTATTATATTGATTTTTGTCAAAACCTGGTAGAACTATTCTCGATGGCTATGTGACATGAACAAACTATTAGGATCTTGGATCACCTTGTGTGGGGGTGGTCAATAACTATAAGATGAAGGTTAGAAGAGAGCTATAGTCTCTTTCTACCAATGTATAAAAAGAGAGTATGTAGTTGTGATTATCTATTATGAGATACAAATGATATTTTAAGTTATAATAATTGTGTGCATATATGAATACTATATATATATATATATATATATATATATATATATATATATATGAGAAAGAATTAGCCTAATAAATATATATTATTTGTCATAATATGATTGAGTTGTTGTAGCTTTATAGACATCTATACTTAATTATCCTTTAATATAATCAAACGATATTCTTTGGGCCTTTATTTCTTTAAGACAATTAAAGGATAATCATTTGGGTCTTTACCTCTTTAAGATATATAACTATCTTGTGTTCATAATTATCTAAGGGCATTTATTAGACTTAGCCTATAAGGCTTTTTCTACTAATTAAGACCACTTTTTGACTACAATGTGAGATGTATGAAATTACCCTTAATATCAGCCTTATGAACTTTTTTGGCTATTGAGTTGGAAGGTTTGATTTGTAATTTCTATCAATAGTTGTGTTCAATACCCTTTCCATTTATGCAAGTGACACTGAGCTTACCTTGAATGATTTTTACATGCCCAAGCAAAATACTTCATACCATGTCTAGCTATTCGAAACATATGAGATGACATCCTATTGCAGGAGATGTCTTTGGAATTTTTATTAGAAATTTATATTGAAGTCAATGTTTTTATCAAGGATATCAAACCTTCTTTTATTTTGGAAGGAAGCTAAAAATTCAAAAAATAAACCTAATCCGTCTAGGATTAACTAAGTAATAATGGAAATTGATAGTGATTATAGAAGAGTTGATGAAATCACCTCAGAACCTCTATAAACCTAAGCCCTCACTTTTTTAATTCTTCATAACTCATAACACATTTTTAAAGATCATATTTTGAGAAGAGAAGAAAAAAAGGAAATTATGTCAAGGTAATTCTTCTTTCTTCTTCATTTATTTTTCTTTATTTATTTTGCATCAAGGATAATTTTTTTTCATCATCCAAACACTTTTCACTCTACAATGCTTATAACACACTTTCCTACACCATAAGTGATGGATGCTAGATCCATGGATTTGTAGGATCTAGTTTGTCCACCTTGGGTATGTATTGAGGTAAATGAGGATCAACATGGACAATGCACATTGGTGGACAAGTGGAGGCCAAATGGAGGCATGGCTGGTGAAGCCCTGGCTGACGGTAGTCTAACTAACACTTTTCTAGCTAGTGGTGGCTTGATCAATAATGCCTTGATAGATACTTCTCTACCTTGTAGCATCCTCGCTAGCTTTTCCTTGATTAATAAATTTTTGTGTGGAAATCACTAGTTTGAAACCCTTTGGTTGATGCTTTCTTGGCTTATGATGGTGTAGTTGGTGATAATATGGCCAATAATGGTTAGGAATGGATTGCATTGAATGATAGCCCCCATTATCTTGATATCATGGTTCTTCCTATTCTATCTGTTGGGATCATTTGTGCATCCATTTGGAATAGATTAAGTCTATGGGCAATGAAGACTTAGTTTCTATTCCAATGAGCATTCCTATATGCCAACTATAAATTTATTTTAGTGATCTTGAGTACTTCTAAATAAGTTCACTAGATTCCCAAATGATGATTTATTACTTGGGCATAATAAGGAGCATATTCAAGATTCCTGAGTCTATCATCCTGATGCCTTAAGTCCTAGTTCGGGGGTTTACGACTCCTATTTTTGGCCATATTAAGGATGTTCTTTATTGATATAAGTGCCATTCTTAGCACACAATTATTATAGGGTGTTGCTCGATTGTTGGGTGCTTTGGAAAGAGCAGGGTAGAGAACTTACTATTGATATCCATATCTATAAGGAGGTAGTATGGATTGGTACCACTTTAAGCCTTTTACTAACCATATCATGATAGATCAATTATCAAATACTAACAATACGTGGAAGGTATCCCTATTCACTATCGTGGGTGGCTTTGATATTTAGTCCCTTGACATTCCTTCTACACCTATGCAGTTCAAAAGAGAGGATAAGGTTTTTGAAACATAATCTTTTAGTATAATTTTTTGCAGTGTCTTGGCTTGTTTCTTTTGGTTTTTAATGCACTAGAGCCAGAGTTATATTACTCTTACCCATAAATATTTTATCATGACTATATCATTTTCCTTTATCATGATGATATAGTGATCAAATTATTATCCTTGAGCAAATTGCTTACTAGAGCCTATACCCACCTGTAGTTGATCCATAGGGCACTAGTCGCCCAAACTTAGATAGTAAGTACTTATGATAACTTAATATCTTTTACTTGTTTAGTTTTGGGTGATTAAGTAACCACAATGACTTTTAATTTCTTACAGGTATGACTTCTTGAGATCATTTTGGGAAGAAAAATAGGATACAAATAACTATTCATTTCTTAAGAGATTCTAGCTTGGAAGATAAACCTAAGAAGGACAATGTTGTATGGAAGCTTAGGACTTCCAAGAGTAAGAAAGCCATCAACTCTTATGTGACCCTTGTTAGGCCATGTCTTAAGAGGATCAAATCCTTTCCAGTACCTATTGAAAGATGAATCTAGTTTAGAGCCCTATTGACTTTACTATGGACTTTGTGGGTCCATGTAAGCTCTTTCTCATTCCAGATATTTCAAAACCTACCAATTCGATAGATGATAATATTTATGCCTTGATGGTAGATCATAGTAGGTTACTAAAGATTTGGTGCTAGCCAACATGACATACACTAGTTTCGATAAGCCTTCGGTAGTTGCTTAAGAGGCACTTAGTAGGGTAACCAGCATTAGAGATGCTATTGATTATACCTATCATGAGTTAGAAACTTATTTGGAGTGTAAGGTGGAACTTTCTACAGTGATGAAGGTACATGTTAGGGTTATAGTAGTCTTGGAGGCAGCCAGTGATAAAGCTAATTGTCTAGATACTCTTTTATGGGAAGAGTATAATCATTGGTTCGAAGGGCATAAACATATTAACAAGGTATATGAGATCCTTTATTCAATGCGAGGGAGATCGAAGGCCATTACTATAGAACTAGGTTAGGCTAGGATTTAGACTATGGCTAAGTTATAAAATATCTTTCGGGAGAATGATCTTAATGAGACTATTTTCCCATCTTTAGAGAGATGTGCTTATTTATTTTATATAGTATCGTCTAAGTGGGAAGATGATAATTTTAGTATTTTTGGAAGCTCTTGTGATTCTAACAATTCTAAGTAAATGGAAGATGAGGTCTTGGATGCTGATATATCTCATGGTACTACTAAGTGATACATTAGTTTACTTAACCCTTTAGTTATTTCAATCTTAGGAGAGTCTAGATTTTATGTATCTCCCTACTAAAGTGTATGTACTTAGTGTTTTATTTTTACTTTCATACTTATCCTTTTTGTAGAGACTTTCTGGGCATAACTATGTCATGTATATTGCATTGGTTTTGTGTTATCTTCCATACCTTTTCTCTTCTTGTATTTTTTTGTACCTATACTATTAATATTGTTCTTAGAGCTAACTATCACTCCATATATGGGAAGGCTATGGACTTTTGAGATGACATACGAATGTAAGAGGATGTACTACCGTAAAATTGAGCATGGATCCTAAACTCGAGGTGCATAGAGATAGGAGACCATTTCTCAAACCATAACTTGGTAAACACATTGAAACCCCTTCCTAGCTAACTATACCCTTAGTTAGCCATAATTTTGGTTAGTTATACTTCTAGCTAGCTGATCATGTTCATGGTTAGCCAATCATACTCCTAGCTCATCGTACCTCATGGTCCTTATCTATTCAGATAGATGGTGGTTCAATATTTGGACCACATTTTGGCTTATTTTGGAGTCCAACAACTTGATGTTTGCATCACTTTTGACTGGTGTACCCATGGCCTTACCTTTCTATTTGGTTTTTGCCACATTTTCTCGAAATATTTGTAAGTTAAGGGTGACTTGTTGATCCAAAGTTTCCATAGCTAAGCCTATCGGTCTATCAACTCCCTTGCTCAAAGTACTTGAATTTTTTTAGGTGGTCAAAGTATGTGATAGTTCTCAACTTAGGGAGATTTTTAGTTACCACTTCATTGGAGATTTATCATCTCATTATTAAAGTGTTGTAAACCTAAGTCTAGTGTAAGAAATTTAAAGTAGTTGATAGACGGTGTAATGGCTTTTGAGCCATAGCTAATTTTTAGGGCATATGGCCAACTCTAGGGTAACATATAACTTGGTAGGCCATTCTTCATGCTAGTTAAGGTTGGGATCATATATCCAACATGTTAATATTTTGTGAAAATTTGGTGGCCTCACCCTGAAAGCATAGGACTCACCTATTAGGATACTTCTCATTTACTACCTTGGTAGGAGTGCATGCTTTGGCTAGATAATGCGGCCTTTATTGTACTTAGCTCCATCATGGAATAACCTAAGCTTTGGGGCACAAGATTCACTGGCTAGATGCTTCTTATTTACTACCTTAGTAGGGGAGTATGCCTTGGTATGGTATTGAGGGCTTTATTCTACTCAATCATAAGGTAATGAAGATTCTTAAGTCATGGCCCTATTTCAAGGTTTAAGGCCAAGGTGATTAGACCAAGTTAAGCTATTTTTCTAGTTAGTTTTATCATAGATTGTATAGCCTATGATTAGAGCCTATCTTCGGTATAACTTAATACACCTACCTTCTGTGGATCTTCTGGTAGTCTGGGCCCCAAGGTGCAAAACTCACCTACATGGATGCTTTTTATTCATTGCCTTTTCTAGAGGTGTATGCCTTACCTTAATTTTGGGGACTTCATTGTGCTCATAACCTTGTACTATGGTACTGAGGGCTCTAGACTTTTTTAAGTCGAGATAGCTCATGCTTCTAAGTTAAGATACTTATTATTCATTTCCTTTCATAGGGGTGTATACCTTGATAAGGTACTAAGGGTTTCTTAGTATCATGGTGGTAGAGCTCTAGTGCCATAGCCCCTTTTGAGGTTTAATCCCAATTAAGAGGTGAATAGACCAAGTTAACCTATTATATATACTAGTTTGATCATGGACTACATAGTTTATGATTAGGGTGCATCCTTGTGGTAACTTAACGCACTCAGCTTTTGTGCATTGTTTGTTAATCTAGGCTCCAATGCATAGGACTCAACCGCATGGATTCTTCTTATTCACTACCTTTCATATGCTTGGTATTGAGGACTTTATTATGCTCAGCTTCTAACGGTGTCTCACTAACAACTATGGATGTTCTTAAGTTTAGGCAGCTCAAGCCTTCTACTTAGTTTGATGGTGGACTTTATATGCTATGAAATTTTTAACTGTATACCTTTGATTTGTAGAGAGAGGTATGTATCCTAAGCGCTCCCTTTGTTGATAACTAAGGATATTTATTTTATTAAGTCTTCAAATAATGGAAATTGTAAAAAATGTGTGCAAAACAATAATAATAGGGTAAGCACTTTCAAGTCCTAACTATTGCTAATGTTTTTTGAAGTGTTATGTATTCCATGCATTTGGCACCTCAGATCCTCCCAGTTTCTCTAAGCGATAGGCACTTTTAGCAAGGATCAAATGTTTTTTGAAAGGACCTTCCCAATTAGGGACGAGGGTCCGAGTCCCTTTCTTTATAGTTGACTAAATTATTCCTTTAAGTACCAGGTCGTTTAAGTACCTGGCCACTATGTTAAAACTTTCATGGATTAACTAAGCGGTTATAGTGGTTGGCCATTCTTTGTTGGTAGCGAAAAACTTGATCCATAAATTATATTTATAAAATTGCTCACAAGTATATGAATCACTTATAGTAAACTAAAAGTATACTTTCAAGGTTGGTCTAAAGAGTATTAACATGGTTTTAATTAATTTAACAAAAGTAAAAAAAATACTAAAAAATAACCAAAAAATTCTCTCACAATAGTTTGGGTTTGAAAAGTGTAAACTAATAACATAAAATTTAAAGGATAAGATTACAATTGATTCAAAAAATATTAGGCAAATAAATAATTAACCCTCAATGGAAAATTTATGGGTTATATTGGTTAGTTAATTAAGTTATTAAATATATAAATTAATGTTATTGATTTTTGTTTTTTATATGAAAATACACTTAGGCTTAGATCAAATTATTTGTTAATAAAACTAATTAATATCCTAAGGCATGGGTCACCAATTGATTAAATTAAATTATGTTTTATTTTTAAGGAAATGATAAACCATCTAAGTCACTATTTTAGAGAGAGCATGTAATTTAAATTCTTATTTAAGGTGTTAAAATTAGATCCAAAAATCCAACTTTCAAATTTTAAATATATTATGAAAAATTTGTCAATTTATTTTTCAGTAATATACTTTGTAGAAAACTTGAATTAAAAAATAAAATCAATTTATTTTATAAAAATATTTACCTAAATTAATATTTCACAAACATAACAATATAACCAATATCACATAGAAATTTTCATTCAAACATGCTCAGATTTAATAAATGACTAGTACATTAAAAATAGCATTCTGTATGATACATACAATTAGACTTATAAAGAAAAGAATACAATTAATATTTAAAACTCAAATTTATTCTTTAGTGTACGGACCTTTAGTATTGATCTATGATCTAAAATGCCTCCAAAAATATTTGCCTATATTGTTTACTAAATCATAACTAATACACACAATATAAAATTGTAGCGAACTAAAAATTCCTAAGTTGCTAAGAAAAATAAAATTACATAATCTATTCGAAAATAAGGTGTTTTCTCTAATTTTGATATGTTTAAAAATAATAAATAGGGTTCTTATTTATAGAATTAAAATGGGAGAGAATTGGGGATTGTGAAAAAAAAATCACTACAATCCACGGTCCACTTTTATCCACTTTTTAAACCTGTGTTACTTTTGGTACGTGTTAAATTAAATCTCGAGATGGTCACACCATGGCCTAATGTTTCCATTTATATGGAAAAACAAAAATTAAAGAGCCTATAACTATTGGGAAAACAATAACCATACTAGATAATATGGTCTAGTATGGTAGATTGAGAGTGAGTTATTTATTAACCAAGCATTCTTCTTATGGTTAGATCCAATCGCTTAGTCCCTATGGAAAAGAATATAGATTGATTCTCTCTATATATTTCTATTGAATCTATCTTACATTTTTTTCGTAATCGACCTTCTCATTTATGATAATGTCTTTCAGATCTTTTTTTGAACGATAAGGTTTATTTGAGCAATTATTCACTCCATACTTGGCTACCTAGTATTTACCATGGGCATGATAATTGGTACACTAGAGGTGCGTCCTTCCATGTCCTCTCGTACTAGGGAAAGCTCCTTTCAATGCTCATTACTTTTCTTCACTCTCCTTTTCCACCCCCTAATAACTAGTTGGAACACATGTAAGGTTTATATGTGTTATTCATGTTATTCTTCTAAATTGAAAATGAGTACTTCAGGTACGATTTTTCATGTGTTGATCATTTTAATCAATTTGAAGCTAGAAATTCCAGAAAAACAATAAAACATTTTTTTGATTCCAAAAACACTTTAAGTAATGATAAAATTATGTAAATTATTATCTATTTATAACATTTAAGTGAAAATAAATCACATAACATTAGTGGTTTTAAGCACTCATCACAACCTCAACCAGCTTCTTGCTAGTCTCTAGCAAAGAAAGCGAAAAACTAAAAACAAAAACTAAAATAAGTAAATTAAACTAATTTAAATAATCTTTCTAGATTGACATGGTTGGATATAGTGTATATAACAAGACTTTAGACCCTTAGGTTATCCTATTGGACGAGTTTAAGTCTCATGAGGAATTTCAATGATGATATTCTCAAATATATTACAAAATGCAAAAACTAAAAGAAATAACAAAAACAAAATAAAACAAATAAAAATAGAAAAAATAAACTAAAATTAGCCATGTTAGCAATAAATAATAAATTAAAATTAAAATAACAAAAATTCTCATGCTTTAGTCTCTTTTAAGTTCATAACCAAAATCTAAATCATAAGTTAAATTAACATCATAATGATTCATAGTCTATTGTAAAATATAGTTGCAAATCCCAAATTTGTAGTCCAAATAAAAAATTTATCAATATTGACCCACCAAAGTCATACTCTCAATATTACACTTGTCATATGGGTTCAAGCATTGAATTGAAAGTATATGTAAATAAATAAACTAATGGGTTTGCATATGTTTAAAGAAGAAAGTCTCAAAATACTGCGTAATATTGATATCATGAAAGTAATCAAATGAAAGGATTTATGAAGAAATCAAATACTATTTTCATGCATCAATGAGAATCATCAAGTATATGCCTTTAGAGATGAATAAAAATACAATGACTTCAATAGGATTTATTTTCTATCCTTCTTTTATTGTTGCCACTCTCACAACTTTGAAGAACTTTTAGTTCATAGTATTTAGTTATACTATTCATTTTTCTCTCCCTTTTATACTCTTTTTTTTATTTATATATGTATATATATATATATATATATATATATATATATATATATATATATATTCTTTATTTCCTTTATCTTTTTTAGAGAGTAGACCTAAATACATATATGTATTTGGTGAGTGGCTAATTTTTGGCACTTTTTTTTGTATTTGCTTTAGGGAACCCCAATTACTTCTCCTTTTTCAGAAGTCATGCATGAATAAAAAAGGCATACACTTTAAACTTTACTCAAATTATTCAATCTAAAAAATAAAAATAAGTATATGATTTTTCATCATATATAAAAAATCTTCACATTCAAAGAAAGAACTTATAGAGATCATTTAATAATTATAAATAACTAGAAAAGTATTTGAAGGAGTAGAAACAATATTATCACTCAGAATAACATGCTTATAGGCTAAAAATATTTTCACAAGATAGTCTCCATTCTTTGATTCTTAAACACCAATTTCGGGTGTATTTATCTCAATTTCAACATTCAATCATGAAACATGAACTATGACAAAAACATTAAATATTACGATATTCCATAACATGTTTAAGACATCAATCCAACAATACAAAGACTCAATCATTCACTTTAAACCAACTAAAGGCATAATAATTTTGCAAAATATTTAAAAATAAAACTAGCTATCCCTAAACTAATAAATAAACTAAATAAAAGAAATAAATGAAAAAAAATATAAAAATATGTTGATGCCTTTTTTTTCAACATCAATGATTGGTGCACCTCTTGTTTATTGTGTACCTGAGAATAAAGAACACACCGCTAGGGTCTTGGACCACGAATGGATATGGTGGTCTTTGACCTTCCAATGCTTAAGTAAATTTGGGTAATGAAGATAAAGAGGAGACTAATATCTTTCGTTGTGATGTAGAGAGATGCAAGGAGATATTTAGGGTAAGAAAGTTTAGATCTTAGTGTTCATAAATGAGAGAAGAAGTTCTGTGTGTAGTAGTAGTTAGTTGATTGTGTTTAATGGTGAATAGTAGTGAATATTTATAGGAAAGAATGTACTTGTTGATGATCCTTATTTATGAATGCTGGAAAAGAACTAAATATAACATGATTTACATTCACTTTAGTGTCAAAATAAATTTTGTATTTTCATGATTTTATTATTACTTTAGCAAATCAATATTTTAGGAGTTATGAGTATGTTTTGGTTCTTTAGGTATTTTTGGGACTAAAATGATTCAACTTGAAGAAGTATACTTGAAGCATTCAAATTATAATCTAGAAGAATAGTAGAATACATATATAAGCCTTATATATGTATACAATCATATGTACACTAGAAAAATACAAAGAGAATTGGAGACATGCATAACAATGCGTACCACTGTAGAGGATTTATTTATGCCATGGTTGAGGCTATTGACGTTAATTTCACACGAATCAAAATTGATGCATGCTGTGATGGGAGAATTTGTGTGCGGCAGCATGCAACCATAAATTCATCACGATCCAATTTTTCTAAACTTTTCTATCCTCTCTCTACTTATATAAACCTCCTCACCCCTACTTTAGTATTTGTCATCCTACAGCTTCCACAGTAGGTGTTCTATCTCTTTTCTCTTTTAATTTTCTTTTCTTTGTTTTAAAGTTCTCTCAATTTTGAGAGTTGAACATAGTATGTGTAGTAGTAATTTTTGAATTCAATAAAAGCTTAGGCATATCTATTTGGAGATTTTTCATATATAGATCAGTACTAAAAGTCTGTATTTTGAAGATACAATTGATGCATTAATTTCAATTATATTCTTTTATTTTCAGAATTAATTATATATTGTTTTAGTGCTATGTTTAATTTACTAATCATTTATTAAAATAAGCATGTCTAGCTAAAAATACAATGGGATATTAGTATTATTGTTATGCTAATGAAAAATATTTTATAAAATGAATTAAGTTTTATTTCTTCATTCAAAATTTAACAAAGTCTGTTACAGAAAATATATTGATGAAATTTTTTTCATAATAAGCTTAAAATTAATATGAATGTTAGATTTTAGGATTTGATTATTTAGATCTGATTTAGAGTCAACTCTTCGATTTTGGATTTTTAGAGCACTCTATTTGAAAGATTTTTATAAGAATTACTGTTTGAAAATATATTCATGCTATATTTGTTTATAGCATATTTTAAAATATGAAAGTTAGTTCCCAAATATATTTATTTTAAATTTAACTTTGACACATTGAATGAGAGTTTAAATTGATTTTCCTATCAAAAACATAAATGAAATGGTTTGGTTATTTCATAGAAATAAAGCATAATTTAATCAACTATCAATTATTGATCCCAATCGAAAGACTTTAATTGGTACTGATTAATGATGAAATTGATTCTGCTAGAAGAAATTTTCATACAAAAAGGTAGAATCAATAATCTTAATTCATATATTTAATAACCTAAGTTAATATTGAGCACACATAATTATAGAACTAATACATTTCATAAATTCTCTATTGAATGGTTAAATGTTTATATGTCCAATTCTTTTTTAATCAAATTTATCTTTTCATTTTTTATGATTAGAATAGATCTTTCAAACCAAAATGTTGTGACAAAATATTTGGGTTTATTTTTCAATTTTAAGAATTTTGTTGAATTATTTGAAACCACGTAATTTCTTTTTAACCAACCAATGAAGTTGAAATTTTAAAGTTATAGATCTAATAAATTAACAAGGATGTAAAGGTAATTTTTTAAATTATTGTTAATTAAAAAATCACAAGCAATTAGACACACAATTGTGTGTCTATAATATATAAAAAAAATGAGAGTTGATACCTAATATTTTAGGTGGTAATAACATATGTCCTACCAATGACCTAAAAGGAAAACAACCTGTCTATCGGACCACCTAACTATTCATTATGAAAATCAATGTTCCATTACAAGGATAGGACTTAAACCACCCTCTAAAATAATCCCCTTAAAGTAATTTACTTACAATTATTGCTTCTTTCATAGTCTCGATAAAATAAATGTACCAATTCAAAATAACGTTTTGATAAACTTAAGTCCCATGAAAAATTGAACTCGTTCAACCAACATATGAAATTTAGCACAATAACATAAGTGAAAAGTGTGTCATAGAATAGATTCAATAATGAATATCCTAAGCTAGAAGATTCAAGAATAAATCAGTTAATTTATATCATCTCGCAACCTTAGAACACAAGTAGAAGCACAAGTGTAATAAAAATAGCTTCTTTAAAATTAAATAATTATGATGACATAAAATATTATTTTATCAAAACATGCAAGAACCTAATCAAGAAGAAGCTATATGAACATATTATCACCAGATCAAAAAATAAATAAGCTTATTAATCAATCCAACATAACCACATAATGTTTAATTGATTAAATAAAGAAATAAGCCTAAACAAAATATGATTTCTATAAAATCAAGTAATCATAAAAATCAATCAAACATAACCACAAAATATTTGAAAGATTATGTTAAGAATATGCCAAAATAAATATGATTCATTTGACAACCTTTTTGAGAGAGAAGGCACAAGAGATGAATATAATTTATGTGGTGATTTAAAACAATGAGTAATCAGTTTTATCTATATGAAAAATTAAAAACCCAATCCTATGTATTTGACAAAATATGTTTTCTATTACAAATAGAATTAGTAATACTCATTAATCAAGAAGACTCCTATCTAAATAAGAGATTTTTTAGTAGTTTCATTGAGATTTTAGGCAATCTCTTATGCTATAATTTAGATTATATTTTTGGCTATATCTTATCCAATATTTTAGCAAATACTTTAGGCTATATCTTACCCTATATTTTAGGAAATATTTTAAAAACATTGAAGTGTTAAAGAAAATATTAAAAGGTAACTTCATAAATTGACTCAACTCTAAGTAAATATTTTAAGTTATATTTAAAGCCATAACCACTCTATCAATCAAGCCAAGGCTTGATTGATCAACCTTATGTGCTTGATCAACTAAAACCCTTTTTGATTGATCCAACAATAGTTAAAATAAACTTAGACTAGGTATATTGAATAATATTAATTTTTGATCGATGCAATCCTCGATTGATTGAACCCAATTCAAAAGATCTATTTCAATTTAAAAATCAACTCCAAAAGACATGGATCAGACAAGATCAGCCCTTGATCGATCTAACCTATTATAATGTGGATAAGGATGAGTATATACTTGAAACATGTTGACTTGAAGCTTAGAAGTTTCTTCAACTTTGAATAGTAGCCACAAAAAATGCACTTGAAATTGTTTTTACAATTAAACAATTTATTCACAAATCTCAACAACACTCATATATACCTTACTTATTCTTGTGAAAAACCTCCCTCTCACTACATGATGCTTATAGGAAAATTAAATTTTATATAGTGGTATTATCATACGATCTGGAGAAGCCATCTTCGCTTAAGTCTTTGAACTCACATGTGCACTGAAGATCAAATAGCCAAATATGCATATAACTTGTCTTGAAGAACTTATTGTTCATTAATTCAATAAATATGATAATAGTAAAGTGAGGAAACAAGCATAAGTGATGAATAATAATAGATACTATTTAAATATTAAAATGACTCCCCCTATGTGACATATCAATTAATAAATAGATCACTTTAATCAATGTGTTTTCCCCCAAGTGCAATCTCTCCCAATAATAAAAACTCTCCCACTTTTTGTCATACAAAAAGATAATTTAACAAGGAAACTTAAATTCATTATGAACATGAATGTGATGCAATTAATAAATGAACTCTCCCTAAGTTCTATGACTCTCCATAATAAAGTAGAATAAAATACAAATTTATAACAACTCATGTATAATTTATTTTTAATTGAAGGTATTAGATTTATTTAAACATGAATAGAATGAAAACATTCATTTGAGAAATTACTCTTGTTCAAAATTTGAAATCCATTGATGGAAAAAGTATTTTGACAAGACACACAAATATACTAACATATATAGTGACATATTGAAAATCACCAAAATAAGATACATGTTTGAACTTCAAAAGTATGTCATTTAATTCATGTATGAGCAATCGTGGGAGATTTAAAGGAAGGAGTTTCACCCATCCTTGAAAAACTATAATTGAATCCTCAATTTCACAAAATAAAAAATATCTTCTAAGAGAGATCTTAAATATTTTTTTATTCCCTCTTTTTATGTATAGGGATTGTTTATTTGTTTATTTTCGATTACCAACTTATGACTCTTTTGTTTTGTGCATGCTATGATTTTTATATTTTATTTCCTATTATTTTGGTTAAGGAATCATGCACAAACCAGAAACTAAGTGATTTACCAAATTAGTAGTGCATTTTGGTTAGATTTTATTTTTTACCAAAATTGCCCCCAACTAAGGGTTACCACTGGTTGTGGTAAGCATTGCCTTTTTATGCTAAACCTTACCACAAAACTGGATGTTAGTGGTAATCCTTCACATACTAAGCCAATGCATTCCCACACAAAGTTAATTCCTTACCATGAATTCCATTTTTTTACCAAAATTGCTCCCAATGTAAGGGTTTGCACTGTTGTGGTAATGCATTTCCTTGTAATGGTAAGCCTTACCTTGACACTAAATTCCAACAGTAAGCCTTAACATACTAGGAAATTGTCTTCCCATAACAAGCCAATGGATTACCATGAATTTCATCTTTTACCAACATTGCTTTGAGGTAAGGCTTAACATTGTAGTGGAAAGACATAGCTTTGAATGATTTTGGTAATAAAAAAAAAGAAATATTTACCCAAAATCAGGTGATTTTGGGTAAATATTTTTCTAGAAACCGAATATAATGACTTTCATAGTAGTTATGAGGTAGCCTTCTCCACTCACTGTAGTAGCTTAACGCATCACAATAGGTAGCCCTCTCAAAATTAGGTTCCTTTCTTCAGATTTCATTATAAAGTTAAAGATAGAGCTTAAATGTAATTTTGTTGTCAAGGTTTTCTTAAGCCTTTACATCTTACAATAATAATTTTATGCTTAAAGCATGATGTCCATATGAGTTCAGTGAGTGTTTGAAATAGTTCTTGTCAGCATTGATCACTTGATGGGAAAAAAGTATGTAAATGCACAGGTTAAATTAGTCAATTACTCAATGAAGAGTCAATAAGAATATGTCAAGTTTGTAAAGTAATGTAATATGTAAAGTCTATTTCAATGTTAAAATAAATCACTCTTCCCTTTTTTTCTTAAAAGTAATGAAACATCAATAAATAGATGAAAAAGAAACATACCTACTAAAGATGCTGACATAGGATTCATTAAGCACTCAAACAAAAGTTTCTAGATGAACAAAACTGGATGATTAGGTGATCGAAAAGAGACAATCTTTTCTAACCCAAATTTTCTTGAATCTTGGTTTCTTTATTTCTTTTTGTTGGAACTCAACTACCTTAGACTTCATAAGCATGTTCTTGGACTTACTTTATTTCTTTAAAATTCATCCTAAATAAAGATGCAAAATGCATGGTAGGATGGTGATAAGTAGTCTTATAATTAAATGTGTTGAATTTCAATGCCTTTTTGAAATAATGACTCCATGCTATATAGTATAAATAGATGGATGATAATTATATGTTCTATAACTAGAAGTATGTAAAGGATTAATGATTTGGGCTATAGCCAACAAAATCTACACTTTGGCCTAATACTATATTTCCTACCATAATGATGACAAGCAGGCACAAACATACAATTTTATCAGTTATTGGCACAATGGTTCTTTATGCATAAGTAATAGTTGTAATAGAGTTAGAAGACCTTACAAATGTCATCTTTGATGCTGAAGGTGTTTGTGAAACATTTGAAGAAGGATGCTTGGTTTTAAAAATCGAGTTTCTTTTGAAGATGTTGGCATAGAATGCTCATCTATATAACCTATCACTCTCTTATCTCCAAGAGGTTTCTATAGTTAATAACTTTGTGTAGCCTTTCAGCTCCAATTGTTAGGCCTTTCATTGCTTCCTTTGATTGTGCAAGTTCCTGCAATAGATTCTTGTTTTCCTATTTAAGATTTGCAAGACTTGAATTCAAGCCCTTAACAAGTTCAAACAATTCAATTTTTTTCTTTTTCTATGATTGGTGCATTTAATTCATAGGATTTAGGTTTATCATTTAATTTTGTTATTCTTACAAGCAGCCTATCATTTTCTTTTTAGAGCCTAATAAATCTAAAAATAGTTCATCAAACTATTAGAATTAAATTTATTTAGCAGGAATTTAGAATTACTTTCCTCAAAATCTGAATAAATGTCAATTGTTGTAGATGCCAAATAGTAGGTGCCATTGTTATCTAATTCATCCAGATTGTCTTTGTCATTTTCTGAATCACAAAGTGTAGAATTAAAATCACTTCCAATTATTTTCTTTTAATTAGCACACTCAGCTACAATGTGACTAATCCCATTTGATGCGTAAATTTCGCAAGTGTACGAATCGTTCAAGTAATATAGTGTACAAAAGTATGGATATCGAACCCACAAGGAATGGCGTTACTAAGTACCGAAATTGACTAACCCTAATTTTATTTGAAAACCGAATTTTTGAATTTGTTTAAAAAGTAAATTAACTTAAAACTAAACACAAATAACAAAATTTAATGTTGTTCACAAATGATTAAAAACACTAAGGCATTTGATTTCGCTAAATAAATTCAATCCGATTTCGAGTCATGTTATATGAAAATCAAAGTTAAAAGTGATGGTTGAAAAACCCAAACTTATCTAATACTCTCTCTCGAGTTATATTAGAATTACTTATCTATGAAAACCAACTATATTTCTATGAAGATTTAATCACAAGTAAGCACATTACGATTTATGGAATTTCTAGAATAACCACATACATCATGCATTAGGTGTCAAACTCGCATTCAACATACGGTATTTATCACAAGAAGCATTCATTACACATCTCCTCTCGGTCTCAATATAATGCAACAAATCATCTAAATCTTGATCAGAAATTTAAAAGCATGCATGGAAATAAATACTCAACTTGAAAACAACAAATTCATATAACGATAACACAAGAAATCAGATTTTCTTGATTCAACTACATCATAGCCTTAGCAAAAACGAATTAGCTCATAACGAAAATAAGAACAAACATATTCTCAATTGAATCCATGAACAGACAATCTGAATAAAATGCAGAAAATAAAAGCTAAGGAGAAGAGATGAAAAACTCTTGAAGAGGAAGACTTGGTAGCAACAATGGTGATGATCCTTCAAGCTTCTCCAACCTTTCTCTCCAAAATTTCCTTTTCTCCTGCAAAAATAACTCACTCTGCTCTCTCTTCCGTCCCCTCTTTCTCCATCATAATGTATATATAGATCTAGGGTTTGGGGGGCAATTTTGGAACAAAACAACAAAAAAATGTGTTCTTACGAAACTCACGCGACATTATTCTCGTCTCGGCGAGATTTCTGGCAATTTAAATTTTGTTTTTCTGATTTTGGCCAGCGCCCAAATTAATGTGGCTGGCGGCTAGATTATTTGGCCGGCGTCCAACTCAATGTGGCTGGCGGCGAGATTCTTTGGCCGGCGGCTAGAATTATTTGGCCGGCGGTGAGATTAGTTTACCAAAATTTGTGCTCTCGGGAAGATTTTCGCTAAGATTTTGGCCGGCGGCGAGATGAATATGGCCATGTAGACACTTTGCCCGGCGAGTACTTTGGCCGGTGGCGAGATTCACTTGGCCAAAATCCGTGCTCCCTGCATGATTTTCAACATTTTCTCCGTAAGGTTTTCGCCGGCGGTGAGAATACTCTCGCCGGCGGCGAAATTCCAAATTTTGAAATTTTGTTCTCTTTTTATTTTCATTCAATCCAAATCATTGTACTTTGTCCCTAACTTCTCCAAAATCATGATTTTACCTAAAATTGCACTTTAAACACGAAATACCCATGAAATGACATTTGTGGATTAAATAATCAAATAAACACAATTTTCACCCAAATATCAACATTTAAATCATAACAAAAATGCAATAATTTAGCTCTTATCAACAACCCCCAACCAGCTTCTTGCTAGTCTCTAGCAAGAAAAGCGATCTATTTAATAAATTCAAAGGAGACATTAAGAGAAACTTCAAAGAAAAATTTATTCTATTTACAAAATTACATTAAGCGTATGCAATAAGCCTTTAAACCCCTAGGAGGCCCTAGAGGATCTAGTTGTAGTCTCGTGAGGGCTTCCAGTGATGATACCCATAAACATCTTACCTATAACTATCCTAACTTAAAACAATAAAATAACATAAAAAATAATTTGCACAAATGTCTCAAAAATTGTAAATAACACAAAACACATAGAATAATTAAATGTCACCTAAGCTTTAAGAAATCTCATATGCCAATTTCACTTTTGTTATTGACTCTTAAACATCCATCAAACCACAAACCAATAGCCATAATGCCCAGATAATATTATGCAGAACATCCACAAACAAAAAGGTGAAATCTCAAACTCCATAGGCTCACTCTTCAAAACTCTCTCCACTAATGAAGAAAAATACACCACTTCGGATCAATAGGACTTATTAGGCTTGTAATGTTAGGCTTAGGTATTTGGTTAAGAAAGAACGGGAAGTGTCAAAATACAAATAATAGTGCTTATTAGATTAAACACAACCAATTAAGTAAAAGAGTAACACCATTTAACCCAAATTGTTTCTTCCGATCATAACCCATTTTTTCAAAGATAAACAATAATCCTTCCTCAATCTTTCACCTCAGTACATCCATTACTAACACTCTTTTATTTACTAGAGTGTGAAGGCCCTTTTTCTCTTTTTTTTTCTTTTCTTTTCTTTTCTTTTTTTTCTTTTCCTTTCTCTTTTTTTAAACATAACCCCCAACCGATTTCTTCCAATATATCTGGAAGATGTCTTTTTTTTATTCCATCCTTACTCCAATTTCTCTTGAAAATTTTGTGTTCAAAATTAAGTGCTCTTAACAAATAAGGTAGGAATTATATATATATTTTTGGCTCAGTAAAAGGTAGGTTATAGAAGGAAAAAATAAAGAAAAATAAGGCTAACAATATATTTAAATAGGCTCAAAGAGGTAACTAGTGATATAAGGATAACAAGGTAGGCTTAAAATGGCACAATCGATCCAAAAATGGCCTACATCATCTCCTAAACAGTGCAATCCCAAATTATTTCGCCTCAAGAGGTTTTCAAATGAGTTCTAGAGTTTGTTGAGATCAAAAAAATGTCCATCAAAAATTCGCATATAAGACTTCTCTAAGCATTTAGACTAATCAACCAAATCATACCACATACCAAAAGAGTCGCCAACTAGGTAAAATCAACATTTGAAATTATCTTTAAACCGAAGCAAAATTTAATGTCTTCTAAAAGCTACTTGTTATCACAATCACATTATTATCATCAACATGAAAATTAAAATAAGTAAAATGCAAATAAAATAAAAAATAAAAATAAAAATAAGACAATAAACAAATAAAAGAAATTAAATCAAAATGTAGAAAAATAAATGGAAAATCAAAATTAAACACAAATAAACACACAAACAAAACTAATAAAAATGAAGGGAAGAAAAGATTTACCATTTACCGCACCCTCAACCAAAACCTTACATTGTCCTCAATGTAAGAAGGAATAACTACAAATGAGTTTTTTTTACCTGCAAGACAAATAAAATAAGCAAATTTAATTAAAAATAAAATTATCATAAAATGAAGTGCAGAATTTAAAATTTCTAAAATAAAATGAGATAAAAGATGAGAAAACAAATCTGGGTCAGCCCCATTAAGTGCTTTAAGTTATAGTCATTAGCTAGACTTTTGTCATTCTTTACGCGTTGTTGTAACTCTAGAGAATCTTTCGCTTGTTGAATTCTCCGTCAAAATATGGCTTCAACCGTTGTCCATTCACCTTGAAAGTTCCCTTTGTTTCATGACTGATCTCAACTGCTCCATAAGGAAACACCTTGGTTACTAGAAAAGGTCCTGACCAACGAGATTTAAGCTTTCCTGGAAAAAGACTGAGACAGGAATTATAAAGCAAAACTTTATGTCCCACTTCAAAGTTTCGCCTCAAAATGTGCTTATCATGCCAAACCTTCGTCTTGTCTTTGTATATTCGGGCATTCTCATAAGCATCATTCCTCATTTCATCCATCTCATTGAATTGCAACACCCTCTTTTCACCTGCTACCTTAAGATCAAAATTCAGAATTTTAATTGCCCAATATGTTTGATGTTCCAATTCAACTGGAAGGTGACAAGCTTTTTCATACACCAATCGGTGACAGACACACGCCGATGGTGTCTCAAAGTCATCCATAGGCCCAAAGTGCATCATCTAGTTTCCTTGACCAATCCTCGTGAGTTATTTACGTCTTTTCAAGGATCCTCTTCAACTCTCGGTTTGACACTTCAACTTGTCCACTTGTTCGAGGATGGTAAGATGTTGCTATCCCGTGTTACTCCATATTTCTCGCAACAAAGCCTCAAATTGGTTATTGCAAAAATGCTTACCTCCATCACTTATAATTGCTCTGTGTACCAACTGGAAAATATGCTCTTCAGAAAATTTATCACAACCCTAGCATCATTGGTAGGCAAGGAAACTGCTTCCACCCATTTAGAGACATAATCTACACCAACAAGAATGTATTTATTAGAATGAAGAAGGAAAAGGCCCCATAAAATCAATACCCCAAACATCAAATAAATCAATTATCAAAATATTATTTAAGGGCATTTCATGTCTCCGTGAAATATTTCTGCTCCTTTGGCAATCATCACACATTGAAACAAACTTGAAAGCATCTTTAAACAATGAAGGCCAATAGAATCCGGATTGCAAAATTTTTGTCATAGCTTTTTGTTCCACCAAAATGTCCCCCAACTTCCTTCGAATGGCAATGATGAAGAATGCTTTCCATTTCTTCCTCCGGCACACATCTTCTAATAATTTGATCTGCACAATGTTTATACAAGTAAGGTTCATCCCAAAAATAATGTTTCAGATCAGAAAAGAATTTCTTTTTTGTTGATAAGACATGTCCGGAGGTAAAATTTTCTTGACCAAATATTTTTGCATAATCAAGAACCGTGAGTCAGTTTCTGGATAGCAAGAAATTGCTCATCAGAAATGTTTCATTAATTTGGTCTTCAACCTCAAGGTAATCTTTTTCCAACCTAGACAAATGGTCACAAGAACCAAATTTTCGGCCCCTTTGTCCTAGATTTCTAAGTCAAATTCTTAAAAGAGAAGAATCCATCTTAAGTAATCGCAGCTTGGCATCTTTCTTGGCTAGCAAATACTTAAGAGCAGAATGATCAATTATAAAAATGATTTTAGACCCAATTAAATAAGATCTAAACTTATCAAATGCAAACACTCACGCCAAAGCTCTTAGTTGTTGCATAATTGTCAGGCATCCGTCAATGTCCTCGCTTGCATAATAAATCACATGTAGCAACTTATTCTTCCTTTGGCCCAAAACAGCACCTATAGCATAGTCACTAGCATCACACACACCTCAAATGGAAGACTCCAATCGTGTGCACAAATTATAGGGGCCTAAGTGAGCTTTTTCCTTCAAAAGGTTAAAAGCCTTCAAACAAATGTGAGAAAAAATCAAACCGTGTATTTTTCACTAACAACCTGCAAAGAGGTTTTGTTATTTTTGAAAAATCCTTAATAAATCTTCTATAAAACCCAAAGATGTCCCAAGAAACTTCTAATTCCCTTTACGCTTGTTCGAGGTGGTAATTTTTCGATCACCTCCACCTTTACATGCTCTATTTCCATCCTCTTTTATGAAATCCGATGGCCAAGAACAATTCCTTCTTGAACCACAAGTGACATTTCTCCCAATTTAGCACTAAATTTGTGTCGTTACATAACGCCGCAAGACTAAAGAGAGATTATGCAAGCAATTATCAAAAGAATGGCCAAAAACAGTAAAAATCATCCATAAAAACCTCAATAAACTTTTCGACCATATCGTGAGAAAATTGCTATCATGATCTTTGGAAAGTTCAGTGCATTACATAAACCGAAAAGCATCCTTCGTATGCAAAAGTACCATAAGGGCATGTAAATGTTGTCTTATCTTGATCCTCCTGCAGTATTGCAATTTGGTTGTATTCAATATCCATCAAGGAAACAATAATAAGCATGTCCACCAATCTTTCCAACATCTCGATCAATAAATGGCAAAGGAAAATGATCTTTTCGGTGGCATCATTCAACTTTCGATAATCAATACATACTCTCCACCCTACCATCAGTCCTTATTGGAATAAGCTCATTGTTTTCATTCTCTACAACCGTGATTCCTTCTTCTTTCGTACACAATGAATCGGGCTTACCTAGCACTATCCGAAATCTGATAAAATACCCCAAAGATCCAAAAGCTTAATCACCTCATCCTTGACCACTTTTTGCATTGTTGGGTTTGCACTTTATGGGGTCAATCATGCTTGTAATCCTCATTCATCAAGATTTTATGCATGCAAATGGAATTGCTAATCCCTTTGATGTCTGCCATTGTCCATCCAATTGCCATTTTGTGAGTCGGAAGAACTCCTAATAGCTTGTTTTCCTCTTCACCATTCAAAGAATTGTCAATAATAACAGGAAAGGATTCTGAGTCTTGATGAGTGCTCAAAAAGCACTAAAATTACCATGATTTTATGCACATTATTTGATTAAAAATATATATATTTATATGTTTTATCATATATTTATATAAATTTGTCTTTTTCAGAATCACGGGTATTTTTATTGTTTTTCAGGTATTTTGGCTTAAAAACGCAATTTAAAGACTCAAAGAGGAATAATTGAAGCAATACATCACAAATATATTAATAAATAAGGGGGAAAAGGTCAACAAACATGGAAAAATTGGACAAAATGGGTCAAAAAGGTCAAAAATGTCAAAAGACGGAATCAAGGCCTTCATTGGGCAAATGGGACCAAGACTTACTTCATCATAAGCTTCAAATACAATGTATCGCTCACGCCTAAGGCTGCGGGCAGCGACAACCCCCACCTTTTCGCCCCATTTTTCACACGCCCCCTCTACGACGATTACGCCGACGTCATTAATGACCTCAGCATTTCCATTACGCATTTTTGCATTTTTTAAACATTTTTTACTCATTTTTTTCTCTCCATCCTCACCTATAAATACCCCATTCCCTTCACTTCAAAATACACCTCAAAACACACTTCTCTCTTCTTTTCTTTCTCTCCATTTCTTAGTTTTTAGTTTTTTTAGTTTTTCTTATGTTTTAGCTAGTTTATTCTTAGTTTTAGAGCTCTTCCCTCTTTTGGGAAGAACTAGTTATGTTTTTTGTAATTTATTAGCTTTTTGATTCAATAAACGGGAGTGCAAATTCGCTTGGAGGTTTTCTAGCAACGGGAATAGCATCGAAGTACTCTAAGGATTTTATTTTCTTTCAGCTATTTTTATGCTTTATTCTTACATGTTATATTTAATTTATCTGATTAAATTTAATCATGGCTGGCTGCTTGTAAACATGATATAATAATAACATTGTTATGCTTGCTAAATATTAAATAGGTAAAAATCTCTAAAATGAATTGATTTTATTTTTATTCAAGATTTTATATTAAGAATGTTAGTAGAGAATATATTATTTTTCATTACAAACTTAAATCAAAATTAGATTTTACAGTTTAGTTATCCTCGCCATTTAGAGTAAGGTTTCTTATTTATTTGTTATAATCGCCTCAGAGTTAGAGTGAAGCTCTATTTCAAAAGTTTTTATAAGAATTATTATCTAAAAATGTATTGACAACATGTTTTCAAATAGTAGTTTTAAAACTTGAAAGTTAGTACTCGGATAACTAAATTCTTAGGTTTAATTTGGACACCTTGAATAAAGTTTAAATCGTCTAACTCCCACCAAAGGTGGCATTTAAATGGTTCATTTTCAATCTCTTAGAAAAAGGAATTAATTTAATTAACCAAATTAGTTATCAACCCCACCCATAGGTGTTAATTGATTTGTTTAGTTAAGAAAGAATATCTAACCCCACCAAAGGTGGTATTCATACAAAAAAGGGAGAATCAATAAATATCAATTCATATCTTTAATAACCTAAATAATATGAGCAAGCATAATTAACTTAGTTTTTATATCCATAAATACTCCACTATTATAAATGATAAAATTTGCATAAATATTTATTGAATCTATGTTTATTTTTATGTTATTAGGATTTAATTTCGTGACAGGATGTTTAGGATTTAATTTCGTTTTTAAAAGTTTGAATAATAAATTAAAAACCACATACATTCCTTCCTTAGATCGACCTTGGGAGTATACTTATCATTTTCTACGAAATGATTCGTGCACTTGCGAGAGTTTTATAAATATAAAACCAAAGTATTGGCAGGATCGGCGATGCCGGTTTTATCTCATCAAGTTTTTGGCGCCGTTGCCGGGGATGACTCCGTTGCGGGGATGGCATCAAAGAAGAGAAAGAAAGAAGAGAGAAGTGTGTTTTGAGGTGTATTTTGAAGTGAAGGGAATTGGGGCTATTTCATAATATCACCTATTTCTTTGTATAAACTTATCCGGATTGTATGTGATGAAATATGAAAAGACTTCACACACACACTAACATTCATTGTGAAAATGTAATATACTTTTAAATTGATTTTGATACTTTGATAAAAATTTCTTACTTCTTTGAGTTATGTAATTCTGAAATACTAAAAAAACATATTTTGTAAATCACTATTTTAAATGCAGTTATCTTTGTTTTATTTCCTTCATTTTGCTCGAGGACTAGCAAAAACTTAAGTTCGGGATGTTGATAATCGTATTTTATACGCTATTTTCATCGATTTTATTAATGATAATTGCTATGTTCTTTATATTTTTGTTTAATTTTAGTTAAATAAATTAATATTTACCTTTTATGTGTTAAGAAATACATTTTTAATAAAATTAAATAATTTGTATCAAAAATGTACTTAATTTCATATTTATGTCCACAAATATAATTTCAAATAATATAGTTATTAATTATAATTTATAAAAATCGAAAATATAGTTTAAATTGAATTTGGGCTTAATTATAATTATTAAAAGTTTAAAAATTTAATTTAAAATTAGCAAAGGGCTTAACTGTAATTTAAGAAAGTTCAAAATGTAATTTGAAATATATTTGTGGGTCAAAATATAATTAAGAAAATTAAATTTTTCTCGCATAGACAGAAGAACCACGCGGGAAACATCCAAATACTAACCATGGACCGTCCGATCAAAGAATAAACGGCTACAATTACCCGCATCACGCCCGACCAAATCAGCGGCGCGGTATGTTTTTACGCTGCTCGATGTTCGAGCTGGCCCACCGGCCGTGCAAACCAAAGGTGCAGCAGTGGGACCCACACGTTCTACCGAGCGTAAATTCCCGAGGCGCATCTCTCACCATTTGTCTAAAAATCATGTGCGACGCGGTTCATCCAAGCGGCCTGCACCATCAAGGTCTCCTGAATAAGAAGTAGCCACGTGTCTCCTTTATTTTGAAGCCAATAATATTATGACACGTGGTATTTTACAATGCGCGCGACCGCGCTGGATCACGCCCGTTTGGCCGTGGCTCCCGTGCGACAATCCATCGTGCGCCCGTTCTCGCAGCCAATGAAATGGCCGCCACGTGTCCACATTAATCCTCTGTAGCGAATCGTAGGTGGACACGTGGCATGCACTTTGAATTTAAATAAAATCCGAATGGCGCCCTGCTTCATGCGTGATTTTTCAGTTTTTCGATGTCGAATTTCAAAACGCGTCGATTTTAGTTTCGAGGGAATATTTTTTTACGCGTTTCTAAAAAGTAAAAAAATGTATTATTTTAGATGTATTTTTTTAGCTATAAATAGGTGATATTATGATAGAGTTTAGAAGTTTTTTGGAGAGTTTAGAATTTTTGGTGTTGGTCGGTTTGGGACTGCAGAACACGCAGAAGCCATTTTTTGGCTTTTGTCAGAGCTCGCGTGTGCCAAATTTTTTCGTTTCGTGATGTTTTAATTTTCTCTGTTTCCTTGTTGTAATTTTTATTTTAAATTAATGAAGTAATTTAATTTTTCTAGGGTTGCATTTGATCTGAATTTATGATGCTTTGATTTTAATTATTTTTTTTATGGATTTATAAGACGTTCGATTTGTTCACTCTAACTTGTGCTTAATTCTTTTTGATTATTTACGAATTTTATCAAAACTATTTGTGGCACATTAATAAACTTGAGAGAGGCATTTTTGTATATATTGCTCGTAGATAGAATGACATGTATGATGAAGGATAGGAATATACCCTAATTGTATGCGTGGCCATTTGAAAACTTAGAACGTAATCAATCTTGGTGAATTTAATTCTCATAGAAATATAGTGAATTAATTTAACGAAGTGTGTCTATACGGAGATCGGAAGAGATGTATGGATAAAAATAGAAGTTTTCGGTTGACAAATTAAATGTACTAACAAATATAAATCAAAAGAAAATAATATGATTAGAGTGGAATAATTTGGTGAAAAATTGAAATCCTAGAGTTATCTTATTTTCTTTTTAACCCTTTTTCTTAACTTATTGCAATCAACGATTATTTTGGATAAAATTAGAGAGATACAATTTTAGTACTCAACAAATTATAGTAACAAATCTCCGTGGGAACGATCTTTACTTACAAATCTTATTACTTGTGACCGTGTAAACTTGCACGATTTTATGTGTGTTGTAAAAGGGAAACCATTGATCCAAATGATCACCTAAATATCCACTATAAAAATTAATATTCAATTATAGTGCCAGGACGTAAATTATCCTCAAAAATAATTCCTCAAAGTAATCTACTTATAGTCACTACTTTTTTCAATGTCTCCACAAGATAGGTCTATAGATCTAGACCAATGTTTTGACAAACTCAAGTCACACTAGCAATCAAACCCGTTCAATCGGCACCTATAAATTTAGCATAATAACACAAGTGAAAAGTATGTCATAAAATAGATTCAATGATAAAAAACCCTAGCTAGAAGATTCAAAAATAAATTAGTTAATTTGAAACATCTAATAACCCTACATTAAGAGTTGATGCCCAAGTTCAATAAAAATAGTGTCTTTAAAATTAAATAATTAAATCAAATAATTATGATGACACACAAAACTATTTGATCCAAAATATGCAAAAACACAATCAAGAAGAAGTTGTGTGAATATATAATACAAGATCATAAAATAAATAAGCTTATTAATCAATATAAAATAACTACACAAACTTTTATAGATTAATTAAAGAAATAAGCCAAAACAAAAGATGATTTTTGTCAAAGTAAATAGGCATAAGAATCAACCAAATATAACTACACAATGTTTGATAGATTAAATTAAGAATATGCTTAAATAAATATGATTCAGTTAAAAACCTTTTTTGAGTGAGAAGAAACAAGAGATGAATAGAATGTGTGTGGTAATTTGAAACAATGAGCAATGAGTTTTATTTATATAAAAATTAAAACCCTAATCCTATGTAATTGATAAATATTTTTCTATTATAAATAAGATCATAAATACTCATTAATCAAGAAGACTCATTTTTAAATAAGAGTTCTTTTTAAGTAGTTTCATTGAGATTTTAGGCTATCTCTTAGGCTATAATTTAGGCTATATTTAAAGCTATATATTATCAAATATTTTAAATTATATCTTATCCTATATTTTAGCCTATATCTTATCTAATATTTTAGCCTATAATTTAGGTTATATCTTATCCACTATTTTAGCCTATAATTTAGGCTATATCTTGTCTATATTTTAGGAAATATTTTAAAAATATTGAAGCATATAAAAGAAAAGACTAAAATAGTAATTTCATAAATTGACTCGACTTTAAATAAATATTTTAAGTTGAAGCCCTAGTCACTTAATAGGTCAACCTTGTATGTTAAATTGATCAAAACCCTTTTTAATTGACCCAACAATGACTAAAATAAACTTGATCAAATATGATTAATTCTCAATTGATCAAACCCAATTTTATAAATCTTTCCCAATTTGAAAATCAACCAAAGAAGACATAGATCATACAAGATTGATCCTTGATCGATCTAACCCATTCCATCGATGGACCCAATAATGCATTGGTTGACTAAAGTATATTCCAAATATTCTTAAGTGTATAGAAAGTATTCTAACATGCATAAGGATGAGTATATGCCTAAAAATGTTGAGTTGAAACTCAAAAGTTTATTTGGCTTGGAATAGTGATAAAGAAAAAAGTGCCTAAAAACTTATTTACATTTAAACATTTTATTCATGAATATCCTCAACACTCATATATACCTTATAAAAGTATACTCGTTAATTTTTATAAAGTGATTCATGCACTTATATGCTATTTTAAAATATATAAAATTTATGTATCATGCTTTTATAAATCATTTACCCATAACAATAGACTTAATTTAAATGTTAGAGCTTACTCTACTTAATTATCTCATTGTTTGATAATTAAGAGTTTGAATGCTAGCCGTTTATCCTTTAGATACTTAGTATATATTGGGGCTTATATGTAATGACTCAGTATGGATTGGGCTGACCAATAAGTTATTTACTAAGTAGGACCTCTCATGTTTCACCCCATGATGTGAATTACTTCTGACCCAAAATGAGCCCCCTAGACCTACTAGGCCTGGGTACATGGGATATGAGGTCTATTTTTCCATTAAATCACTATATGTGTTCACTATCTTCTGAACCTCACTAGTGGTGTTAAGTCCACTCTTACATGGCCATTATTTTCCTATATGACAATTTTATTGTTTTCACAAGCACTTAAAACTTGTTTGATGATGTCCTTTTATCAGTAATTTTTATGGGTTCTCAATCAGAATCTTGATAAGGAACTTATGTCGATATCAAAATCATTACTCAATAGGTTCAGTTTCCTATTATGAAAAAAAGGAAATGGGTCCAAGTGTGGGATTTCAAGCCCATTGGCTATTCAATTACCTAGGACCGTTGGATGGGTCCTTTGATAAATGGTTAAGATCTCACCTTATCCCTTATATAATCAGAGCTCCCCCTTTATTATTTCATTCCACTTTTTAAATTGAACTTTTTAGAGAGAGTAAAAGGGTGGAAGAGCTTGCTTCAAGGTTTGGTGAGTATTTATTTCTTTTATTTTTCCCTTTTTTTGTTTTTTTGTTTATTTATTTTCCAATCACTTTGTAGAAATTACTGGATTTTTATATTTTTGCTATCCAAATACGTCACACCCTATGATACTTACACTCATCCTCCTCTATACAAGTTGTGATGGAACACAAAATAATTTATGGATATGATCATCTTAGCTATCCTAGGTATGAGCGACCATAGGTCGAGATGAGCCATACGAGGTGGTCGCCAAATGGAGGAATGATAGAGGAGGGGGATCCATATTTGATTGACCATAGAAGGTCTAGCCATGTTTTGGCCACCCATGATGTCTCTGACCATGGCATCTTTAGCCATGGTTTGACCACCCATGGAATATATAATAGCTTATAGGGCATCCGACTATGGTCAAGTCTAGCATGGGGTGTCTGACCATGGGGGTGGCTTGGGTCAACACTGTGGTAGCTTGCGTCCATACTAGAAATTAGGTGCACATAAAGTTAGGTGTTGATTTTGGATTGTTCCAATAATATGGTTCTATTTGTATGTTCTTCCAGTGATAAAGACTTAGATTTTGTCCAGATTGGTATTCCTAAGTACTAATTGGGTCTTGATGAAGAAGGCCTTAATTTATTTTCTATAAATAAATTATATTCTTAGTTCATAGATCCTTTATTAGAAAATGTTAGGGAGATCTTTAATACACCAAAATCAATATGGTTGATACCCAATGTTCTAGACATGAGTTGGAGCAACCCTATTCTGGGTAGAGTAACTTATATGCAAATAAACTCTTCATTAGACTAAGATTTTCCTTTCCACTTATAGTGAAAAATTATTGGCATATGTTAGCACTAGCCCATACTAGTTTGCCCCTAATTTTTACTATATATTTTTATCTTATTGAGTGGTTTTGAAGGAATATGGAGATTAACTTACCATGAAAGATTTCACTTACTGCTAATTTTTATAGCCTCAAAGTGGTAGTTATGGTTTGTTTTATCTTAGACCTTTTGCCAATTGTATTTTGATTGAGAATCTTCCAAATACTAATAAGTGGCTAGATTCACTTTTCATAGTGGATGGAGATTTTGATTTAGATCTCTCAGAGGTTCGTTCCATGTTCACCCAGTATGAAAGGGATGGAAACACACTCTAGGACTGAACTTCACAGTATTATGATTTATTTTCTCTAATCTGTTCCTTTTTTGTTTGTAGTTCATTGGTTACAAGGTTTTCCTTCCAAGAAAAAATTGAAGTTCATCAATTAGCTCTACATTACACCTAGAGAGAAGTGAAAGAGTGATAGGCTGGTACTTTTAAAAGGGATAGATGACTGAGGTTTGGACACTATAGTAGCTGAGCTAGAGCACAATGATCCTTCACATCCTAACAATGAGTACTAACCTTAACACTTTGAATTTTGTATCTTATTTTAGAAACTTAGTTTATACTTGTGTTCTATTTGCAGGTATGACTTTTGATCTTCTAGCTGGTAGGAAAAATAGGAGCATAATAGCCTTTAGATTTCTTAAGGAGTTCAGTAAAGAATGTAAAGTTTATTAGTGTTTATGATATTATAAACAAAGCATCCAAATATAATTTTAGTTTCTAGGTGAGTCTTTTAGGAATATATTTCAAGAAAAAGAAAGTATCAAGCGCAAACAAACGCATCTCAAGTATATATCTATTTTTATACATGTTAGATTTCATATTAAACATATAGGAACATTTTACATATAGGTCACTTGATTGATCAAGGTGAGTAAATCGATCAACCTGGATTAAAAACCCCTAAATTAATTTTTAATTCAAGTAATTGAATCAAGGTATTAAGGTTCGATTGATTGAGCCCTAGATCAATTTAAAATTGAGTAAATCGATCAACCTATGTCAAAATTTATTTTTTATTACCCTAGATCGATTGATATGTTATCTCTTAAAAGGATACATCCACCTTAAGTAAGTAGGACCACATAATTGAACCTTTCGAACTAAATGAACACAAAAGTGAATCATTATATCAAAAAAAGGAGAAACAATATTTTCCATGTAGACACAAATTCTCTACAACATCTTTATGTAAAGAGTTTAACTCGCCAATTGATATATATTTCTTGCATATTGTATAGAACATGTTTTGGAAGAATTGACCTTATAGCAACTGGTAATAACTGTTTCATTAAGATATAAAAGTCATGTGATTTCAATCCATAAAGTTTCTTATCGGTGATGGACAGAAAATTTCTTAAGTTGGATGAGTAACCATCTAGAACTTTCACACCCTCCAAACAGTTACAAAACATATCCTTCTCTTTTGTTGACATTGTTTATGATGCTGGTGGCAAGTATGTTCCATTCTTATCATTTTCCAACCTTGGTTCCAATTCAGGTGGTATATCTAGTTTCTTTAAATCCAATCTTGCTTTAATTCCATCCTTCGCTTTTCCAAGTATATTAAGTAAAGTACCAATCAAGGTCTCACATACATTTTTCTCAATGTGCATGACATCTAAGATGTGACGAATGTATAGGTCTTTCCAATAAGGTAATTCCTAAAATATTATTTTTTATTCCAACAACCATGATCTATTTATTTAGTAACATTTTTCATTTCACCCTTTTATTAGTTGACCTCTTTCGTTTCCCTTTATTAGTGAGTATTCTTTTTTTCATCTTTCCATATCATTTGAATGTCATACCATTCAATTGCCTTAATATCTCAACACCTCACAAAGGTATTGGTGTAGGATCATGATCTTCTTCACCATCGAATGGTTTCTTTTGGTATCTAAACTTGTGTCCAAATGCAAAAATCTTATATATCTTCTATAAGACATCTTTTTTCCATGAACAAGATAAGTTGTAGAAGTTCCATCACTACAAATAGGGCATCCCATATAAATTTTTGTTGCATGTCTTGATAAGTTCCCATAGGCAGGAAAATTATTAATTGTCCATAAAAGGACGCCCCTCAAGTTAAAGTATTCTTCTTTATGTGCATCATCAAAATTTTCACCATCATTCCACAAAGTCTTTAAATCATATTTCAGAGTTTGCAAATATACATCAATATCAACTTCGGCTTGTTTAATTCCAGAGATCAATAATGTTAACATCATGAATTTTCTTTTCATACAAAACTAGGAAGGAAGGTTGTATGTTACCATAATTACTGACTAATAGCTATATCTACTACTAAGGGAACTGTGTGCATTAATTCCATCAGCAACAATGGCAAGACAAAGATTACGCAGATCAGATGTAATTTGAGAGGATAAATTATCTATAACTTTCCAATTTGGAAAATCATAAGGATGACGTAGCACCCCATCATCAAATTGATTATATGAATGTCAAGTCAACATCTTTGATGTCTTTTTTACTTTTGAACAGCCATTCAAAGGAAAGAATCGGAGGAAAGTACCAAAGAACCTTTACGGGCATGCCTTTCTTAAGTGTTGTCTTATTTGTAGCATGCTTCCATCTCGATTCTTTATACATCGAACAATCATCTATTGTCATATATTCTTTTCTATAAAGAATGCAATCATTTGGACAAGTATGAATCTTATGATATTCCATGTCAAATTGACTAAGAGATTTCTTCACTTCATACATTCAAGATGGTAATTCAATACCCTCAGAAAACATATCTAGTACATTTAGTAATTCTGTGAATCCCTTGTCAAACAAACCATTTTTTAACTTCACATTGTACAAATAAACCAATCCTAACATTTTAGTGTATTTCTTGCACTCTAGATACAACAGTTTTTTGGAATCTTCTAGAAGTTTTTTAATGGTTTTGGGATCATCCTCATGTAGTTCATTTTCAACACCATGAAACATATTTTCTGTCTATACATTATGATAAGATGTATATAATTAACTCACATTCTTATTTATTTCTTCCCCATGAGTATTATCAATATTTTTTCCATAATAATACCAACATTTATAACTCAAAAGAATACCACAGCAGATAAAGTAATACTTAACCTTTTCAACATCATTAAATTTCTAATTTTTTCATTTAACACATGGGCATTGAATCATACTAATTTCATTATTATTATTTCTACAAACAAATTCTAAGAAACTTTTAACCCCAAAAATGTAGTCCTCCTCAATTCTACACTTTGACATCCCAGATTTGTCCATTTTCTAGTAATGACATTAAGCATATTAAATATGTATCCAACCAATATATTTATGATATTATTATATATGAATTCCCTAATTATTAGAATATCTATCAAAACATCATATAAAAATAAATACATAAAAACCAAACATAACAAATATATAATATTAACAATATACAATATATAATAATTTATATATATAAATGCATGTAATTAATAATAATACATATTTTATACATATATATAATAATAAATATTAATAAACCCATTATACATTATATACATATAAAAATATATCTTATATTAATATATATATATATATATATATATATTTCATATACACGTAAATAATTTTCAAAAAATTTAAGTTTAAAGTAAATTAATATATATCAAACACCTAAATACATAATATTATTAAAATAAATAAATTAATAAAATTACCTTCTTCTCTTCAAAGCCTGAATAAAAATACAAAACCTAGATAATACAAAAATTTATACACATAAATTATAACGCATAATATACAAAATATAAATAAATATGAATATTAAGTGTAAAATAATTCATAGAAGTACCTACAACAGTAAATGAAGTGACAAAAAGAAGGAAATGAAGAAAAAATAGTATTTTGTAAGTGAGAAAATGGGTGTAAAAAATTTAAGTATTATGTTAAAACAAATAAGGGATCTATAAGAGAAATTTGAGAGGAAGAAAACCCACTAAATGATGCCGAAATTGGTGGTTGGAAAATGAGAAAGAGTGGAGGATGGAGTCATTGATTAGTTTTTGGGTTTACACATTCTGTATGGAAAATAGGGGAGAAAGAAGTGAAAAGGAAAAAAACATGTGTAGCTTCCATTGACACGTAGGACCGATGCTACACGTGGATAGTGTTGGTTGACACATAGGACAGATGCTACATCTTACGTGTAGTGTCGATCCTACGTTTCAACTAATGATATTCATGTGTAGCGTCAGTTGACACGTAGAATTGACGCTACGTCCTATATGTAGCATCGGCCCTACATGTCGACCAACACTACCATTTTAATTTTTTAAGTCAGGTTTTTTAGCATATCAACTTAAAATTCATTATAAGTCGATTTTCCCTAAAAACCAAGTTTAAATCTCAACTTAAATATCTCTTTTGTAGTGTTGATATGTCATGCTTGAAGTTTATTGTTGATATTGTGAAATTTTAGGGTTTGAGGTAACCTTGACTGTAAAATTGTGTTTGAGCTCAATATTTTACTTTTTAAAATGCTTCTATAAAGAGACTTCTAGTTTTGAGATACCTATCTACTGTGATATATGAAGCTACTATAGTGAGTAGAGAGGGCTACCTCACAACCAGTGTGAAAGTCATCATACTAGGTTTTTGAATAGTGCATATTTCATTAGAAAGATAATAATAATAGTAAAGGAAAAAGAAAAATACAAAAAGGTTTTGCATACACAAAAAGAAAGATCCACAAATGGATATTCAAAAGAAAATAAATAACCAATCCCCAACAAAAAATAAATACAAGAGGGGAATACAAAAAAAAGGTTAATTAAGTTCTTTCTTGGTAAGTAAAATTTTATTAGATGCAAGTATGAATTCAACTGTAATTTTTTCATGATAAGTGATACTCTTTTATTTGAATCTTTTATAACTTATTATAATTGAACATATTGACAATCTATTGCAATTTCAACACATATTTTACATTTTGTGATTTTCGATATGTCACCATAAGTATTAATATGTTTTCATGTCTTGTCTACATATATTTATGTTGTTAATTGATAGTCACAATTTGAACAAAATTAATTTCATCTTTTATGTGTATTGTTATAGTCATCTTCAGCTAAGTCTACTACCTCAATTCAAAAACAATTATATATATATATATAATTGAAATTATATCTTTGTTTTATTTGAAATTATTTAGGGGATTCATAGAACTTAGGGGGAGTTTATTCATTTTTAGAAAACATATTGTTCTTAGCTCCATGTTTTTATTGTTACCGAGCTTTTCAAAAAATGTGTACTCCTATTCTCTACCATTAAATACATTTCTTGCTTACTCATCCAATTTTTCATTACTTCATGATTATAATATTTATTTGTATGAAAAAAGGAAAGATAAAAATTGGAACATTAATTGAAAAGTCTACAAAAAGTGGAGAACTATTTTTACGAGAGAATTACTTTTAAATTTTTTGGAGATATTACACATCAGGATAGTTGTGTTTGTTAATTTATATCTATTAATTACTCACTCTTATGAATATTCTTCCCTTTTTTATTAATATATACACTAAACTAATGGACAATGAGTCTTTCGTGACAAGTTATATAGTTATTTTTTATTTTAACTTTTCGTGTTATCATGAACTATCAAGATTCAACCGAATATGGTTTTATTAGATCACAAGAATAGTTTCACTATGTAAAATTTATTTTTTCCTATGAGTGTTATGTAGTGAAAGAGAGGTTTTGTCACAAAAATATGCTAGATAAAGAGATTGTAAGGTTTATGAGTGTTAGCGATACTCATGAATAAAACATCTAAATGTAATTTTAGTTTTTAGGTGAATTTTTTAAGAATATTTTCCAACCAAAAGAAACTATTGAACTCCTAAAAATATATCTCATATATATATATATATATTCTTATGCATGTTAGACTTCATATAAGACACATAAGAACATTTTTCATATTGGTCACTCGATTGAACGAGACAAGTCTATAATGATTGAGGTGAGTAGATCAATCAAAAATCAATCTAACCTAATTAAAAAGTTCATGAATTAATTTTCAATTGATGTAGATTGATTTAGGTATTAATTTTCAATCAATTGAGCATGAGCACTACATCGATCAGAAATTGAGTAGATCAATCTACCTATTTTAGGATTTATTTTTTGTTACCCTATATCTATTGGATGGGTTAGATGGATTGACCTTTTTGCCTCAACTTAGATTGATTGAGTGGTCAAATTTTAAGCTTTAACCTAATTTTACTTGAACCAAATATTTTAATTGCTATTTTATTCCTATTATTGATTGTTCTATGAATTATTTAGTAGACATAGTTCTAATTGAACTTTAACATAGTAATAGGGATTAAAGCTTTACTATGTAAAGAACCTAATGCTCTATATTTTATTTGACCATAACTAAATCAACTTTTGCATTCTAAGCTCTCTCAAAATATTTTTTGCAAAAACTACTCTAGTAGGATTTTTTTCATTAGTTAATCTATCGAACATTTTATGGTTGTGTTTGATTGATTGAAAAGCCTACAATATTTGAGTTATTGTGCTTAAACATATATTCTAGTATTCCTAGTGATTTTGGTTTATTTGTTATTCTATTAAATCATTTGGCTAGCATTTTTCATTATTTAATTCACTATAGGACATACATTGCACTTGCATTTTTGTGATAACTTTTTAGGTTCTAGCTAAATGGGTTCCATAATTCATATGAATCAAGTTTATTGAAATGTTGGTTTGGGTCTGAACATCTTGCCTGTGGAGAATGTGAAAGAAACTAGAGGCCTGTAAGTAGGTTAATTGGAGGTATTACCTTGGTGGGTAGTTTAAGTCCTAGCCTTGTATTTAAACATTATCTTCATAGTGGATAGTTAGGTCATCCAATTTACTGGTTCTTTTTCTCATAGGTCATTATCATGGCTTAGGTTGTTTCCACTTAAAATTTTATTTTATTTACACATAATTTCATATCTGCTATGTTCAAAAATATTAATTTTTCATATTTATGCTAATTATCTATTCATTCCCTTTAACTAATTATATTTGTAACTAAACAAGATTTCAAAAAGGAAGCACCTTTACAGACTAGGGTGGTTCACAACTCATATGCTTCCAAAAGGAAATGAACCCCTACTTCTAGTGTGTCTGTCATTGGAGCACCTCTTTTGAGGATAGGGTCTCTATCAATACCCGTTGAAGTTCCATGAGTTCCAGCTGTAGGTAGTACAAGTTTACAACTTGTGGACTTAGATGTATCTCCTGTGTCCTCACTTATACCCCACACTTTTTCATTATCAACAAAATTAGGGGTTTATATTTGAAGAGTCTTGCTACTATGGCCCAAATACTTACCTTAAATTTGGGCCATGCTTATTTAAAGGGTCCCTTGGAATCCATTGAAAAGAAGCATAATTAGCCGATTGAGCCTGAGATTTTTTCTATATTTCTTGCCAGGAGGTAGAGTGGGAGTTAGAGAAAGTTCAAGAGGCACATCATGTATCCCCATTGATCCAGACATCAATGGAAATATTGGAGGCTACCTTGGTAGATTGAGATACTGATATCACCTAAGAGAAAAGGCTATATTAAGAGTTATGTACAAGCCTTTGTTCATTCCGAGAATGAACATGTATGCTTAATTCTGAGATATGGAAAATTATGGAGAGAGAAATTAAAAAGTATAAAGATTTTGATGATTATACTTAGGACACCTTATATACTCACAGTTTTGACATAACTCTTTCTACAATCCTTTTTCTAGACTAGGAGGAGAATGACCATAATAGATCTGGTAATAATGGTCCAAAGGGGGTTGAGGAGGAAATTATCATAGTAGATGGTAATAGGGATGAGTAGGTTACCACTTTATCTTCTTTTGATTTCAATCCCTACCAAAAGGCATGTACTTGATGGTTTTATTTTCTAGCAGTAGGCTTAGTTTTTTGTGATGCGTATTTTCGCAAATGTATGAATCGTTCAAGTAATAAAGTGTACAAAAGTATGGATATCGAACCCACAAGGAATGGCGTTACTAAGTACCGAAATTGACTAACCCTAATTTTATTTGAAAACCGAATTGTTGAAATTGTTTTAAAAGCAAATTAACATAAAACTAAAGAAAATAACAAAATTTAATATTGTTCACAAATGATTAAAAAATGCTAAGGCATTTGATTTCGCTAAATCAATTCAATCCGATTTCAAGTTATGTTATATGAGAATCAAAGTTAAAAGTGATGTTGAAAAACCCAAACTTATCTAATACTCTTTCTCAAGTTATATTAGAATTACTTATCTATGAAAACCGACTATATTTCTATGAAGATTTAATCACAAACAAGAACATTACGATTTATGGAATTTCTAGAATAACCACATACATCATGCATTAGTTCTCACACTCGCATTCAACATACGGTATTTATCACAAGAAGCGTTCATTACACATCTCCTCTCGGTCTCAAAATAATGCAACAAATCATTTAAATCTTGATCAGAAATTTAAAAGCATTAAGCATGGAAATAAATACTCAACTTGAAAACAATGAATTCATATAACGATAACACAAGAAATCAGATTTTCATGATCTAACTACATCAAAGCCTTAGCAAAAACGAATTAGTTCATAACGAAAATAAGAACAAACATTATTTCAATTGAATCCATGAATAACAAATATCAATAAACTGCAGAATATAAAAACTAAGGAGAAGAGATGAAAAACTCTAGAATATGAAGGCTTGGTAGCAACAATGGAGAAGATCCTTCAAGTTTCTCCAAAATTTTCTTCTCTTCTCCAAAATTTTCTTCTCTTCTCCAAAAATGCCTTTGAACTCTGCTTTCTGCCATCCCCTCCTTCTCCATCATAATGTATATATAGATCTAGGGTTTTGGAGGGCAATTTTGGAACAAAATAGCAAAAAAAAAAAATTCGAACGAAACTCGCCGGCGGCGAAGTTATTCTCGCCGCGGCGTGATTTCTGGAGAACTTACGATTTCGGTTCTGCTAAATCTAGCCGGCGGCGAGATTATTATGGCCGATGGCGAGATGCACTTGGCCGGCAGCGAGATGTATTTGGCCAGCGGCGAGATGATTTGGCCGGCGGCGAGATTGCTTTGCCAAAATCCGTGCTCTCGGGAAGATTTTCAACATTTTCTCCGTAAGGTTTTCGCCGGCGGCGAGAATATTCTCGCCGGCGGCGAAATTCCAAATTTTGAAATTTTGTTTTCTTTTTATTTGATTCAATCCCGATCATTGTACTTTGTCCCTAACTTCTCCAAAATCATGATTTTACTTGAAATTGCACTTTAAATACGAAATACCCGTGAAATGACATTTGTGGATTAAATAATCAAATAAACACAATTTTCACACAAATATCAACATTTAAATCATAACAAAAATGCAATAATTTAGCTCTTATCATTTTGTATGGACATTTTGCATACATATGTATATATATATATATATATACATATATTTACATATGTATTTTTTCCTTATCATGTTTTCACCTTTGAGCTTTTTACATTACTTTTATATTTTAGTAGTGGATCTTTAGCGAAGTCCATCCCTGATCTCTTTTGTTTTGAGGCAATAGGTGCTATTTAAGCACATGTCTTATTGGAATCTTTGATCCACTATGCGAGTACACTATGATGTGTACTTATTTGGGAGTGGGTCTAGAGTGATCTAGATGACTACATGCACATGTACCCTGGTTAGTCACACACATTGTGTCCCATCACATATGTTATGTCTAGCTAGGTTCCCTTTATTTGGTCGCATGGGCTATGGATGGCCATGGTATCATGTCCATCCACTCATCATATATTTGACCACATGCATGATGTCTAGCCACATGTGCCTTGTTCGACCACGTGTACCATGTTGAGCCATTTTTCCTTGTGTCCTTCAACTAGTCTAGTTACTTTTAGTTAGATTGTGTTCCCATTGAGGTCTTGCCTAGAATTTGTTACTTTCCTATAATTTTTTTTCATTTTGTCTAAGTGAAGGTTTTTTTAAACAATGGTGTGCCAACTATACTAGCCCCTCTACATAATGTGATTGAGTTTATCATCTCATCCAAGCATTTTTTTAAGAAATAGAAAAGTTTTATAGTCCTCGATAGATTATTCCATCCTATTGTGACTACTATTGCACTCTGTTTATGCATGATAATTTTTATCAATAATTAGGATTGGGGACTCAAGGTCTCTAGCATAAGAAAATCTATGTTTACATGGATATGGTGTAAAATTTGTAGCAACTATTAGACCCTAGGTATGGTTACTGCCTCTTTAAAGGTCTCATGGAATAGTTACTACCTATTTAAAGGTCTAACATGGCTCGTAGAGGTGAGGTGTATAATTTGTAACAAATTCTAAGTTTGGATAGTTGTTGCTACCTATTCAATAGACTAGCATAGCTCGTATGCCTATTCAAAAGTCCAGCATAGCTAATAAAAGTGGAGTACAAAAGTTGTAGCATCTTTTCCCCTCAACGGTACTAGCATGTGACCTTCCATAGTCTACACTTTTCAATCCCTTTTCAGTTTGGAATTTCCCATCCTTAACAAATTTCATTAATGTAGATTAGGTGCAGTTTTTATCCATTCAATGTAGAAATTTTTATTCATGAATTTCAAAACACAAAACTATATGAAACTGAAATCTTGAATATAAACTGCAAAAATTACTTCTATCCCATAGTCGTTAGCTATAGATAATATTTTTTAAGGTGTTGTGTGTTCCACGTGTTTCGGACCTTAGAATCCCCAAAGGTTTTTAATCGTTGTATACCATTTTTGAGGACACATTTTATTTTGTATGGGTTTTTTTAATTAGGATCAAGGGTTTCTACTCCTTTTTCTATAGCTGATTACATTGTGTGATTTAGTAAAAAGTCATATGGTTAGAAGTGTTGAGGATTGATGAAGCAATTGTAGTGATAGGCCATCTTTTGTTTGTATGCAACCTGTCTAATCTCGTTCTATTCCTTTTTTTCTTTAAGAAGGTCTAGGTTTTAAGGCCAAGCTCTCCTCATTGCCTTTCAAGTTTTAGCAAAGGTTCTATAGCTTAGTAGCAAAATTTCCACAAGGTTGACAACATTTGTTCCATAGGTAAGGGAGAATGGTGTCTCCCTTAGGTTTTCCTTGATAAGATTCTATATTTTTGACCCATGCTTTCTTGCATGTTTTAAATTTTCTTTTTAGGTTCAGCTTGATTACTTTATTGGTAGCCTTCATTTGACCATTAGCCTAGGGGACTCTACTATAGAGAAAACATGTTAAATTTGATACTGTTCACACAAGTTTTTGAACTTTTGACATGTGAACTGAGTGCCATTATTTAAGACTAGAGTATAGGGAACTTTGAATCTATAGATAATGTTTTTCCATATGATATCGATGACCTTATCTTTTGAGATTTGTAAGAGTGGACAAACTTTCACCCATTTGGTGTAGTAGTCTATGGCAACAATTCCTTACTAAATTCCTTTGTCTACAAAGAATGGGAAGATAAGGTCTAGCACTCTTTGTGCAAATGGCTAAGGGCTTTATAATCATGTTAACTATTTGACGGGTTGCTTAGGCATATATGAGTTTTGTTGGGAATTGTTACAATTTTTCTGACCCAATCAATTGTGTCCTTTAGCATGTTGGGCCACTTGTATCCTTCCCTCTCTACTTTAAGAGCTAGACTTCTTGCACTAGAGAGGTTCACACACACACATTCATGAATCTCAAGAAGGACATAATTAGGCTTATTTTGTGTTAAGTACCTAAGGTATAGGCTGTTATACCCTTAATGGTAAAAAATTTCATTTTCTATTAAAAAATGAATAGATCTGATTCTTACTATCCTTACTTCTTTTTTATTAGTGGGTAGGGTTTTGTTTGTGAGAAAGCTCCTAATTGGGTATATCCAATTAGGATCTGACCCAATGAGGAACATTTTTTATCCTAAGCTTTGATGCTAGGCTTTGCAAGAAGGTGGACTAGAATAGTCCAATCTAGGTCTTCATCTTTAACTGAGGCCAGGTGAGAAAGAACATCCTCTTGAGTGTTCTCTTCTTATGGAATATGACTCAAGGTCCATGATTCCATTATATCTAGCAATGTTGTAGTTAAATTTTGATATTCTTATAGGTTAAGCCCTAGAACTTTGAACTCATCCAACACCTGTTTGAAAACAAGTTAGGAGTCCCTAATATAGTCAATTTGTTTGGTTCCTAGTGCTTTGTCTAAGTTATATCCAATAATGAGTGCTTTTCATTCCACTTTTCTATTCTATGTTTTGAATAGGAGCCTTAGTTCACAATGTAGGGGGTCACCTTCTTGGTTCACTAGTATAAGCTTGGCTCCACTCTTATTTTTGTTGGAGGAACCATCAATATGTAGAGTCCACCTACAAATCTCTCCACTACAAAGTTCTTCAAAGGAAAGCTTAGCTAGAAAATCGATCAATACTTGACCTTTAATGATTGTATAGGAGATATACTCAATGTCAAATTCATTGAGCTCAATTGAGCACTTTTGTAGTCAGCCTAACACCTAGGGCTTAGAGGGCACTTGTATAAGCTGGGGGTTTGTTAGGATAACTATACTATAGGGTTGAAAATACGGGGTGAACTTTATGGCTGCCACTATAAGTGCCAAAGCTATTTGTTTTTTCAATTTATGAGTATCTTTGCAATATATCACGTAGGAACTTGCTATCATAATAAATGAGCTTTTGGACATCATTGTTATCTTTTATCAATGTTGCACTTATGACCATTTCTAAGGTTACCAGGTACAAACTGACTATGTTCTCTTGTTGTAGGCTTGCCAATGGCCATGGGTTGCTTAAGTATTATTTAAATTTTCTTGATTTCTTCTTCACAATTTTCATCCCATAAGAAGTTAGACTACCTTTATAGTACTTTGAAGAAAGGTGCATGTACTTTGAAGAAGGGTGCAAACTTGTCAATTGCATATGAGATGAAATGATCTAAGGTGGCCACTCTTCCCTTCAATCTTTGAAATTTTTTGATAGTTTATTGGGTGGCATTTCTATCAGTGCCTTTATTTTCTTAGAGTTGGCTTTCATCCCCCTTTTCTTGACAATGAACCTTAAGAGCTTGCCTAAGCCCACTCTAAACATAGATTTGTTATGGTTCAATTTCATTACATGATTTTGAAAAATGTTAAAGTTCTTGCTCAGATGATTGATTTTTTATTTGGTACATTTACTTTTGATTATCATGCCATCTACTCACCCCTCCATTGAATGTCCAATTTGATCTATGAAGATCCTATTCATTAATCTATAATTTTTTGGCTCTGGTATTCTTTGAACCAAAAGCCTTGACCGGATAGCAAAATAGCTCTTGATCAATAATGAAACTTGTTTTCTCTTTATCAAGACCATACATCTGAATTTGATTTTATCTAGAGTATGTATCCATGAAGGATAAAATGGCATGTCTTGTAGTGGCATCCATAAGCTGGTCAATATAAGGTAGTGGAAAATTATCCTTTGGATGGACCTGATTTTAGTTGGTGAAATTCACACACATGTGCTACTACCCATTGGCCATTTTAACCAGGATAACATTAGCCAACCAATCAAGGTATTACGCTTTTGTTATGTACAAAAATTTTCCGAGTTTATTTACCTACACCTTTATAGTGGAGTAACTTTCATATTTATAGAATATTCTCTTCTGTCTGACAAATTTGAATCAAAATTGGGCATCTCTTCACGAGACAATGCAGACATGTCCCTATTTCTTATAAGGAAAGGTCTAAGGCCTTTTACTTATCTGGCGATAATGATGTATCTTCATGGAAAATTTTATGTGGCTTAAAATCTCATAGGACCAAAGGATATATCTATTTGGTTGGTTTATATGTAGGAATGTGTCTCTATCGAGGATCTAGTTCCTAATCTAGCACGATAGGAGATTAAATTCCATAAGTATGTTATAACTCAAACTCATCGATCATGGCCCTTTAAGCTTCAATTGGTGATGTTAGGGTGGTAACACCAGGTTTGGTCTCTGGTATACTTTATTCAACCACTCTATAAATGTGATGACGTTATGGCCATACCCATCAAAATACCCTATTAGTAGGGCCAAAGGAAGTTTGAACCATTTTTTTCAAACCTTTAACTTGGATGGAGTCATGGTTCTAGCAATCTATACATGTGGCTTGCAAAAATTTGGCTTTCTGAGTTAAGAGGTTTATTCATCTTGAAAGGACCAAAAGGTTTGGCCTTTATAGACCTTGTAGAGTGAACTTATTTTATAGTAGTTTTCTTCTAAGCTTTTTTAGGGTCTTTTTTTAAGAACCACCTAGTTGGAGAACACTATAAATATTTCTCTTTATTTTGATTCAACTAGTAAAGCACACTCGTTCCCATAGACATTGCTAGATATTGATACCAATTTTTGTCAGCATCAAGGATTGGTGAATCTCTTGCTTGTTGTGTACCTTAGAGCAAAGTACACACCATAAAGATCTTGGACCACTACTGGGTGTGGTGGCCTTTGACCCTCTTATGCTTAAGTTTGGGTTACGAGAGAGGGAAGAGACTAATGTCTCTTATTATGATGTAAAGAGATACGGGGAGATATTTAGGGAAAGGAAGTCCAAATATCAATGTTTGTAAATCAATAAGTTATACGTATTAGTAGTTAATTGATTGTGTTTAATGGTGAATATTTATAGGAAAGAATATACCTACTGATGACCCTTATCGATAATGATAGACTTACATTTAATTATCAAAGCTTATATGTTTAACAATCTTACTATTGAATAATTAGGAGTTTGAATGCTAGTTGTTTATCTGTTAGATATTTAGTAAACATTGAGGCTTATTTGCTAACTCAATATTGATTGGGTTGGCTACAAGTTATTTCCTATCTTCCTCTCACATTATGGTATATGGAGTGAATTATTTTACACCCCACAACATGTTTAATAAACAAAATTTAAAAGTGCCTAAATTTATGAAACTCTTCCTTGACCCCTAACCTAGAATCTACATTGTCCTTAATTTGCTTATTTCTATTAAATAATTTTAGTCATCAAAGTGCCAAGATTTCTGCTGAAGTTTAAAGCATAATCATAACTATACTTTTTCTAACGCTTCTTCTTGAATGACTTCGTGCGCGATGATTGGCCACTAGACATAGATTTAGCACGAGATACTTGCTTTGTATCTCTTAAATGTGCTGCATTTAAGAGTTCTGGTATAATAGACTAAAAATACACATTATGTATGTTAGTAACAATAAAAGATATAATAAAATAATAGTAGTAAACAAGTGTTATCTTTTAAGTTAAAAAATAGTACCATGTCAAAATTTAGAACAACTTCAATCGTCGGCCAAGCCACATATTGTCCAACCGCCTCTTGGACTGTGGTAGCATCAGAAGGCACAGGTAGTGGACACTCATGAAGCAATGATTGATCAATTACTATTTTCCAATGATTAGGAAAATATTGATTATGAATCATCCGATCATCACTCAATTGTTATACCGTTCCAATAGCAACAAAGTCCATTGACGAAGGATGTTTCAATAAACATTTCATATTCTATTAAAAATTTAAGTGTTATGTATAAAAAATAAAACATTTAATAAGAAATAAAAATAATAGATTATATACACCAAAAATTAAATCTTACCACATATGATTCATCAAATAGAGAAGGACTCCTATGAGGGGTAGTATTGGATGTAAATTCTCACCAAAACGTTCATCGTGGTTTGATTGATGGTAAGAATGTACAAATTGCATTGGAGAAAATGAACAACTACTTGATTACATATGCATTCCTGGCATATGGGAAGGACCAATAGGATAACTATATCCCATATTGGATGTAGTTTGAGTGCAATAAAATTGCGTGGATGGCATGGCTGGCATGGATGGTTGCCTGCCTATCATGGATGGTGACATTCCTAACATGGATGGTGGCATGCCTAACATGGATGGTTGCATGCCTACCATGGATGGTTGCATGCCTGCCATGGATGGTTGCATGCTTGGCATGGATGGTGGCATGCCTGGCATGGATGGTTACATGCCTGACATGGATGGTTGCATGCCTGACCAATATGGCATGCCTTGGTTGTATAATGATGTCATGCCTGACATGTGTTGTGATTAATATTCTTTTAGAGTGGCAATCTCACTTAACCATGAGGCCTTAAAGGAGTTGAGTTCTACTTCAATTTTAGTGTACTTCTCCTTACTGACCGTCTGAGGCTTTTGTTTTGGAATGTTAAAATACTCCATATAACCAACATATTGGCTACCTCCCCCAACAAGACTAGGATGGTCACTTCCAAATGCATGATATGAGCATCTCTCCCAGGCTCTTCGATTATTTCACCGCTGGATATTTGTTCTTGAACATCTCTATACATATAATAAAGCACACAAACATATGATTCATTATTACATCAATTATTAAAAATCATTAAGACTTTTTATCAACCGAAATTACTAACCAACTTATTTATTTATTCTTCTCCTCGCTTAGTCATCGATCTTGAATTCTTCATTTTAGGAGTCTTTGTTTCTATGTACAATTCAGTTCGGGTAATAGGTCTACCCAATTCAGCTTCCTACCTAAATTATGAAAAATTTATTAACAATGACATGAAATTAAATTGAGGAAAATAAATATAAAAATAGTTATAAATTAACACAAATTAATAATACCATTCTATATCTAACTTCAGGATTTGAAGACCTCTCAGAACGGTTAGGAAGAATGTCATGCATTTGTATAGTATATTCTGATGTTCTTCCCTAATAATTTGAAATTCATCTAAACGTCTAGAATTCATAAAGTCTTTCGAAACTTGAGGTGTAATCCAGGGGTTTCCTTCAAGGATTTTGTAGAGATCTACCTCATCAAGTGGTTCCAAACATGGAAACACATAATTTCTTGCCAATCTGGAAGTCTTGTATTCATTCCACGCCTTATTTGCAATCTTATAACACTTAAGTTTCCAACTATCATCGACTTTGTAACGATTTTGTAAAAGCATAGTACAAAAGATTAGATATAATACAAAAAAGATATAATATATGTAATTGATTATAAAATATAAGAGACTTACACAAATGGTTATCCATATTTTGAACTTTTCTGCATCGTCAACCTGAGACCAATCATTTATATTGATTGGTATACTGGACTTCGCAAGTCAACCAATAAAGGATTTAAATTTTTGTCCATTTTCCCCTATTGGATTACCAGTAGCATCAAATAGAACATGTATTCTATCATCTGGGTTAAGTGGAGCATCAGGTATATTTGCCCAACCCCTTCTTTTTAAATACCCCAATGGATCATTTGGATCTACAAGCTCTGTTACCTAAGCATCCATGAAATATCTATAAATAATGAAGAAATATAAATTAATTGACAATTTTAGGAATATATATATATATATATATATATATAAGAGTTATTACAACAATATAGAACTTATGTTTAATTAGGTTGTTGATTGTATACATATATTCCTTCACAATCACTTCGAGCCCATGACGAAGAATCATCATCATCAACTAGATCATCACATACATTAGGCAATTTATTTGAGAAATTACTAATATTGGTTAATGTATCAAGCATAGGGTCATCATCTTCTAAAGAATCACAATGGTAAAACTCATTTTGTGGAGGCGTTAACACAACAGACCATCTTGTATCAATTTGATCACTCACGTAAAATACTTATTTTGTATGAAGTGGTAATGTGAAAGGATCATCTGTGTGACTTATCTTGGATAAATTTACAAGGGTAAATCCAAAATCATCTATTTTATATCCAACATTGATAACATTTTTGATCCAATCACAAAAGAAAACTGTTTCATGGAAGACCTCATAATCCAATTCCCAAATCTCTTGTATTATGCTATAATATGTTCTATCAGAAAGTACAGGATTAACATCTTTTGAACTGGAAAATTGCATAGTTTGTGAAATCATCTTCACACCACTATTTTGATTTTACTCGGACTTTGTCCCTAGCTTGAGTCGTAAACCACGATCCATTTATTGTGAAACTATAAAATAATTTGACATCAAATTTTGGCCCATGTGCAAGCCATTGTAAAATTTTTGATATTTTATGATTGGGTTTCCTGAGTTCATCTCGAATCTATGTATACAAAAATATGAAATGTGTTTAGAGCAAAGTGTTAAAACATTTAATAGATCTAGGAACATATATGCATGAATTTTTGTTTGTGACACTTACATGGTTGCGAAACCAATTAATAAGCTCTCGCTTATGTTCATCTTACAACCATTTTTCTCCTTCTTTTTTTATAACGAGGATTGATCTTCAATAAGTTTAAATGCATCCTGTAATGTTATTAAATATATATGAAGTATATATCATCATTAATAGTTAAATAAAAAATTATTTTTGCATAAATGGAAAGGTTGAACATCACTTACACTATGTACGGTTGTGCCTTATTATTATTTACCAAAATGATTCTGTGTGCTTTTTCCCATCGAGTGCGATCAATAAACAATTTCCTACTTCAACCAAGCATAAGGTTACCTACTTGGATCATGTGACGTTCTAAGAACATCTCATGCGTAGGATTCCCAATTTTAGTGCAACCACTAAAGTATTCAGAACAAAACTCAATGGCCTCTTCAGCAATGTAGTGTTCCACCATGCATCCTTCAAGTCGATTTCTATTATTTAAATATCCTTTAAGGACTTGCATATATCTCTCAAAAGGATACATCCATCTTAAGTAAGTAGGACCACACAATTGAACCTCTCAAACTAAATGAACACACAAGTGAATCATTATATCGAAGAAAGAAGGAGGAAATTTTTTTTCAATTAGACACAAAGTCTCTATGACATCTTTCTGTAAAGAATTTAACTCGACAATTGATATAGATTTCTTGCATATTGTATTGAAGAATGAACAAAGCAGAATTATTGATAATTGAACATGTTTTGGAAGAATTGATCTAATAATAATTGGTAATAACTATTTCATTAAGATATGACAATCATGTGATTTCAATCCATAAAGTTTCTTATCGGTGATACACACAAAATTTCTAAAGTTTGATGAGTAACCATCAGGAACTTTCACACCCTCTAAACATTTACAAAACACATCCTTCTCTTTTGTTGACATTGTATATGATACTGGTGGTAAGTATGTTCGATTATTATCATGTTCGATCATACCATTCAATTGCCTTAATATCTCAATACCTCGCAAAGGTTGGGTTACATGATCATGATCTTCTTCACCATCGAACGGTTTCTTTTGGTATCTAAACTTGTGTCCAGATGGTAAAAATCTTCTATGTCTTCAATAAGACATCTTTCATCCATGAACAAGATAAGTTGCAGAAGTTCCATCACTACATATAGGGCATCCCTTGTAACCCTTTGTTGCATGTCTTGATAAGTTTTTAGGCAGGAAAATCATTAATTGTCCATAAAAGGACCCCTTTCAAGTTAAAGTATTTTTCTTTATGTGCATCGTAAACATTGACAACATCATTCCAAAACGTCTTTAAATCATTTATCAAAGGCTACAAATATACATCAATATCAACACCGGGTTGTTTCGGTCCTGAGATCAATAATGTTAACATCATGAATTTTATTTTCATACACAACCAGGGAGGAAGGTTGTATGTTACCATAATTACTGGCCAAAAAATATATCTACTACTAAGGGAACTATATGGATTAATTCCATCAGTAGCAATGGCAAGACGAAGATTGCACGGATCAGATGAAAATTGAGGAGATAAATTATCTACTACTTTCCAATTTAGAGAATCACAAGGATGATGTAGCACCCCATCAATAGTTCAATTATCTAAATGCCAAGTTAACATCTTTGATGTATCTTTACTATTGAACAACCTTTGAAAGCGAGGAATCAGAGAAAAGTACCAAAGAACCTTTGCAAGCACGCCTTTCTTATGTGTTGTCACATTTGTACCATGCTTCCATCTCTATTCTTTACACATCGAACAATCATCTAATGACTCATATTCTTTTCTATAAAGAATGCAATCATTTGGACAAGCGTGAATCTTATGATATTCCATGCCAAATCGAGTAAGAGATTTCTTCACTTCATACATTGAAGATGGCAATTCAATACCCTCAGGAAACATATCGACTAGTAGATTTAGTAATTCTGTGAATCCCTTGTAAAAAAAATCATGTTTTTCCTTCACATTGTACAAATGAACCAATCCTAACATTTTAGTGTATTTTTTGCATTTTGGATACAACGGTTTTTCGGTATCTTCTATAAGTTTTTTAAAGGTTTCGGGATCATCCTCGCGTAATTCATCTTCAACACCATGAAACATATTTTTTGTCTGTACATTGTGATAAGATGTATGTAATACACTCACATTCTTATTTATCTCTTCCCCATGAGTATTATCAATATTTTCTCCATGATAATGCCAACATTTATAGCTCAAAATAATACCATTACAGATAAGGTGATACTTAACCTCATCAAATTCATAAAATCACTCATTTTTACATTTAACACATGGGGATCGAATCATACTAGTTCCAGTATTACTATTTCTACAAGCAAATTCCATGAAACTTTCAACTCTAGAAATATAGTCTTGCTCAATTCTACACTTTGACATCCAAGATTTTTCCATTTTCAATTAATGACATTAATTAAGCATATTAATTAATTATGTATCCAATGAATATATTTCAAGTATTATTATATATAAATTTCCTAATTATTAGAATATATATCAAAATATACATAATACAAAACAATTATCATTTTAATCATTTTACAAATGTATTACTTTTACTTAATAAAATATAATTATTTATATATAAATAAATTGATCCATGTACGGTACATATTATAGTCCCTCAAACCCACAACATTCAGATATTATTTCCACAGAAAATAAGCCAAACATATAATAACAAGCATAATAAAAAACATAAATAAATCAAATATTTATACAAAAAAAAACTGAATAATAAGCGGCAAAATTAATATAAATACTTTCAAAAATTTTATGAAGTGACGAAACGAAGGAAATGAAGAAGAAAAAGGTGTTTTTCAAAGTGAGAATAAATGAAAAAATGGGTATAAAAAATTTGAGTATTTCGCTCAAAAAAATAGTAGATCTGAAAGATAATGAGAAGAGGAATATAACCCATAAAATTTCATTGCAAAATGGTGGTCGGAGGTGGCCAAAAATTGAGAAAGAGGATGAGTGAGCTCGGTTTTGGGAGAAGTGGAGAAGAGAAATGAAATTTTTTTGGGTTTCTGCAGTGAAGAAGAGAGCCGAATGGTAATATGATGTGCCTAGCATCGGTTTGCCACGTCAACCGATGCTATCCATGTAGATGTAGCGTCGGTCGATGGGGCAAACCAACGCTATCCACGTGGCTAGCGTCAGTTTTCCACGTCAACCGACACTATCCACACAATTTAAAATTGATTTTTTTTCAATTATTATTTTATTTAAACTCTTATATATATACGTACTATAGAAAAATAAAAAATAATAATTTTACAATAATATTTAAAACAAATACACAAAACTAAATAAAGATATATTGTACGTACGTATATAAATTTAAATATCTAAACAAATAAACAAAATTATATAATTTTAAAAAATAATTATCTAAAAAAAAGAAAAAAATTATACTCTATATATTTCATTATATATATAAAACTTAAATTTTAAAAAGTCAATTGTAAACTGCATGCATTTTTTAATTTAAAAAATACACGTAGGATGTAACGTCGGTTAGCGTGGCAAACCGATGCTATCCACGCATGTAGAGTCGGTTCTCCTCATCAACCGACGCTATCCACGTAGGACATAGCGTCGATTAACGTGAAGAACCGACGCTACATCCTACGTGGATAGCATCGGTTCTACACCGAACCGACTTTAAATTCATTATAAGTCGGTTTTTTCCAAAAGCCGACTTTACATAGTGACTTAAATACCCCTTTTTGTAGTAGTGAAAACATATATGATTTTCTTTTTATTTCTTCATCTAATATTCCTTAAATGTTTTAGTATTTTCGTATTGTAATTTTAATTTTTTTAGGAACTAATTTAATTTTTCAAGGGTTGATGTGTCGCTAAATTTATGAAACTTGGATTTAATTATTTTTGAATGATTTGTGAAATTTTTTTAAGTTGTGTATTCTATTTGCACTTATTTTTTTGATTATTAGAAAATTTATCAATTGATCTGTGGCATTTAAATAAACTTGGAAGAGGCATTGTTGTGTGTATTACTCGTGGATAGAATAACGTGTATATATAAGGGATAAGAATATACCTTTATTGTACGTGTGGCTATTTGAGAATTTTCAACGTAATGAATCTTGGTGAATTTAATTCTCATAGGAATATAGTGAATTATTTTAGCGAGATGTGTCTATATGGAGCTTGGAAGAGATATATGGATAAAATTAAGAGTTTTTGGTTGAAAAATTAAATTCAAAAATATAAATCAAGAGAAAATATTATGATTTGAGTGGATTAATTTGGTGAAACTGCAATCCTAGAATTTTCTTATTTATTGTTATAAAAAATTAGTTAGTTATACATCTTCCAACTTTTCGATCGTTTGGATAAAATCAGAGTGAAACAATTTTAGTACTTGACGAATAATAGTAACAAATCTCCGTGGGAACGATAATTTTACTTATCAATTTTATTACTTGTGACCGTGTATACTTGCATGTTTTCATGTTCTCATAAAATGACAACAAGCCCCTTCTAGTTGTATGTAAGAAGAAGCATTACCAAAGATTGACCTTGCATACTCCTCTATCATTTTCTAATTATCACCAACATCTCTTATGTCTACTTGCAACTGAAATTGTACCTCTTCTCATGAGTGTCAATGTCTAGCTTCCTTAAAAATGTTTTGATCCTGTAAAAGTTAATAAAAAGTTTCTTTTCCTTTCTCAAATATGTCTTACTTTTTATATACTAATAAAACCAAAATCAAGGTGGCAGATAACTTTGCATTAAAATAAGTACTATGTGAAGTATGAATAAAAACAAAAGAAAAATAAAAATAAAGAACTAAGTAAACTAAGTAATTAAAAATAAGAGATAAAGATAAGTAAATAAATAGCTATAATATACACGATACAAATAATTTATTTTACAATAATTTAATATATAATAATACATGTTAGTTAAATAATTACAACAAGTTAATAAAATATTTTATACAAAAAAGTAAGTGTTATTATAGAGAAATAATAAACAAAGTAAATAAAAAAATAGGTAAATAAAACTATAAAAGAAAATAAGAGAAAGAATAAAAGTTACTAGATAAGTAAATAAAAATAAATAAATAAAATAAAATTTATTGCATAAAAATAGTAAAAGAAAATAAATTAAGTTAGTTAGTAAATAAATTAATAAAGAAGTTAAAACAAATTGGCATTAAAAAGAGAAATTAAGTTAGTAAATAAATTAAAAACTAAAGTAAAGTTAAAAAAAGAAAATAATTTCAATTTGAGAAATAAAAATAAATAAAAATAATTTTTTTATGTTCTATATTTAGATTTGTTTTAAGATTGTAAAAAAATTGAATTTTTTTAAATCTCTTTATTTTTTTATTTTTTTATTTTTTTTTTGAAATTTTTATTTTCTATCTTTTTAAATTAAACAACTTATGAATATTTACAAAACAAATTTTTTTAAGATTTTTGATAATAAAAATTTAAAATGTTATTCCTCCTCGACAAACATTCCAAAACCTTTATAATGCTAAATTTTCAAGTTGAAATTGTAAAACAAATTCCCAAATATGGCGCCAAAAACTTTACTCACAAATTTTATATTTGTAAAATAGTATGTAAGTGCACAAACTTTACGCACCAATTGATTAAACTAGATTATGTTTTATTTCTAAAGAAATAATAAACTAACTAAATCACTACTTTTGATAAAGCATGTAATTTAAATTCTTATGGAATGTGTCAAAATTAGATCCTAAAGTCTAACTTTTATATTTTAAATCTATTACAAAAAATATCTTGTCAATATATTTTCAGTAACAAATTTTGTAAAAAAAAATGAATGAAAAAATAAAATCAATTTATTTTATAAAAATATTTATCTAATAATATTTCACAAACATAACAACATAACTACTATCCCATAGAAAATTTCAACCAGATATACTCAAATTTTGTAAGGTTTATAAGTATGGACAATATTTGTGAAAGACCTTTTTATATGTAATTTAGTTTCTAGATGAATTTTTAAGTTCACTATCGAAGCTAAAGAAACTCCTAAGCTTCAAGTCAATATATTTCAGATATATACTTGTTCTTAAACACGTTTGATTTCATAGTAGATACATAGGAATATTTAGTATAAATGTTGCTGATAGTTAAAGTAATGACTATATCGATCGATTATAGGACATGTATGATCTATGTCCTCTCGAATTGATTTTAAAATTGGGGTAGATTGATCAAATTTTTAGGTTTAATCGATCGAGAATAGATCATATTTGATCTACCTAGTCTCGATTTTTTATTAATTGTTGCTTTGATTGATCAAAAAGGGTTTTGATCGATCGATCACACTGGCTTGATTGATAGATCTTAGTCTGGAACGATTGAGCAACGAGGGTTTGATCTTTAATCTAATTTTTTACTCAAGCTAATTATTTCAATTACCATATTATCTCTATTATTTATTGCTCTATGAATTATTTAATGGATAATTTTGTAGTTAGACTTTAGCTTACCATTAGGGTTTCAATATTTTCTATTTAAACAACCTAATGCCTATTGTTTTCTTCAACCACTTTCATTATAATTATTTAATTATTTTTGTTCTCTCTTCTCGCTCTCTCAAAACATTTTGCAAAAACAAGATCATATTTGTTTAAGCTTTTTCTTGAATTGATCTATGAAACATTGTGTGATTGTATTTGATTGATTAATGAGCCTATTTATTTTGTGATCATGTACTTCAACTTCTGTTCTATGGTTTTCTATTTGATTTTGTCTTAACTAATGTTTTATTAAATCATTTAGCTAGGGTTTTTCATTATTGAATGTGCTTTAGGGCATGCCTTGCATTTGTGTTATTCTGATAACATTTTAGGTGACATGGCTTCAATTACTCATGTGACTCGAGCTTATCGGATCATTGGTATGGATCTATACACCTTTCTTGTGGAGACTTTGAAAGAACAATGGCTTGTAAGTAAAATACATTGGTGCATTATCTGTAGCAAGTAGTTTTAGTTTTGGCCTTGTAATTGAACATTATTTTCATTGTAGATAGTTATGTGGTCTGATAGATTGATGATTTTTCTCTTAGGTCATAGTTGTGACCTAGGTTGTTTCAACCTAAGAATATCATATTTCAAATCTTTAATTATTTTCACATTATTTTACTTACATGTGATTATATGCCTAACACTTTTGAAATTTTAATTTAATATATTTTGATTAATTAACTATTCACCCTCTCTAGTTTAATTAGATACTACAAACTTTCAAATTTAATAAATGACTAGCATATTAAAAGTAACATTCACAATGACACATAAAATTCAATATGTAAATAAAAGAACAAAAGTAAAATTGTTACCTTAAACATGTCATGTAGTGTACAAAACTTTAGTACTAATCTATGATCAGCAAAAATAAAAGTGTTTACTGAATCAAAGTTACTACATAAAATAATAAAATTTTAGCTAAGTAAAAATTCCTAAACTACTAAGAAAAATAAAACTACAAAATCTATTTAAAAATTAGATGTTCTCTCTATTTTGGTTTGTCTAAAAATAAGAAATGGGTTTCTTATTTATAGGTTGAAAATGGGCGAAAAAAGGGGATTGTGAGGGAAAACTCACCACACTTTGTGGCCCACTTTTATCCATTGTTGCAACCCACATTATTTTTGGTACGTGTTAAATCAAATCCTAAGAAGGTTGCACAATGGGCTAATGTTACCATCATTGCAACCCATGTTACTTTTCTTCACTTTCCTTTTCCACCATATCATAACTAGTTGGAACATATATAAGGTTACATATGTTATTACCTTTACTCTTCTATGTTCAAAATGATTACTTCAAATACTTCTTCAAGTGATGATCATTTTACCCGTGATTCTGAAAACATAGATTTGTTTAAAATAATGATAAAATTATACAAATTCAAATCTTTTTATAATATTTAAGTGGAAATAAATCATGTAATATTAGTGTTTTCAAGCACTTATCAGCGGCCAACCTGATCTTGCTTTATTCCTTTTTTTCTTCAAAGAGGTCTACGTTTAGGGCTAAGCTTTCTTCATTACCATACATGTCTCAACACTTGTTCTATAACTTTGCGGTCCAATTTCAATTGGGATTATGACTTCAATACCATAAGGAAAGGAGAAAGGTGTTTTTCTATAGTTATTTTGGTGTTGGTTCTGTGGACCCACTGATGACTCTATGAAAGTAAAGTTATTAACACATTTTTTTACTCAATATTTACTTATTTTATTCAATAAATAGTATTTTTGGAGCCAAAAATATTAAAATATAAACCTTTTAGTGAAAAAAGGTGAAAATATAAATTTTGGATTTTTTATTGTTTTTTATGTAGGGCCAATCAAGGGATGCCACATGGTTAACACGCAAGAAGAGAAGCTGACTAGGCAAGCCATGTGAATTCCATGCAAGCGGGGACAATGAATTATAGCTCTCAATGTGTGAGGAGGAATAACTACATGCCATGTGTCAACACGATGTTCAATTTGACTTTGGAGGGGGGTCAAAATGTATTGCCATTTGTCACCACACGATTGCTCCCAACATTCCACCTGTGCACCATGTCATCTATTACTGCGAATAATGTTACGTCGTATGGTGCTGACTTAGTATGCATTGACTCGAATTGATCTCCCCTACAACGTATCACGCTCTACTCTGCTCAATGAATTTTGTGTGCCAACTGATGCGTTGTAATTGACTTCCACAGTTCATTTTCCTTTTTTTCATATCAACCTTTGATCAGATGCTAATCTAACGGTCCAGATTACACCTGAGCTATATTTAAGTTCCTAATCACCCCATAAACCCTTATGAGCTACCATTACAAATTTTTGGTTAGTTTTTGGAGCTAAAAAGAGAAAAAAATACAGAAAAATTCAAAAGGAGATACAGTTTCTTGGTGATTCAAGAGAAGATTAGTACTACAATTCAAGAGATTGATTGTATTTCTTCTTCTACTATTTTCTTTAACAATTGCATGTCTTTCTTTATGAAAGATATGAGCCTTAAGAATACAATTATGTGTAGTTAATTTATTAACCTAAGGATCTTACGAATGCAATTTTCACCATGTGATGATCTAATATTTTAGCCCAATTATAATTATAATTTAGTTATATTATTTAATCTGATTTTTATGCTATTAATTGTTTGTCCAATAATTTATCTATAGAGGAAATTAAATAGATTTGAGAGAATTATTTAATTGTTTGTCTTGATTAAATAACATGCATAGTTTTTAGGGAGAGATTTATGATTCTTATGTATGTTATCCATAATTGATTAATTGAATGAATAGTATGCAATTTAATTGGCACGAAAGTGTGATTAAATTAATTACTAGATGATGTGTAGTTTACTTGAGATAGGAATACATGTGAGGTTAGATCAATTGATCATTTAATTAATTGATAATTATATTAGAGAGATTTTAGCGATTCACATGTTTAGAAAATTGGGAGATTAAGTATTCCTAGATATTTTTGCATATATCGTCTTAGTTACCAAATCTTATTTAATTAATTATTGTTATTTGCTTTTATTTATTTTAATATTTCTTCCTTAAAATATAAAAAAAATGTTTTTTATTTTTTTAGTTTTAAAAACTAGTTTATGATAAAATGATCTCCATGGGGAACAGTTTTTGTTAGCATTATATTACTTGTTGCGATATGTATACTGAAGTATTCATTGCACACACAATTTGTGTGGTAATCACCCATAGGACTTCTTGCAATTTTTTGACCTATATTTTCTTGCATGTTACAAGCTTTCTTTTTAACTTTAGCTTGATCACTTTATTTGGAGCCTCCACTTGGCCATTTGCTTGTCAGCGCTCAATTGTAGAAAATATATGCTTGATGTGATATTGTTCAAATAAGTTCTTTAGTTTCCATCCTATGAACTAGGCTCTATTGTCCAATAATAAAGTATGGGAAACACGAAATCTATATATTATATTATGCCTGATGAAGTCGATGATTCTATCTTTTGATATCTATAAGAGTGGCCCAACTTTGACCCACTTGGTGTAGTAGTCTATATAACAAATTGCATGCTTCATTCCATTGGTCATATGTACTAGGGCAATTAGGTTCAGTTTCCACTGTGAAAATAGCCAAGGATTTTGTAAACATGTTAGTTGCTCGATAGGTTATCTGATCATAGGTGAGTGTAGTTGACAATTGTCACATTTCTTGACTTGACTTATTGCATCTTTCAGCATTGTGGGCCAGTAATACCCTTGCACAACTCCTTTGTGGGCTAGGCTTCTTGCATCTGAATGGTTTCCATATACCCCTTCATGGAATTCAATGAGGTCATAGTTAGCCTCATCTAGTGCCAACAACCTTAAGTAGAGGACATGAAACACACAATGGTATAGTATATGGTGGATTATACAGAAATGGGTAGTTTCAATCCTAACTTTTCTTGCTTATGAGAAAAATATAAATTGGATCTATCCAATTGGGTTCCAATTCAATTAGGAACATTTCTATATCTTGGGCTTTGGTGTTAGGTTGCTTGAGGTAGGGAATGAGGACCATTGGATCGAGATCTTCATCTTTGGTAGAAGCCAAATAGGATAGGGCATCTACCTAAGTATTTTCCTCTTATGGAAAGTGATTCAAAGTCTAGGACTTCATCATACTTAATAATTTTACAACCAAGCTTTGATACTCGTGTAGGTTAAGTTCTCGAACCTAGAACTCATATGGTACTTGTTTCATAACAAGTTAAGAGTCACTAAAACAATCTATCTATTGGGCTCCCAAAGCCTTTGCGAGGTTGAGACCTATAATGATGGCTTCATATTCTACCTCATTGTTTGATGCTTTGAATAGAAGTCATAATGCACAATGTAAGGGATCACCTTTTGGGATGACCAAAATAAGGTTGACTCTACTTCCATTTTTTTAGGAGCCATCTACATGGAGTGTCAACCTACCTTCTTTTTTGGAAGAGTTCTTATGTATAAGTTTTAGCTAGGAAGTTAGCCAAGACATGGCCTTTAATGGTTATACAAGGGACGTACTCAATGTCAAACTCACTAAGCTTAATAACCTATTTTTGTAAATAGCCAAAGACCTCAGGCTTAGAATACACCTATCTAAGTTGGGTGTTCGTAGGGACAACTATGCTTTGAGCTTGGAAATATATGCATAACTTTCTAGCTTCTACTATAAGTGTGAGGGTCAATTTATCCATCTGTGAATACCTTTATTCTACATCATGGAAGGACTTGCTTACATAGTAGAGGGTCTTTGGACTTCATTTCCATCCTTTACTATGGTTGTACTAATGGTTGTTTCTAAGGATACTAAGTATAGGTTAAGGATGTCACTTTATTGCAGTTGAGCCATCAGTTGTGGATTGCTCAAATATTCCTTTAACTTTTTGAATGCTTTCTCATAATTATTGTCCCATGAAAAATTAGATTTTCTATGTAATACTTTGAAGAAAGGTGCACACTTGTTACTTGCTCATCAGATGAAGCAGTTTAGAGTATCTCTCTATTAGTCTAGGGACTTCCTTAATAGTCTTGGGAGGTTGTATATTTATCAATGCTTTTATCTTCTAAAGGTTGGCCTCAATTCCTTTTTAGTTGACTATGAACCTTTAGAATTTTCCTAACCCTACGTTGAACACACATTTTTTAGGTTCAATTTCATTCTATATTTTTGAGAATGTCAAATTTTTCACCCATATGAGTGACATGATCCTTGGTATGCTTGCTTTTGAAAATTATATCATCTATATATACCTCCATTGAATGATTGAAGAGGTCTGAAAACATTTTGCTCAGGCACAATCATTTTTTAGACCAAAAGGTATGACTTTGTAACAAAAAAATCCCAGGTTGGTCATAAAAATTGTCTTTTCTTAATCTGGGCCATACATTCGGATTTTATAGCACCCGGAGTAAGCATCCATAAAGGAGAAGGTAGCGTGTCCTGCAGTGGCATCTATAATGTGGTATATGCATGTGAAACTATCTTTTGGACAAGCCTTATTCTAGTTAGTAAAATCTACACACATTCTCCATTAACTATTAACTTTTCCAACAAAGATAGCATTGGCACTACAATAGAAATTATTTTTATCAATAAACAATTTTGTGGGTAAAACCTTGAATTTTGTCACCAAATACTTACAATGACAAAAACTTTTGTTGCTAAGCTCGTCATAGTAACCCCATTGTTGATTCTTATTCTTGAGAATAACTAAATTTTATCGATAAAAATTTAGTTATTAATAACAAATATTTTGTAGGTAAAATTTAAAAATTTTGTCGCTAAATGTAGTTAATTGTAATAAAATTTCGACTTCATAGACAAAACATTTGTCTCAAAATCTAATTATTTTATCAAAAAAGAATTGTTCATGTAACTCTAGTTATAAGCAACAAATGATCTTTTTAAAATAATTAAAAGATAATCGTTGAATATTTATCTCTTTAAAATAATTATCTTGCGTTTACGCTTATCTAATTACTTGTCACTATTGAGCTTGGCCTATTAAGCTCTCTTCTAACTAGGATCGCACTTTGATTATCACGTGTGATGTACGAAATTACCTTTAATAAATAATATGTTATGTTTATATATCATAATATGTAAGGGGTGAAGTTATTGAAATATCCCATTTTGTTGTTTCCACAATATATTTATTATTAATTTTAAAATTTATCGAAAATACTCCTAATAAATTTTAATTGATATAGATATTTATTAAAGATAGAAAGAATTTTTTTGGTAATTTTTAAATTTAGTAATAAATAGATTGTAAAAACAATAAAATAGAGTTTGCCAATATCCCCATCCTTTATAAACCCTTTATAAAGATGCTAATAAATAATAATAAACTGAATACTTGATGAGTGCTCAAAAAGCACTAAAATTACCATGATTTATGCTCATTAATTGATTAAAAATATATATATTTATATGCTTTATCATATATTTATATAAATTTGTCTTTTTCGGAATCACGGGTATTTTTATTGTTTTTCAGGTATTTTGGCTTAAAAACGCAACTTCAAAAAAAAGAGAAATACTAGAAGCAATACATCACAAATATATTAATAAATAAATGGGGAAAGGTCAACAAATAAGGAGAAATTGGACAAAATGGGTCAAAAGGACAAAAATGTCGAAAAGGAGAAAATCGCGCGCCGCGCATGGCGCCAGCGCCGGCCTTAACTCCGCTGGCGCTAACATTCATCCGCGGTCTTGTTCATCCGCGGGTATCGTTTCATCCATGGCGTCTTTCATCCGTCGCGTCTTGTTCATCCGCTACAGCGTCTTTGTTCATCCACGTCTTGTTCATCCGCGGTCTTGTGCGGCCAGATGCTTGTTCATCCGCTGACCTTTGTCTGGCCGCCCTGTCATGCTGACGTCATCAATGACGTCAGCAATCACTAAATCCGCGTTTTTACATTTTTTTAACATTTTTTTCTCTATTTTTTCTCTCCATCCTCACCTATAAATACCCCCCTTCCCTTCACCTTCAAAACACCTCAAAACCACACTTCTCTCTTCTTTCTTTCTCTCATTTCTTAGTTTTTAAGTTTTTCTTAGTTTCTTTCTTAGTTTCTAAGCTTTTCTTAGTTTTTCTCTTAGTTTTTAGTTCAATTCTCTTAGGTTTAGAGTTCTTCTCTTTTTGAGAGGAACTTGTAATGTTTTTGTAATAATTTAGATTTTTGATTCAATAAATGGAAGTGCAAATTCCTCTTGGAGGTTTTCTAGCAACGGGAATAGCGTCGAAGTTCTGTAAGGATTTTATTTTCTTTACAGTTATTTTTATGCTTTATTCTTACATGTTATATTTAATTTGTCTGTGATTAAATTTAAGCGTGCTAGTGCTTATAATCATGATATAATAATAACGTTGTTATGCTTGCGAAATATTAAATAGGTGAAAATTTCTAAAATGAATTGATTTTATTTTTATTCAAGATTTTATATTAAGGATGTTAGAGAGAAATATATTATTTTTCATTACAAACTTAAATCTGAAGATTAGACTTTAAGGTTTAGTTATCCGGTCTAATTTAGAGTAGTGCTCTTTTATTTGTTGGTACAATCGCCTGGTAGTTAGAGGGAAGCACTATTTCAAAAGTTTTAATAAGAATTATTATGTGAAAATGTATTGACAACATGTTTTCAATAGTGGTTTTAAAACTTGAAAGTTAGTACTCGGATAACTAAATTCTTGGGTTTAATTTGGACACCTTGAATAAAGTTTAAACTGTCTAACCCCACCAAAGGTGGCATTTAAATGGTTCATTTTCAATCTCTTAGAAAAAGGAATTAATTTAATTAACCAAATTAGTTATCAACCCCACCCATAGGTGTTAATTGATTTGTTTAGTTAACAAAGAGTATCTAACCCCACCAAAGGTGGTATTCATATAAAAAAGAGAGAATCAATAAAATATCAATTTATATCTTTAATAGCCTAGATAATATGAGCAAGCATAATTAACTTAGTTATTATATCCATAAATACTCCACTAATTTAAATGATAAAATTTGCATGAATATTTATTGAATCTGTAATTATATTTATTTGTAGATAAATATTTATTGAATTTGTATCTATGTTTATTTTTTTATTTAATTAATCTGTATATATGTTTATTTTAATGTTATTAGATTAGGAACACAAAAACCAAAATATCGTGACAGGATGTTTAGGATTTAATTTCGTTTTAAAAGTTTGAATAATAAATTAAGAACCACATACATTCCTTCCTTAGATCGACCTTGGGAGTATACTTATCATTTTCTACGAAATGATTCGTGCACTTGCGAGAGTTTTACAAATATTAAAACCAAAGTATTTGCGAGAATTGGCGATGCCGGTTTTCGCTCATCAATACTATAATTGTCTCTCTTTTTACAAAAAAGAACCGAATACCACAATTACATTGAAGAACCCTTTCCCTCCAGATAAAAAGAAAATGGTATTGTTTGGGAAAATAAAATAGCAGCTTGCATTCGATATTGTGCCAAGAGTTATATTCCATTAAAAGAGAGTTAATTTGATAAAATAAAAAGTAATCCCATATTTTTGTCTAAAAATATAAAAAGGATAAAAATACATTAATCTAATTAATTATAGAAATATAAAAAATGAAAAAAAATTATTTTGATATATATATATATGTATATGATAATACAAAATGTTAAAAATCAACATCAACTCAATATAATGGAAGCTTCTCATGTTGAAATATTTTTTAAAGAACAAATCTAAAAGGATGTAAAAAAAGGAAAAGTACGTAGAATGTTGTAATAATATGCTGCTAGAATTATTTTTTAGTTTTATATTTGAGTGGTTAGAATTATGTTTTAGTTTTATATTCGAGTAGTTAGAATTATTTCTTATTTTTATATTTGTGTGGTGTAGATTGCATGGTGAGGACTATAAATAACCTACCTTGCATTTGAGTTAAGCATCCTTTCAAAAACAAATAAGTCTTTGTATTCTTAGTTTAAGTGTGAGTTGAGAGATTTCTCTTTGAGTGTTAATAGTTCTCTTCAATTTGTGAGTTGCTTTTGAAAAGTGTAACATATGGGCAACATGTATGAAGTCTTACCAACAAGGTCAAGACTTGTTGGAGGTCATTGGTGGTGGCGATGTTACACAACCAGCAATAGAAGATGCAAACGGCATCTTGCAGAAGTGGAAAATTAAAGCAGCTAAAGTGATGTTTGCTTCATAGACCACAGTTGAAGAAGAAATGTTAGAGCACATTCAGGATGCCAAAACACTGAAGGAAGCATGGGATACTTTTGTTACACTTTTTTCAAAGAAGAATGATACAAGATTGCAACTTCTCGAGAACGAGCTACTATCGATGGCACAATGTGACATAAATATTTCCCAATACTTTCACAAGGTGAAGTCGTTATGCCGTGAAATTTCAAGTTTAGATCTGAAAGCTCCTATTGGGAAACCAGGATAAAGAAAATAATTATTCATGGTTTGAGACCTAAATATAGAGGGTTTGTTACTGCTATACAAGGATGGCTGACACAACCATCTCTTATTGAGTTTGAGAATTTGTTGGCCAGTCAAAAAGCTATGCAAAAGTAAATAGGAGGAGTCTCATTGAAGGGTGAGGAAGAAGTGCTCTACACCAACAAAAGCAAAGAAACTTTCAAGCTGTACAATGGTAGTGGTTCTAAAAAGAATGGTGACAAATAAAAAATTCCTCAAGGAAAATAAGCCATTTTGTCCAAGGGGAGCTTGGAAGAATCGCGGTAACAACAAAAAATTTGATGGTGAGTGTTATAACTATAGGAATATGCGTCACATGGAAAAATATTGTTGGAGTAGGAAAACACCTTTTGAAAGTAATACAAATACTTCTAGTTCTAAGAAGAATAGCGAAGATAGTTGCTATGCGAAAGCATTATTCGCTACAAAGGAAGAAGAATTAGCTTTCACGGTTACAACTATGAGAAATGATAGCAACACTACTTCTGAGAAAAGTACATGATCTGCTTGTTGAATGTGATAAAAAGACAATTGTTAATGGTTCAACGAAGAATGAGTGGGAAGAGACAGATACCTCTTCTCGGGGAAGAAAGGCCAAAGATGATGTAGGATTTGACAATTGTATTTCGTTTTCACCATAGTTTCTTCTGCCAAAGCTAGGAGATATTAAGCCAACAATGACAACTATGGGAAACCCTCCCACCTCAAATATTTCCTTTTGAAATCGCTCAGATATCACAAAGTTATCAGGAAATAGGGAGGAGGCTAATGTTATACCAAAGAAAAAAGATATGTTAAGGCCATCCTTGCTGGATATGGAAATTGGTATTCGTGATTGATGGCATGATGAGGAAAGAGACACCAATTCCTCTTTGGGCAAAGACCATTGGAAAGATGAAGATAAAGAGCTTGGTGACAACCACATGATGGACCATTAGATAGAACATTCAAACACGAAATACTTAGGAGAAGGGCATCATGTTCCATCTGACCTGTGGACAGACCCGGTTAACAAGGTTTCCAACTATGAGCAACGGCATGAGAGCAAGTGGAACACACGTTAGGGGCCCGATGGTAAAGACATAGATAGTATGTCTGAAAAATGGACAAACTTTGGTAAGGATGGTAACATGCATCTTGATAAGGGTTTAACTAATGTTACGAATCATGTTAAGGATGAGAAGGAGGGGGAACATTATCGCCATGGAGATCTAATTCCTCCCTAAGCCGTGGAAGGGGTGAGCCTTAAAATCAAACTCTGAGTTCAAATAAGCAAGTTCCTTTATTTTATTCTAGCAGAACGTATGGAGAAAATACACCTCTAACCTAACAACATTATAATTCACAAGACATGTTATTGGTTGGTGTGCATAGCTCAAATAGAGTTGTAGCCCAAGTTTCCCAATCTTATGGTGATTCAAATAACATAGCTATCTTTGTTGGAGGACTTGATTCTAATGTTATTAATGAAGATTTCAGGTAGAGTTTTTATCATTTTGGTGAAACCATTTATGTCGAAATACAAGTTGGAAAAGCATGTGGATTTGTATAGTTTTCCAATAGAAAAAATTCTTAGGATGCAATCGAGAATTTGAATGGAGTAGTAATTGGTAAGCAAATTGTTCGTCTTTTATGCGGTCGCACCTCAAGAAACAAGCAGTGGAGAGTGGGTTAAAATAACCAGTGGAATCAGCAGCATACCTAGCAATTGGAGGGAATCAAATGCAAAGTGGTAGATGGATGTGAACAACGTTTTTCTTCACGAAAAGTTGGTGTTGAGGGAGAGTGTTGAAAATCAACATCAACTCAATATAATGAAAACATGTCCAATATTGAAGAAAGTATTTTTTTTAAAAGAAAAAATCTAGAAGGATGTAGAAAAGAGAAATGTGTAGAATGTGGTGATAATGTATGGCTAGAATTACTATATAGTTTTATATTTGAGTAGTTGCATTTATTTCTTAGTTTTATATTTGTGTGGCTAGAATTATTAATTTCTTAGTTTTATATTTGTATTGCGTAGATTGAATGGTGATGACTATAAATAGCTTAACTTGCATTTGAGTTAAACATCCCTTAAAAAAAGAAATAAGTCTTTCTATTCTTAGTTTAAGTGTAATTTAAAGGTTTTCTCTTTGAGTGTTTGTATTTCTCTACAATTTGTGAGTTGCTTTTTAAAAGTGTTATAATATCTTTTATTGTTGGTATTATACAAGTAGTTTGTTTAGTTGTTTGGATTCAATATTAGTAAGTTTAAAGTTCTGTGTTATAAATTTTACTCAACATAAAATACATTGAATTTAAATATATATAGATATATATAAATATATATGTGTGTATGTATTGTAACACAAAAGACATTAAATTTCAATATATAGCTTCTTCTTTTTTCAAAATTAGTCAAATTTAAATATTAATGATAAATTTAAACTTAAATATATACTTTGCATATAATAATCATATAATCAAAATAAAAGAAAAAAACTGGTATAGTTTCAAATCTCCTTGTTACAACTGTGCATAAAGATATTAAATTTAATGATCTTATTCTTCTTTAAGTACAGATTTGACACCCTGTCAGTTGTATTTTATTTTGATTATAGGACTATTATATGCCAAGTATATATTTAAGTTTATATTTATCATTAATATTTAACTTTGATTAGTTTTGAAAAAAGAAGAAGCATATAGTATAAATACTCCTAAAGGGGCCTGGGGCACATACATTCATTACACATGTTTTGTATTTTTTTAATCTTTATCTAATGGGTCTAGGTGTATGTGTGCATTTTCTATCTCTCTTTTTCTTTCTCTCTTTATATATATATATATATATATATATTTCGAATTTTTTTTCTATAACTGGGGTTGAGGCATTGAAGGATTGTGTGACTTTGAAAAGATATATTTCATTTAATTTAAATTGGCCTACAGGGAGTATATATTGAGCACGAAGAATGAGAAGTGTTTAGGGGCGTCGTGAATAAAGTAGGTCCTAATGAATCGTCTAATATGTCTTGGATCGTATACCTTCTTCATCTTTTAATCATCATGACTTCAATATGCTTTGACTTTAAAATTTTCTTGCATTTAATGATTGATGCAATTGTTTTCCCCTTGAAAAATCTTCAAATACCCTCAACTTTTGGCTCTCTGAATTTTTTTTAATGGTATGATTTATACTTCTTTTAAAAAGTGTGTGTACTTTGCCTCATTTCCATTTCTATTGCCTTGTAATTTTCTTTTAAAGACAACAGAGAAGGCAAGGAACGAGAGAGAAGAGGAAGGAAGGAAGTAGAAGAATGAGAAAGAAGATTTGTATAGTTCTTCTTATCTTTATTGAATTCATTGAGTGCTATATATAACCTAATATTTAATTGATTGAAAAGAAGAAAACACACGAAGGAGGTGCGCTAATGCATAAACTAATTCTAACATTTTAACCGAATTGGCAGTGGTCTCCTTATGCGTTCGTCTTCACACCTTCTATGCCTAGTTGTACCAATCCTGTGCCCCCGATGCGGCCTTATGCATTGTAGCTACGTAAGTAGATGTGCCTAATGTTTCTTGAGTTGATTCTATTTGTATCATTCCTTCCTCTCTTTTAAAATCCTTGTCTGCAAGGATGAACTCTAGGTGGGTCTTAGAGAAACGCTATTCATTTTTCCAAGTAGCTGCTGTGGTCGGGGCTCCAACCTATTTGATCAAAATCTATGCTTTTGGTCGTTACTTGCCTTTCTGAATCACTCGACGATCTAAGAAGACCTCATGTTGAGGCATGATCATTGAATTGTCTGAGATGGGAGGTGGTTGAGGGATGGTTGGGATAAGGGTTCCAATGTGTTTCCTTAACAGATTGATGTGAAACACGTCATGTATCTGAGAGTCTGGGGGAAGTGCTAATCTATATGCCACTGGACCAATTTTTTGCATAATTTTGTAAGGTCCAAAGAAGCATGGAGCCAGCTTCATAGATGAGCGAAAAGCCACAGAGTCTACCTGTATGGTTGTAGCTTTAGGTAAACATAATATAATTCAAGGAAAGTGAGCTCCCTCCTATGTTGATTGGCCTGACACTTCATTCGATTTTGGGGTTTGGCTTCTTTGGCCGGCGGCGAGATTCACTTGGTCAAAATCCGTGCTCCCTGCATGATTTTCAACATTTTCTCATTAAGGTTTTCGCCGGCGGCAAAATTCCAAATTTTGAAATTTTGTTCTCTTTTTATTTTCATTCAAGCCTCATCATTGTACTTTGTCCCTAACTTCCCCAAAATCATGATTTTACCTGAAATTTCACTTTAAACACGAAATACCCGTGAAATGAAATTTATGGATTAAATAATCAAATAAACATAATTTTCACACAAATATCAACATTTAAATCATAACAAAAACTTGATGCGTATTTTCGCAAGTGTACGAATCGTTCAAGTAATAAAGTGTACAAAAGTACGGATATCGAACCCACAATGAATGGCGTTACTAAGTACCGAAATTGACTAATCCTAATTTTATTTGAAAACTGAATTAATGAATTTCTTTAAAAAGTAAATTAACGTAAAACTAAACGAAAATAACAAAATTTAATATTGTTCACATATGATTAAAAACGCTAAGGCATTTGATTTCGCTAAATCAATTCAATCCGATTTCAAGTCATGTTATATGAAAATCAAAGTTAGAAGTGATGGTTGAAAAACCCAAACTTATCTAATACTCTCTCTCGAGTTATATTAGAATTACTTATCTATGAAAACCAACTATATTTCTATGAAGATTTAATCACAAATAAGCACATTATGATTTATGGAATTTCTAGAATAACCACATACATCATGCATTAGGTGTCAAACTCGCATTCAACATACGGTATTTATCACAAGAAGCATTCATTACACATATCCTCTCGGTCTCAATATAATGCAACAAATCATCTAAATCTTGATCAGAAATTTAAAAGCATTAAGCATGGAAATAAATACTCAACTTGAAAACAACGAATTCATATAACGATAACACAAGAAATTAGATTTTATTGATTCAAATACATCATAGCCTTAGCAAAAACGAATTAGTTCATAACGAAAATAATAACAAACATATTCTCAATTGAATCCATGAACAAACAATCTGAATAAAATGCAGAAAATAAAAGCTAAGGAGAAGAGATGAAAAAATCTTGAAGAGGAAGACTTGGTAGCAACAATGGTGATGATCCTTCAAGCTTCTCCAACCTTTCTCTCCAAAATTTCTTTTTCTCCTCCAAAAATAACTCAAATCTGCTCTCTCTGCCGTCCTCCTCTTTTTCCATCATAATGTATATATAGATCTAGGGTTTAGGGGGCAATTTTGGAACAAAACAACATAAAAAAATGAGTTTTCGGACGAAACTCGTCGGTGGCGACATTATTCTTACCGCGGCGAGATTTCTGAAAAAATAAATTTTGGGTTTTCGGATTTTGGCCGGCGGCCAAAATAATGTGGCCGGCGGTTAGATACTTTGGCCGGCGGCCAACTTAATGTGGCCGACGGCGAGATGAGTTTACCAAAATTTGTGCTTGCGAGAAGATTTTTGCCAGGATTTTAGCCGGCGGCGAGATGAATATGGCTGGCGGCGAGTGATGAGTGCTCAAAAAGCACTAAAATTACCATGATTTTATGCTCATTAATTGATTAAGAATATATATATTTATATGTTTTATCATATATTTATATAATTTGTCTTTTTCGGAATCACGGGTATTTTTATTGTTTTTCAGGTATTTTGGCTTAAAAACGCAATTTAAAGACTCAAAGAGGAATACTTGAAGCAATACATCACAAAAATATCAATAAATAAATGGGGAAAGGTCAACAAATATGGAAAAACTGGACAAAATGGGTCGAAAAGGTCAAAAATGTCAAAAAGGAGAAAAACGCGCCGCCGCGCCGCCCAGCCGCCGCGCCCAGCACCCAGCTCCGCCCCAAACTGCGCGCGGGTACTGTTCATGCGCGCAGCACTGCGCGCGGGGGTACTGTTCATGCGCGCAGCACTGCGCGCGGGTTACTGTTCATGCGCGCAGCACTGCGCGCGGGTTACTGTTCATGCGCGCAGCACTGCGCGCGGGGTTACTGTTCACGCGCGCAGCGCCCAGCAGCCGCCCCTCCGCGCGCCCAACGCGTTTTCACCCCATTTTTCACGTGCAGCAGCCCCTGTGACGTCATGCTGACGTCATTGATGACCTCAGCATTTCCATTACACGTTTTTTAATTTTTTAATATTTTTTTTAACATTTTTTTACTCATTTTTTCTCTCCATCCTCACCTATAAATACCCCCTTCCCTTCACTTCAAAACACACCCTTCAACACCTTCAAAACTCACTTCTCTCTTCTTTCTTTCTCTCCATTTCTTAGTTTTTAGTTTTTTTTAGTTTTTCTTATGTTTTAGCTAGTTTTTCTTATGTTTTAGCTAGTTTCTCTTAGTTTTAGAGTTCTTCCCTTTTTAGGGAAGAACTAGTTATGTTTTTGTAATATTTTAGCTTTTTGATTCAATAAATGGGAGTGCAAATTCCGCTTGGAGTTTTTCCAAAGAACGGGAATAGCGTCGAAGTTACGTAAGGATTTTATTTTCTTTACTGATTATTTTTATGCTTTATTCTTACATGTTATATTTAATTTGTCTGTGGTTAAATTTAAGCTGTCTTTGGCTTAGTAAACATGATGTAATAATGACGTTGTTATGCTTGCGAAATATTAAATAGGTAAAAATCTCTAAAATGAATTGATTTTATTTTTATTCATGATTTTATATTAAGAATGCTAGAGAGAAATATATTATTTTTCATTACAAACTTAAACCTGAAAATTAGATTTTAAGGTTTAGTTATCCGGTCTGATTTAGAGTAGTGCTCTTTTATTTGATGGTACAATCGCTCGGTAGTTAGAGTGAAGCTCTATTTCAAAAGTTTTTATAAGAATTATTATCTGAAAATGTATTGACGACATGTTTTCAGTAGTGGTTTTAAAACTTGAAAGTTAGTACTCGGATAAATAAATTCTTAGGTTTAATTTGGACACCTTGAATAAAGTTTAAACTGTCTAACCCCACCAAAGGTGGCATTTAAATGGTTCATTTTCAATCTCTTAGAAAAAGGAATTAATTTAATTAACCAAATTAGTTATCAACCCCACCCATAGGTGTTAATTGATTTGTTTAGTTAACAAAGAATATCTAACCCCACCAAAGGTGGTATTCATACAAAAAAGGGAGAATCAATAAATATCAATTCATATCTTTAATAACCTAAATAATACGAGCAAGCATAATTAACTTAGTTATTATATCCATAAATACTCCACTATTTATAAAAGATAAAATTTGCATGAATGTTTATTGAATCAATGTTTAATTTTCTGTAATTAGATTAAAAACACAAAACCCAAAATATCGTGACAGGATGTTTAGGATTTAATTTCATTTTTAAAAGTTTGAATAATAAATTAAAAACCACATACATTCCTCCCTTAGATCGACCTTGGGAGTATACTTATCATTTTCTACGAAATGATTCGTGCACTTGCGAGAGTTTTATAAATATAAAACCAAAGTATTGGCAGGATCGGTGATGCCGGTTTTCACTCATCAAGTTTTCGTTCATCAAAGTATTTGGCAATCACGATTCTGCTCATCAGCGAGATACTTTGGCGGGCGGCGAGAATACTTTGGCCGGCGGCGAGATTCACTTGGCCAAAATCCGTGCTCCCTGCATGATTTTCAATATTTTCTCCGTAAGGTTTTCGCCGGCAGCGAAATTCCAAATTTTGAAATTTTGTTCTCTTTTTATTTTCATTCAATCCTGATCATTGTACTTTGTCCCTAACTTCTCCAAAATCATGATTTTACCTGAAATTGCACTTCAAACACGAAATACCCGTGAAATGACATTTGTGGATTAAATAATCAAATAAACACAATTTTCACACAAATATCAACATTTAAATCATAACAAAAATGCAATAATTTAGCTCTTATCAGGGTTATAGAAGGTTGTGATGTCATTCTCGAAGGATGGTGTCACGATCACGCAAGTATTCGTCCACAGTTTGGATGTTTGAGGTTCCTGGAATGTAAGCTACAAGATAGGGAGGTGGATCTCCATATACGGCTTCAAATAGGGTGAATTTGGTAGATGAGTGTATTGAAGTGTTGTAGATAAATTTAGCCCAAGGTATCCACTCAACCCACTATTTTGGCTGATTTCCACCAAAAGAACGCAAGTATTGTTCCAAAATTTGATTAACCACTTCAGTCTGGCCATCTGTTTATGGATGATAACTGGAACTCATGCACAATTGTGTACCCTGCAACTGAAACAATTCCCTCCAAAACTAACTGATGGAGACCTTATGACGATCACTTAATATGGAAGTTGGGATTCCATGTAGTCGTAAAAGGATGTTTCATAGAAATGAAGTGGGCATACTTTGTCAATCGATCCACTACTATCATAATCATTGTGTTTCACTTTTAAGGTGGAAGCCCATCAATGAAATCCAATGAGATTTTAGCCCATATCTTGGTAGGAATAGGCAGGGGTTGTAGCAATCCTGCAAGTTTCATACAATCAATCTTGAACCATTGGCATATGCCACACTAACGCAAGAATGCTTTTTCCTTCTACTGAATATTTGGCCAACAAAAATTCTGCTTAATCCTAGATAGTGTTTTCTAAAATCCAAAGTACCCTCCAATGGGTGATGAATGGAATTCTACCAAATATTTTGGTATTAAGGAAGATTTGGAGCTTAGGCAAACCTTATTCCTTTTGAACCATACCCCATCATGATGACTTATCTGAGGAACATCTATAGAGGTAGTCATATTCCTCAACTTCTCATAAAAGGGATCTTGCTGGACTTCCTGTTAGAGTGTTGGCTACCAAGCTGCTTGGGGATAGGAGAAAAATAGAAGCTAGAATTCTACCACTTTTGACAGGGAATCAGCACCTTGATCCTCAGAACCCTTTTTATATTCAATCTTATAATCATAGCCTATAAGTTTAGGCAACCAACGTGCCTGTGCTGGGGTGGTTATTCTTTGCTCTAGTAAATATTTAAGATTTCTTTGATATGTTTGCATGGTGAAGGGCCTTCCCAATAGATAGAGGCACCATACCCTAATAGCTTTAACCATAGCTACTGGCCTATTTTCTTGATTGAGAACTCCCCCGAGGCCAATGACACTAGCATCAAATTCAATCATGAAACATTGTGTGAAATTAGGTAAATGTAGGATAGGAGGAGATGTGAGAGCCCTTTTTATCTGCTGGAAGGCCATTTCAACTTCCAATGGAAACTCTCCATACCCAATAGTTGAGTTAAGGGAGTTGCTACTCCTCCAAAATGTCGAATGAATTCTCTGTAGTAGCCTACCAACCCTAGGAACCCTATGACGCCTTTAGCTTTGGTTGGTGTTGGCCATTCTATGATAGCATGAATTTTTGTTGGATCAACTGAGACCCTTGTTCTGAGATAAGGTGACCTAGGTACTCTACCTATAATACATCGAATTGACACTTAGATTTTTTTGCAAATAATTGGTTAGCAATTAGCAATTAAGGACATATTGTAGCTGTAAGATATGATACTCTCATGAGCTAGATTACACTAGTTTGTCATCAAAAAAGACCAAGACAAATTTCCTGAGGAAGGGTTAGAAGATATCATTTATGAGACTTTGGAAGGTAGTTAGAGCATTAGTGAGGGCAAACGACATTACTAGGAATTCATAGTGACCTTTATGTGTCTTCAATTCTGTTTTGTGGGTATACTCCTCATGAACTCATATCTGGTGGTATCCTAAACGAAGATCTAGCTTGCAATAAACCTTGGCCCCATGTATTCCATCCAATAGCTCATCAATGACAGGTATAGGGTATTTGTCTTTGACAATAATGGCATTTAGAGCTCGATAATCCACACAAAATCTCCAGGTATAGGGTATTTGTCTTTGACAATAGGCTATTACTAGGCTTTATCAATTGGGATTGCAAGAGTTCCTGCACCATCTTTTCTATCTTAGTTTTTTGAGAGTATTGATAATGATAGGGTCTAACATTTACTAGTCTAGAGCTAGGTTGTGAGAGAATTATGTGCTCATGTACCCATGCAGAATGTAAGTTTATGGTTGATTCAAAGGTCTTAGGAAATTGATTCAATAGCTTACTTATCTTAGAAGGGTATGTCTGATGAGGGTTATGGTGGTTGTTTGTGGGCCTTATTTGGATAACAAACCCCATGCCTTGTAAACTATGAAATTCCTCATGGGTTAGGGCTATCATATTGGTTCTACCCAATCCTTGGAAGGTGTGAAATTTCCTTCTATATTGAAATTTAAGGTAAGTTTCTTGTAGTCCATCTGAATTTGCCCAAAGGTTTCCAGCAATTGAGCCCCTAGGACCAGTTGGCATGCTACCACTGGAAGCACATAATAATCAACCTCCATTGGATACCCTTGAATGATGAGAGCGAGGTTACCATATTGTCCAATATACTATAATTTCTCATGGTTAGCAACCATCACTTCCAGTGTCTTTCCTTTGGCTATAGGTAGATCGAAGTGAGAAGTTAAGGCCTGATCGATGAAGTTATGGGTACTACTTCCATCTATCAATACTAACACATTCTTATTCTTCAATTTTCCCATAATACGTATGGTTTGAGGATGTTCAATACTTGTTATAGCATGGAAGGAGATTTCAAGTAGTATTTCTTGATGATCTTGTCTTGATGTAGGTTATTCACTCATCCGCATCATTCTGATTCAAATCTTCCATAATAAAGAGTTATGGTCATGCATAGCAATGACCAAAAATAAATTTATCATCACAGTAGTAGCATAATACCTTCTCTCACCGTTCTCGTGCCTCATGGTTGGTCAGCCTTCGAAATGCTACTGGTTGGGTTGCACTAGCACATTGAGAAGGTGATGGTCCTAATAACCCAGCGGTGGTGTTAGTTTTTTATTTGGTTTGGTTGACAGGTAGCTAATAATGCGAGTTGGTCGTGGATCTCTTTTGTAAGATATTTCTTTCCTCAATTAACCTTGCCACACCAATGGCATAGGCCCGAGATCTCGGTTGCTTGATTTTAACATCAATTTGAATGTCATCTCTTAACCCAGCGATAAAGAAACCAATGAGGAATTCCTCAGGTAATCTATCAACATGATAAGAGAGTTTTTGAAGGATTCCTGGTAAGCTGCCACACTCGTTGTATGCCTCAGAAGAGACAATGCTTCTGAGAGGTCCTCATAATTTGTGGGTCCAAACCTCAGTTGTGCAACTTTGCTGAATTCCCCCTGGTGAGTGGTCCTCAAAATTTTGTGAGCCATCAGTTCCATTGTAGTGAAATGCCTTCTAGATGAAAGGAGGCTAGTTGCACTTACTGGTCAGTAGCTATATTAGTGGATTCAAAGTACTACTCAGCTTTATAAATCCACCCCGCGGGATCCTCTTCGACAAACCTTGGAAATGACAACTTTAGGTGGTGGTGAGTGTTCTTAGTAGCTAATCACGATGTGTGGGGATGTGATTGTATGGTTTCATCCCTAGCAAAAGGTTTATCCTCATGTAAGTTACGAGCAGCGTGCAGCACCTACAACTCAGTAAGCAATGCTTGTATAGTGCTTCCAACTCTGTTTAATTTAGTGTCATGACGTGCGAGAGTCTCCATTACATCATTTCGAAACTCAACATTAGATTTTCCTTGAGTATCCATACTCGTAACCGCATTTGATACCACTATTAAAGACAATAATAGAGAAGGTAGGGAACGGGAGAGAAGAGGAGTGAAGGAAGTAGAAGAATGAGAGAGAAGGTTTGTATAATTCTTCTTTATTGAATTCATTGAGGGCTATATATAGCCTTACATTTCAATGATTGAAAAGGAGAAAACGAGTGAAGGAGCTGCACTAATGCGCTAACTAATTTTGACATTTTAACCGAATTAGAAGTGGTCCCCTCGTGCATCCGTCTTTGCACATTCTGCGCCTAGATGTGCCAATCATGTGCCCCTAATGCCTCTACATCACCATTTTCATTTTAATATAAAAGTAATTATACAAATATCATAAGCTATTTCTTTAGTCCATCTAATAAAAAAGTTCCAAATAAATGAAATTAATCATAAAAACTAATTAACATATTTATATTAAATATTATGAAAATAACACATACAATTATTATACACATTATTGTTGTATACATTTTTATAGATTATTTATTAATTTCTATTCTCAATTAATAGATAATATATCATATAAATTTTTTAAAATTTATTCAAATCAATTTTAATTTCATTAAGTAATTTAGTGTCCTAGAATAACTAATATGCTAATTAGATTCAAAAAGTTGCATGAAAATCAAGCTTTAAAATCCCTTGGTACTGTTACTTAATTAGTACATCAATAAGTCATTCACTAAAATTAAATATTAGTTATCAAATATTTATCTATTTAGTACCCTTATTTCAGCTTTTCAATATTTTAGTAGTGTTTCACTCTTAAATTTTTAATAAGAAGTTATGACTAGTAATTTTTTTCTTTAATCAAAGAGTATTTTGGTATGGTTTAATCCTTTTCGGTTAGATGTTCATCAAGAACTTCCAAGAGAAATCCCAAGTTTCCATGAAACATTAGTATGCAAACACATGCATGCTTCTTTTGGTATGGCACAAACAATCTCCTTCAGTTGCTAGGCGCATAACTACTTGATCATTGCACACTATTTTGTAGTACCACTATTACACGCGTTATTGCTGGGTCACATGATCTCATAGATGTTTATGCAGTAGAAATCCCATATTAGGCCATGTGTCTTGAAAAGTGTCATAATATGATGTGTATAAAGACAAGTGTAGTGATATTTTTGTATCCATGTGTCTTGTACATGCTCTAAATGCCACACATGCAAATGGTCATATGTCATGAACAGCCACAAAGATATTGCATGATAGATTTTGGAAAATTGCTTCTGTATTTAAACTAAAGCAGATCAAGAGGGAAGGGTCATGAAAAGAAAAATAAAACAACATTCTTTTAACTCCATTGTTCTTCTCTGATTGGGACCTATCAATTTGGCATTAGAGCTTGAGTAAATGGAAACAAAATGAGAGATAATAGAAAGTCTAAAAGCTAGTTTGGGAGGACAGAAATACAACTTCGCACGAATGGAATTAGGAATCAATGAGAAGTTTAATCAACTTGAGGAAACCATTAACAAGATTTTGGATGTCTTCATACAAAAACAAGATTCTCTTTTAAGAACTACAGGAAAACACCATAGGAGTCATTCTACCAATGGTAGAAACTGTGAGCCACGTGAGGATACTTGAGGAAATAATGAGAGAATAAGGCATAATTTGTTTCTAAGTTGGCCAAATTGGAGTTTCCTCGATTCTCAAGAAATGATCCTACTGAATGGCTTACTAGAGTAGAGCAATTCTTTGAGTATCAAAGCACAACAAAGCTGTAAAAGGTTTCACTAGCTTCCTTCCATCTTGAAGGTGAATCATACCAATGGTGGAAGTGGCTACTTCATGCTTACAAAGAGGAAGGAAAATAAGTGACATGGGAAGTTTTCATCAAAGAGCTATGGGCATGTTTTAGACCTACTGACTCTGAAGACTTTAATGAAACCCTATCAAAGATCAGATAAGTTAGCTCCTTGAGGGACTACCAAAAGGATTTTGAAATACTAGGCATTCGAGTACATGGTTGGATACAAAAGGCTTTAGTAGAGACATTCATGGGAGGACTCAAGGCAAAAGTAGTTGATGAAACTTGCATGTTTAAACCAAGAACATTAAAAGAATCCATAAGCCTAGCTAGAATCCATAAGCCTAGCTAGAATCCATAAGCCTAACATGTTTGAGCTTCAACTAAACCAGCTCCTATAACAACCTTTAAACAAGTCACACCAGTAAAACGGTTAGCATGGGAAGAAATTCAGCAAAAGAGGGCTCAAGGGGTTTGTTTTAATTGTGATCAAAAGTTTACACCATGTTATAAATGTAGAAGTCCTAGGCTACTAATGTTAGAAGAATGCAGTGATGATTTAGAAAATGTTAAGCATGAAATATCCTTGCATGCTCTTAAGGAAAGTCTACCAATGAAACTATGAGGGTAAAAGCAATGATCAGTAATCATGAAGTAAATTTTTTCATCGATAGCAGTTCTACTCATAATTTCATTAGTGAAAGAGTAGCTAATAGCCTTCCACTTCCGGTACAACCTACAGATTCTTTTAATGTAAAGATAGCAAGTGGTTACTCATTAACATATATAGGAAGATTTTAAAATGTTCCAATCCTAATCCAAGGTATCCCATTTATCCTCACACTATATGCCTTACCCTTAAATGGCTTAGATGTACTGTTAGGAGTACAATGTTTGGAATTATTAGGAATAGTTTCTTTCAACTAGAAACAATCAACCATAGAGTTTACATGGGAAAACCAAAGTTATAAGCTTCAAGTAATTTATAATAGGGCAATAGGAAGAGCCTCAGTGAAATTTGTTTCTAAAGATATGAGACAAAGGGGTGTAGCTGTTACTATATGCCTCCAATCCTTCTCAAATTCATCTCTGCAACAATCTCAACATGACATCTAACAATTATTGCATGACTTTAAAGATATATTCCAAGAACTTAAGAAATTACCTCTCATTTGAGAGATAGACGATCATATCAATCTGAAGGAAGGAACTGAGCCTGTTAATTTTAGAACGTACATGTATGCTTATTTTCAAAAAGATGAAATTGAAAAACAAGTTCATGACATGTTGAAATTAGGGATTATACATCCTAATACTAGTCCATTCTCTTTACTGGTGTTATTGGTTAAGAAAAAAGATGGTGCATAGTGATTTTGTACTGATTATTGGGCTCTTAATGAAGTGACTATCAAGGAAAAATTTCTCTTTCCAACTGTTAATGATATGCTTGATGAACTTCATAGAGCTTCCTACTTCACAAAGCTTGATCTGAAAGCTGGTTTTCATTAGGTACAAGTGTGATGAGTGCTCAAAAAGCACTAAAATAACCATGATTTTATGCACTTTAATTGATTAAAAATATATATATTTCTATGTTTTATCATATATTTATATAAATTTGTCTTTTTCGGAATCACGGGTATTTTTATTGTTTTTCAGGAATTTTGGCCTAAAAACGCAATGTAAAGACTCAAAGAAGAATACTTGAAGCAATACATCACAAATAAATTGATAAATAAGTGGAAAAAGGTCAACAAACATGGAAAAATTGGACAAAATGGGTCGAAAAGGTCAAAAATGTCAAAAGATCGGAAAACGCTACAATTTCAAATTTCATTACCAGCGCCACAAGGCTAAGCCAGAGTCGCATGGCCACAAGGCCGATGTGATTTGCTTCCATACAGCAAATGGCATCGTTTCACGCTGCTGGCATACAGCGCCATACACATGGCAATAGCCAAGAATGGCCCAACGCGCCAACGCGTTTTTGACCCATTTTTCACGTGCAGCCCATGACGTCATCGCCGACGTCATTGATGACCTCAGCAGGTCCAAAACACGTTTTTATTTTTTAATATTTTTTTAACATTTTTTATCACTTTTTTTTCTCTCCATCCTCACCTATAAATACCCTCCTTCCAATCACTTCAACACACACCTCTAAGCCTCGCTTCTCTCTTCTTTCTTTGTCTCATTTCTTAGTTTTTAAGTTGTTCTTAGTTTCTTTCTTAGGTTCTAAGCTTTTCTTAGTTTTTTTCTTAGTTTTTAGTTCGATTGTCTTAGGTTTAGAGTTCTTCTTTTTGAGAGGAACTTGTAATGTTTTTGTAATAATTTAGATTTTTGATTCAATAAATGGAAGTGCAAATTCCGCTTGGAGGTTTTCTAGCAACGGGAATAGCGTCAAGTCGTAAGGATTTTATTTTCTTTACGCTATTTTTGTGCTTTATTCTTACATGTTATATTTAATTTGTCCGTGATTAAATTTAAGCTGTGCTATTTCATTTATAATCATGATATAATAATAATGTTGTTATGCTTGCGAAAAATTAAATAGGTGAAAATTTCTAAAATGAATTGATTTTATTTTAATTCAAGATTTTATATTAAAGATGATAGAGAGAAATATATTATTTTTCATTACAAATTTAAATCAAAGTTAGACTTTAAGGTTTAGTTATCCTGGTCTAATTTAGAGTAGTCTTTCTTTTATTTGTTAGTACAATCGCCTAGGTAGTTAGAGTGAAGCTCTATTTCAAAAGTTTTTATAAGAATTATTATGTGGAAATGTATTGACATCATGTTTTCAATAGTGGTTTTAAAACTTGAAAGTTAGTACTCGGATAACTAAATTCTTGGGTTTAATTTGGACACCTTGGATAAAGTTTAAATCGTTCTAACCTCACCAAAGGTGGCATTTAAATGGTTCATTTTCAATCTCTTAGAAAAAGGAATTAATTTAATTAACCAAATTAGTTATCAACCCCACCCATAGGTGTTAATTGATTTGTTTAGTTAACAAAGAGTATCTAACTCACCAAAGGTGGTATTCATATAAAAAGAGAGAATCAATAAAATATCAATTTATATCTTTAATAGCCTAGATAATATGAGCAAAGATAATTAACTTAGTTATTATATCCATAAATACTCCACTAATTTAAATGATAAAATTTGCATGAATATTTATTGAATCAGCAATTATATTTATTTGTAGATAAATATTTATTGAATTTGTATCTATGTTTATTTTTTTTATTTAATTAATCAGATATATGTTTATTTTAATGTTATTAGATTAGGAACACAAAAACCAAAATATCGTGACAGGATGTTTAGGATTTAATTTCGTTTTTAAAAGTTTGAATAATAAATTAAGAACCACATACATTCCTTCCTTAGATCGACCTTGGGAGTATACTTATCATTTTCTACGAAATGATTCGTGCACTCATGAGAGTTTTACAAATATTAAAACCAAAGTATTTGCGAGAATTGGCGATCTTGGGTTTTTGCCATCAAGTTTTTTGGCGGATTCTTGGTGGATGGCATCAAGTTTTTGGCGCCGCTGCAGGATGGCATCAAGTTTTAGCGCCGTTCTTGAAGGAATAGCGTTTTTAATTTATTTATCAAAATTTTAAAAATATTTTTGTGCTGTAAATAATTGTGATTTTTTTTTGTTTTTGTAAAAAAATAAAAATAAAAAAATTCAAATTTTAAATTTCATAAGAAATAATAAAAAATAAAAAAATAAAATTTTTTTTAATAAATTTTAAATAAAAATTAAAAAAAATTAAAAAAAAATTAAAAAAATTAAAAAAATTAAAAAAATTAAAAAAAATTAAAAAAAATTAAAAAAAATTAAAAAATTAAAAAAATTAAAAAATTAAAAAAATTAAAAAAATTAAAAAAAAAATTAAAAAAAATAAAAATAAAAATAAAATAAATAAAAATAAAAAATAAAAATAAAATAAATAAAAATAAAAAATAAAAAAAAAATTTTAATTTTTTGAGTTTAATTTTTACTATTTTTTTATTTATTTTAAATCATAATTTTAATTTTAATTTTTCTTTTTCTTTTTCTTTTACCTTTTTCAATTTTTATTTTATTATTTTTTTTTCTTTCTTTAGCTATTTGTTTTTTCTTCTTGATTTTTAGATACCCTACTTAACTTAATTTTTTTTACTAACTTAATTAACTTAGATTTTTTTTTTAACATTAACTTAGGTTTTTACATAAATTTTCATTAACTTAATTAACTTAATTTTTTTTTTTTACTTCACTTAACTTAATTAACTTAGATTTTTTTCACTTAACTTAATTAACTTTTTTTTTCACTTAACTTAATTAACTTAGATTTTTTACTTCACTTAGATTAATTAATTTTTTTTACTAACTTAATTAACTTAGATTTTTTTTAACTTAACTTAATTAACTTAGATTTTTTTTTTAATTCACTTAACTTAATTAACCTTTTCTTTAAACTTAATTAACTTAGATTTTCATTAACTTAAAGTTTTATTTAACTTAACTTAATAACATGAAAAGTAAAGATCTAAGGGAGTTCTGTCTAGGAGACTAGTTCTTGGAAGCCTTTGTGCCACTAGTCTTTCCTGGGAACGTTGTTCTGTCTAGGAGGATGGTTTTTAAGGAGCCTTTGCACCACCATTCTTTCCTGGGAGCACTCTTGGTTAATACTGATTATGTTATTTTAAAAAAAAAAAAATCTGAACTATCTCCAAAATTTTAATGTTTTAATTACAATCTAAGGAGTTAGTTGCTTTGTTTGATCTAGGTACAACTGTGTTTTAATGACTTAATTATTTGATGTGCACCTAGATGTGGGTTATCTAAAACCGTCAAAGTATGCCTCTAGTTTTAAGTACAGAAAGAAATCTGAAAATCAATAGGGCATGGTGAAAAAGTATAGGAAGACAACCTTGTCTTACTGCCAGGTTTGATTGACTCAATGATGAGGGGACATTGAGTTTACTTAAAATGCAATCCCAAGTTACGTCTTGCTAAGACGTTAAACTAAGTTATTTGGATGGGAGGCAACCCATCATTTTAGGTAATTTTCTTTTATTTGTTTCATTTATTTAATTACATGTGAATAATTTTTAAATTGTTAAAACTAAAAATATTTGTTGAGATGTTAGAAGTTCACAATGATCCGTCTTACGTATACACTTTAATGATGAATATGATGGATGCACCTGCATTTTCCATTACTACTTGCACTTTCTCAAGAAATAGGTAATCTTTCTTCTCTTTTCTCTTTATCTTTAATTTACAGTTGTTACATTGAGGACAATGTAAGTTCTAGGTTGGGGGTGGTGAAAAGTTACCATGCTTAATTAAAAAAAAAGTTTTAACAATTTAAAAAAAAATTATTTTTTTGTGTGTTTGGTTTTATTTCTATTTTGTGTGATTTAGTAATTTTTGAAAAAAAAAAAGTTTTTCACAAAAATTTATCATTTCTGTAAATCAAATTTAAGTAAATAGTTAAGTCTTTTGTACTGTTAGATTAATTTTGAAAACATATCATGAAATATTTTGTAATTATTTTTGATAATTAGTTAGTTTTTGTCATAATTAGTATTTCTTGATAAGATGTAGAAATTATATCAAACCCAAAATCGGTGTTTATGAGTTTTTTTTTAGTGGAGACTACCTTTGTGAGATATAATTTGAGCCTAATTTCCTTTATTCACAGTGAAATATATATTTTTTCTACTCCAAACACATTTCTTATTTCTTCAAATTTTTAGATGATCTCTATAGGTATTAGCATTGAATGTATGAATTTTTTTCATCTTAATAGAGTATCATATATTTTTGATTATTATTTTTGCTTAGATTAAATGATTTGAGTAGAAATTGATAGTATATGCTTATATCTCATTTATGCATGACTACTACAAAAACAAAAAGACATGTCTGGGGTTACCTAAACCAAGATCAAACAGCAAAAGCCACAAAATTAACCACTCACCAAAATCCAAAACAATGTACAATCTGTACATGGGTTGACTCTCTAAAAAATACACATATTGAAAAATATCTACAGAAAAAAAAGAGAGAGATAAAAATAGTATCATCTACATACTATAACCCGTATTGCCTACAAAGTTGTGAGTAAAGGCTAATTACAAAAGAAAGATATAAGAAGTAATTCCCTAAAAAGTCATTGCAATTTCTTCATTTGTAAAAGGCATATATCTTGAAATTCTTTCTTAATGAGTTTGATTTATGCATGAAAATAATTTTTATATATGATGTCTTTATAATTTATACATTTGATTCCTTTCATGAGATCAATGTTAAAATAACACTTTGAGCCTTTATTCTTTATACATATGCGAACATATTAGTTCATTTCTATACATCAACTCTTTCGCATATAAATTAGTATGAGTGTTTGAACCCATAGGATTCAGTGTTTTGAGAGTATTGACTTGTGAGGAATAGAGTCGAAGCGAATTCTGATTCATGACACTGAAATTGGGTGAAATTAAATTGATACATTTTTGATATGAAATATGAAAATGATTTTCGACTAATTATTATAATAAATCATGATTGTTTAAAGAGATTAAGATAACTTATGCTTGAGATTTTAATTATGATCTTAAAGGAGATTAAAAAGTATGAGACATTTTTGTGAGATGTTGTTAATTTGTGATTTTGTTGTAAATTTAATTTTTAAGTTGTTTGTTTTTATTGTTTCTTTTGTTTTTACATTTAGTACAATGTTTGTGGGTATCATTACTGAAAACCCTCACGAGACTCAAACTCGTCCACTAGGGCAACCTAGGGGTTTAAAGGCTTGTTGCATAGGCTAAATGCAACCCTGTCAATCCACGGAAGTGATTTAGGATAGTTTAATTTTTAGTTTTTATCGCTTCTCTTGCTAAGGGACTAGCAAGAAGCTGGTTGGGGGTTGTGATGAGTGCTCAAAAAGCACTAAAATAACCATGATTTTATGCACTTTAATTGATTAAAAATATATATATATTTATATGTTTTATCATATATTTATATAAATTTGTCTTTTTCGGAATCACGGGTATTTTTATTGTTTTTCAGGAATTTTGGCCTAAAAACGCAATGTAAAGACTCAAAGAAGAATACTTGAAGCAATACATCACAAATAAATTGATAAATAAGTGGAAAAAGGTCAACAAACATGGAAAAATTGGACAAAATGGGTCGAAAAGGTCAAAAATGTCAAAAGACGGAAAAACGCGCGCCGCAGCCCAAATTTCGCGCCAATACGCACACAAGGCAGCCAGAGCCGCGCATTGGCCACGATGCTTGCTTCAAGCGCGCAGAAAGGCTGGCATCGTTTCACGCGCGGCTGCTGGCGGCAAGCGCCAGCGGCCCGCGCGCCCAACGCGTTTTTGACCCATTTTTCACGTGCGGCCGCCCTCATGACGTCATGCCGACGTCATTGATGACCTCAAAGGTCCAAAACACGTTTTTTATTTTTTTAATATTTTTTTAACATTTTTTTAATCATTTTTTCTCTCCATCCTCACCTATAAATACCCCCCTTCCATTCACTTCAAAACACACCTCAAAACCTCACTTCTCTCTTCTTTCTTTCTCTCATTTCTTAGTTTTTAAGTTTTTCTTAGTTTCTTTCTTAGTTTCTAAGCTTTTCTTAGTTTTTCTCTTAGTTTTTAGTTCAATTGTCTTAGGTTTAGAGTTCTTCTCTTTTTGAGAGGAACTTGTAATGTTTTTGTAATAATTTAGATTTTTGATTCAATAAATGGAAGTGCAAATTCCGCTTGGAGGTTTTCTAGCAACTGGCATAGCGTCAAATCTTGTAAGGATTTTATTTTCTTTTCGGTTATTTTTGTGCTTTATTCTTACATGTTATATTTAATTTGTCTGTGATTAAATTTAACTGTGCTAGCTGTTTATAATCATGATATAATAATAATGTTGTTATGCTTGCGAAATATTAAATAGGTGAAAATTTCTAAAATGAATTGATTTTATTTTTATTCAAGATTTTATATTAAGGATGTTAGAGAGAAATATATTATTTTTCATTACAAACTTAAATCTCAAAGTTAGACTTTAAGGTTTAGTTATCCGGTCTAATTTAGAGTAGTGCTCTTTTATTTGTTGGTACAATCGCCCGGTAGTTAGAGTGAAGCTCTATTTCAAAAGTTTCTATAAGAATTATTATGTGGAAATGTATTGACAACATGTTTTCAATAGTGGTTTTAAAACTTGAAAGTTAGTACTCGGATAACTAAATTCTTGGGTTTAATTTGGACACCTTGGATAAAGTTTAAACTGTCTAACCCCACCAAAGGTGGCATTTAAATGGTTCATTTTCAATCTCTTAGAAAAAGGAATTAATTTAATTAAACAAATTAGTTATCAACCCCACCCATAGGTGTTAATTGATTTGTTTAGTTAACAAAGAGTATCTAACCCCACCAAAGGTGGTATTCATATAAAAAAGAGAGAATCAATAAAATATCAATTTATATCTTTAATAGCCTAGATAATATGAGCAAGCATAATTAACTTAGTTATTATATCCATAAATACTCCACTAATTTAAATGATAAAATTTGCATGAATATTTATTGAATCCGTAATTATATTTATTTGTAGATAAATATTTATTGAATTTGTATCTATGTTTATTTTTTTATTTAATTAATCTGTATATATGTTTATTTTAATGTTATTAGATTAGGAACACAAAAACCAAAATATCGTGACAGGATGTTTAGGATTTAATTTCGTTTTTAAAAGTTTGAATAATAAATTAAGAACCACATACATTCCTTCCTTAGATCGACCTTGGGAGTATACTTATCATTTTCTACGAAATGATTCGTGCACTTGCGAGAGTTTTACAAATATTAAAACCAAAGTATTTGCGAGAATTGGCGATGCCGGTTTTCGCTCATCAAAGTGCACCCCCCATATATGCATAAAACTGCATTTCGTACTCATAATGGTCATTATGAATATTGGTTATGCCATTTGGTCTTTACAATGCCCCCTCCATATTTCAAGATCTTATGAACTCTATATTTCACACTAATCTTCAAATTTTGTCTTAGTTTTCTTCGATGACATATTGGTGTATAGCCCTGATTGAAAAAACACATATTAATCATGTTCAAACAACCTTTGAAATATTGAGACAACATAAGTTCTTCCTCAAGTCAAGCAAATGTGTATTCGGGCAGCAAGAGTGAGAATATCTTGGTTATGTGATCATACCACAAGGTATAAAAGTGGACCAAGGTAAGGTTAGAGCAACGCTTAATTGGCCTAGACCCACTAACATTTCTGAATTATAGAGATTTTTAGGCCTTAAGGGATACTACAGGAAGTTTTTTGTGAGTATGGAATTATTGCTCGACCTCTTACCGATCTCTTTAAAAAGGGGAACTTTGGATAGACAAATGAAGCCAATTATGTCTTCTAGAAACTCAAGAAAGTAATGACTATGACAACAACTCTTGCCATGCCAAATTTCAAAGAACCATTTATTATTGAAACATATGCTTCTACTGATGGCATAAGAGCAGTCCTTTTCTCAACAAGGTAAGCCCATTGCATTCATGGGTAGCCATCCAAGAGAATATGAACCATGTCTTCCAACTCTACATAGTGATAAAGCTTCACTATGTTGACAATCTTTTGGTTTAATCAACTTACAAACCAAGCCATAGTGTATTCTCTATCCTCCTCTACATAAACATTAACATCTCCATCTCTTTATTGTAATAATCAATAGTCTTTGACCTTGATTAAGCCACTATAATATTTGGTGCAGCTCCCTAAATTAATAGCTACGAACGAACCTCTTCTTCATGATAGCCTTTATGTCTTTCCAACTATTAATTGGTTTGTCATGCTTCCTACTCCTATTAAATACTAATTGATCCCACTAATTTAGTTCATAATTAGTAAATTCAATAATGGTGAGTTTTACCTTTATATCATTGGTATAGTTGTGTCACTCAAAGATGTGTTCCATTTTCTTCTCCCACTCTAGGTATAATTTTGGGTCATTTCTTCCTTGGAAATGTGGCATCTTCATTTTGATGCTCCCAAATTCTAATCAACTAATCATATGGCCTAGGTAATGGTCTCTATAAGCCTTGACTTCCATTTTTATCACCACTATTTCCATACCTACCTCCGATGGGTACCATAACTCCTTCTTCCTCAAAGTCTCCATCATCCTCATAATTACCATCTTCAAGATCTTCCTCTATATGAGCTTGTCAACTCGATCCCTAGCGTTTGGAACTCCTTGTGGTACTTCCTGTTGCAAGGTTGCTACTGTGGCCTCTTGCGTTCACATCCTCTCATCCATATTTACCATTAATGTATTTATTCTATTAAATGATTATTGTGATAAGAGCTAAATTATTGCATTTTTGTTATGATTTAAATGTTGATATTTGTGTGAAAATTGTGTTTATTTGATTATTTAATCCACAAATGTCATTTCACGGGTATTTCATGTTTAAAGTGCATGGATTTTGGCCAAGTGAATCTCGCCGCCGGCCATATTCATCTCGTCACCGACGAAAATCTTCCCAAGAGCACAAATTTTGGTAAACTCATCTCGCCGCCGGCCAAATAATTCTCGCCGCTGGCCAAATAATCTTGCCGCCGAGCACATTGAGTTGGCCGCCGGCCAAATAATCTCGCCGCCGGCCAAATAATCTCGCCGCCGGCCAAATAATCTCGCCGCCGGCCACATTAATTTGGCTGCCTGCCAAAATCAGAAAAACAAAATAAAATTGCTAGAAATCTCGCTGCGGCGAGAATAATGTCGCCGCTGGCGAGTTTCGTCCGAAAACACATTTTTTTTGTTGTTTTGTTTAAAAATTGCCCCCCAAACCCTAGATCTATATATACATTATGATGGAGAAAGAGGGGGACGGCAGAGAGAGCATAATTGAGTTATTTTTGGAGGAGAAGAGGAAACTTTGGAGAGAAACGTTGGAGAAGCTTGAAGGATCATCACCATTGTTGCTACCAAGTCTTCATCTTCAAGAGTTTTTCATCTCTTCCCCTTAGCTTTTATTTTCTGCATATTATTCAGATTGTTTGTTCATGGATTCAATTGAGAATATGTTTGTTCTTATTTTTGTTATGAACTAATTCGTTTTTTCTAAGGCTATGATGTAGTTGAATCAAGAAAATCTGATTTCTTGTGTTATCGTTATATGAATTCATTGTTTTAAAGTTGAGTATTTATTTCCATGCTTAATGCTTTTAAATTTCTGATCAAGATTTAGATGATTTGTTGCATTATATTGAGACCGAGAGGAGATGTGTAATGAATGCTTCTTGTGATAAATACCGTATGTTGAATGCGAGTTTGACACCTAATGCATGATGTATGTGGTTATTCTAGAAATTCCATAAATCATAATGTGCTTATTTGTGATTAAATCTTCATAGAAATATAGTTGGTTTTCATAGATAAGTAATTCTAATATAACTCGAGAGAGAGTATTAGATAAGTTTGGGTTTTTCAACCATCACTTCTAACTTTGATTTTCATATAACATGACTTGAAATCGGATTGAATTGATTTAGCGAAATCAAATGGCTTAGCGTTTTTAATCATTTGTGAACAATATTAAACTTTGTTATTTGCGTTTAGTTTTAAGTTAATTTACTTTTTAAAAAAATTCAAAAAATTCGGTTTTCAAATAAAATTAGGGTTAGTCAATTTCGGTACTTAGTAACGCCATTCCTTATGGGTTCGATATCCGTACTTTTGTACACTTTATTACTTGAACGATTCGTACACTTGCGAAATTACGCATCAAGTTTTTGGCCTAGGTAATGGTCTCTATAAGCCTTCCCTTCCATTTGTATCACCACTATTTCCATACCTACCTCCAATGGGTACCATATCTCCTTCTTCTTCAAAGTCTCCATCATCCTCATAATTACCATCTTTAAGATCTTCCTCTATATGAGCTTGTCAACTCGACCCCTAGCGTTTGGAACTCCTTATGGTACTTCCTATTGCAAGGTTGCTACTGTGGCCTCTTGCCTTCCCATCCTCTCATCCATATTTACCATTACTGTATTTATTCTATTAAATGATTATTGCAAAGCTCGCAATTTGAATGTTCTATCCTTTCTTCTTTCTGGACTAGGTGCTCTATTCATGTTACTAATTTGAAAGTAACAAGCAAAAATTTGATAGTAAGATTTCTTCTTCTTCTTTTGACACTAGAATGGACAACAAGATACAAATTATTTTAATTGCACAATAATCTGGGTAAGAAATAAGGACACAACTAACAAAAATTGAATTCTTGAAATAAAATTCTGCTTCCTTTTTTTTAATATATTAGGTCTTTTTTCTATTCTTTCTTTTAGATTTGTATTCTCTTTTTTTCATGATGAAAACTTTTTTTATATATATCATATCTTTTTTTCTTTTCTCCCTTTTATATTTGTACTATTTTATAATTATATCTCAATTTTTACTCAAATTCAACAATCAACAAAACAAATCGAAAATGATCAAAAAATTATGAAAAACTTACATGAAAATTTTAGAAAAATTCAAGAACACATAAAATAAGTACTAAATGACAATAGAGAAAAATAGGAACCTGAAGTTAGAATCTATTGCTTTGATACCAAATGATGCAAACTTGTGAACTCCAACCTTGAAAACCACAAATGAGAAGTGATTAGAGAACACTAAGAGAAATTTCCAAAAATCCAAACACAAATTTCTAACGATCACAAAAAACTAATAACTAGGTTGTAACATTTACCTAGATTCTATGGATATTGCTCACCACATATGCAATGATGATACAATGGTTACAAATTCTTTGATAAGTTTATTTGTTAGGAACAATGAGGCTAAAAACAATTAACTTTGATTAAAAATCAAATTTCAAATTGAACCATGTTTTTCTTCATCAATCACCTAATGAACTATTTATAAAACCAAAATAAAGTTCTAAGAAAACTAATTAGAAAATAAACTAAACAGTGTTTTAACCAATCAATAGGCATGAAATAGATATTTATATGTACGGGCCACGACACACCTTAAATCATGCCATGGCATGGTCCAATAAACTAGAAAACCCAAACTATCCCAAGAGATATGTGCCATGGTAGACACTAACCAATGTCGCAAAGTGGTATAATCAACTAGAACCAAAAAAAAACCCTAGATCTCTATACCACCGCATGCTTTAACTTATGACATTGTACGAATGCAATTTATATAATTAACACTCTTATTTATTAGACTGGACCTTGACAATAATTAGACTCTTTTGGGATACCTTTTAACCTTGAATCAACTCTTGAGTTAGCCCATTAATTGCTTGCATGAAGTACTAGGTCTTGGAGTTTGTAGTTGGTCCCCTAGGACCTAGAGGAGTCCTAGATTTGCATTAGGACAAATATAAATAATACAAAAAAATATATAGTTACTTAATAACTGAACAAAAAAATTCTTACCATATCCTTAAGCCATCCATTGGACTTCCCAAATGAAGTAAAGAAGAACTCTTTAGTAATATCTATAAGTTTTATGAGTATTTAAGAAAACATTTCAATGTAATTTATATTCAAGATGAGACTATCAAGAACACTTTTCAAGATAAATAAACTATCGATCTATAACAAACACATTTTAGATATATATTTGTTCTTATGCACGTTAGATTTCATATTAGACACATTTTCATAAAGATCACTTAATCGAACGAGACATGTCTAGATCGATTGAGGTGAGTACATCGATCGAGAATCGATCTACCTTATTCAAAGAGTCACTAATTTAATTTTTAGTTAAGTTAGATATATCGAGGTTTAATGTTCGATTGATCAAGTACTAGATCGATCAAGAAATGGGTAAATTGATCTACCTATACCTGGGATTTATTTTATTATCCTAGATTGATCTACCTATACCTGGGATTTATTTTCAATAGAGGTAGATCGATAGAGGTATTAATGTTTGATCAAATGAGCAATAGATTCATAAAAATTGAGTAGATCGATCTACATGTTTCATAATTTATTTTTTATTGTCATAGATCGATCGAGGATTAATTAGATCTATAAAACTATTTTCCTCAATTGTTTGAGCTCGACCTAGATCTATCGAGCGACCATGGTCTCAAATTTAACCTAATTGTCTACTCGAGCCAAACATTCCAATTAACATTTTTTTCCCTATTATTTACTACTTTAAGAATTGTTTAATAGATAAAATTATAATTGGACTTTAACCTAACATTTGGGCTTCAATTTTTCCTATATAAAGAACTAAATGCTCCATATTTTAATCGACCATAAGAGCATCAATCTTTTCATCTTAAGCTCTCTCTTACAAATTTCTTCATAAAAATAAGATCATACTTCTTTAGGCTTCTTTTTTTAATTAATCCATCAAACATTGATGGTTATGTTTGATTAATTAATAAGCCTAATTAGTTTATGATATTTTGATTATATGTTCATAGAGCTTCTTTATTTTGTTCTTGACTTATTGGATCAAATAATTATGTGTTTGTAGTATCACAATTATTTGGTTTAATTATTTAACTTTAAAGATGCAATATTTATTGAACTTGTGCTTAATCTGTTTGTTCTAGGATTACAAGATGATTTAATATTAACCAATATATTCTTGCATCTTCTAGTTAGTGTTATTCATTGTTGAATCTACTCTAGGAAACACATTGCACTTGTGTTTATGTGCTAAATGTTTAGGGGTTTAGATTCGAGCCAACATTCCAATAAAATTGAACATATTTTAAAAAATGGAGGCTTGTAGGTAGGTTACTTCTAGGCATTACCTTGATAACTAGTTCAAATCCTAGCCTTTTAATCAAACATATTTTTGTTATGGATAAGGTGATCTAGTATACCGGTGGTTTTCCTCTTAGGATATTATGATGGCTTAGGTTATTCACCTAAAAAACTCATTTATTGGTTCATTTTATACATTATTTTATTTACACATGATTGCATGTCTAGTTATTTGTAAAAAATTTAATCTGTCATATTTTTGCTAATTATCTATTCACTCCCTCTAACTAATTAGATTTGTAACTAAAAAATTTCAATTGTTATCACAATGGGTCACTAGATACACTTAGTGTTTCCTATGACCTTTTTATGGATCATTTGAGAGAGTGTTCATCAACAACCAATGCATCTTACTTTGATGGGTCTTATTATTCATATTAGAAGGCTCATATGAAAATCCTTTCTATGTCTATATATGAGAATGTCTAAAACTTTGTGCTTTATGGTTGGGAACCACATACGGTAACCTAAGATAATGTAGTCGCTCTTAAACTTAGAAAATATTGGAACACTGAAGATACAACTTGTGTTAACTGAAAATATAAATGTATTAATGCTATATTTATGTGTCAACTAATGAGTTCTATCGTATTTCTCATATTGATACTACAAAGGATGCTTGGAATATTTTAGAGGTTGCCTATGAGGGGATCACACAAGTTAAACAAACTAAACTTTTAATGCTTGGTACTCAATTTGAAAATCCTAAGAAGAAAGAAGATGAGACCTTTTCTAAATTATAAGTTGAATTATATGATATTACTAACACCTTTGCCAATCTTGGAGAGAAAATTATTGATTTTAGGATAGTTTGAAAGATTCTTTGCTTATTACGAGATCATTTCCATGAAATTTTCACTACCATTGATGAAAGCAAAGATGTAGACATCATCAAAATTGAGAAACTCATTAGCTCACTTCAAACCTTTACGATGAGTTCTCAAACACCTCTAAAGAATAAAGGTGTAGTTTTCAAAATTTCCATGACCAATGATGGTGGTAGTTAGAATGACGAGGATGATGAAGAATTTATACTCTTATCCAAAAGACTCAAGAAAATCTTAAACCAGAATATTTCACAAAGCAACTAGCAATGCAGTTGAGTATGCTACTAAAAGGAAAAGAACTAGAAGAGCTTTCAAAGCTTCCCTTAGCTACTTAGGAAGTGACAACGACAATCATAATGACTCAAAAAATTGTGGCACCAACCAGCAGACGTTTAATTCAACTATTGGTAGACACTCTAATGAGCCTGACATTTGCTCAAATAGTGAGGGAAATGATTCTAAATTCCTACTTACTAAATTTAGTGCTAATAACATTGATGAACTATTTATAGATTTATTGGGTGGTAAGAAAGAAAAAGTTAGGTTAGTAGTAGAAGTAACCTAATTGAATGATAAACTTAAATCCTATGAAGTAAATTCCTCCATGTTAGAAAAAGAAAAATATAGTTTTCTGAATGTATTGATGGTTTGAATTCAAGTCTTGTAGGTCTTAAATAGGGAAACAATAATCTTGTACATGAACTTAAGCAATAAAATGAAGTTGTGAAGACATTGACCATTGGAACTCAAAGGTTAAACAAAGTCCTTGACTATGGAAAACCTTATGGAGACAGGAAAAGGCTAGGCTATATATATCAGCACTCTACACCATCATCTTTAAATACAACTGAGTTTGTAAAATCATATAACCTTTCTTCATATGATACAGATGGAATTGTTTATAAGGATGAGAACTCCAATCATATATTTATGTTGTGAATGGATAGTCACACTTGGAACAAAATTAATTTCATTTTTTGTTTGTACTATTGTAATCATGTTTAGCTAAGTCTAGTACCCTCAACTTAAAAAAATTATATATATATATATATATATATATATATATATATATATATATATATATATATATATATATATATATCGATTTTTATAAATTTTTGTTTTATTCTTGTCTATTTAGAAAAGTTGTAGAACTTAGATATTTTATTCATTTTTGGAAAAATATTGTTTTTAGCTTTGTATTTTAATTGTTACTAAGCTTTTTAGAATGTGGCTTCTACTTTTGAATCATTAAATACATTGCTTCCTTTTTCAACCTATTCATAATTTCTTTATGATTATATTATTTATTCATATCTCATAAATGAGGAGAGAGAGTTATTCAACATTAATTTAAAAAATATAAAGGGAGAGAGTTAATTGAGATGAGAGAGTTATTGATTAAAAAAATTTCTTAAGAAAGTGTACAAATAGAAGGAGAACATATTGAGTGTTCATGTTTATTCACATGTGGGGAGTAATAATTAAATATTTTATTTGTTGTTACTCATTACTTATGTCTATTCCTTTAATTTTTCATTATTATAAAAATTGAACTAATAAATAATGAGTCTTTCAGGACAAGTTGTGTGCCTCTTTGTGTTTTTGTTTATAGTGTACATATGAGCTATCAAGATTCCAAGTGAATATGGCTTCAAAAGATCATAGGATATATTCTCCATGTAAAATGTATTTTTCCTATGAGTATATTGTAGTAAGAGAGATATTTTGTCACACGAATATGCCACTGAGGGAGATTGTAAGGTTTATGGGTGTTTGCGATATTTGTGAACAATATATTCAAATGTAACTTAGTTTCTAAGTGAGTCTTTCAAGAACAATTTTCAAGCCAAAGAAACTATCAAGCTCTAACAAACACATGTTAGGTATATATATGTTCTTATACACGATAGATTTCATATTAGACATATAGGAACATTTTGCATATAGGTCATTTGATCGATCGGGACATATCTACATCAATCAAGGTGAATGGATTCATCGAGAATCAATCTACTTTGATCAAAAAGTCATTGATTTAATTTTCAATTGTGGTAGATCAAGCAAGATTTAATGTTCAATCGATGAAGCACTAGATCAATTGAGAAATGGGTACATCGATCTACCTACACTACTACAAAAAGGGGTACTTAAGTCGGTTAAAAAAAGAAATTAAAAATTTAAAGTCGGTTCACTGAACCGACTTTAAATTTTTAATTTTCTTTTTTTTTTACAAAATTTACTCATTCTCTATTATACACAAATTAAAACCTGTATTAGATCACTAAATAATAGAAGGAAAAAAACAAAATTTGTTTAACAAATAGTTTAAATAATACAAATAATTAAAAAATAAAATATTAATTAATAGCAGAAAAATTACCATGGTGTTTTTCTTATGTTATTCAAGATCGTTATATTATTCTCTTAATGTTATAATACAAACCTACATATATAATACAAAAATTTATACATATAAATAATAAAACATAATAACAAAAAAAATATGAATAATAAGTGCGTAGGATTAATAGAAATACTTACAAGAGTAAATGAAGTGACAAAATGAAGGAAATGAAGAAAAATGGTGTTTTGTAAGTGAGAAATGGGTACAAAAAAATATGAGTATTTTGCTCAAAAAATAGGGGATCTAAAAGATTAGTTAGAAAGGAAGAAAACTCACTAACCGTTGCTGGAATTGGTGGTCATAGGTGGCCGGAAAATGAGAAAGAGTAGAGGAGAAGTGGAAGAGGTTTCAGGTTTTTGAGAGTTATACAGCGTTTGGAATAGTTTCTATCTGGGGAAGAAAGAAGATAAAATAATTTATCCAGGTGTGTAGCATCGGTTCTATGTGTCAACCGACGCTATCCACATAGAACGTAGCATTAGTTGACATGTTAAACCGATGCTACATGTGGACATAGCGTCGGTTCGAGGTGTCAACCAACGCTACGTCCACGTGTAGCGTCAATTCATCATGTCAACCGACACTACATTCACGTGTAGCGTCGGTTGATGTGGTGAACCAAATCTATCCACGTAGCATAGCGTCGGTTGACACCTGGAATTAACGCTACGTCCACATGTAACATCAATTCGACATGTCAATCGATGCTACGTCCTACGTGGATAGCATCGGTTCTACACCGAACCGACTTTACATATCGACTTAAATACCCCTTTTTTGTAGTAGTGCTATCTTTAGGATTTATTTTTCATTAAACTAGATCGATCAAGGTGAGTAGAACGATTGAGAATCATTAATTAAATAATCCTTGAATTATTGTTTAATTGTGGTAGATCGATTGAGGTATTAACGTTCAATCGATAGAGTACTAGATCGATTGAAAATTGAGTACATTGATCTACCTATTTTAAAATTTATTTTTTATTACCCTATATCGATGAAGGATTTATTGGATTTATTGAACTATTTGTCTTTATCAATTGAGCTAAGCCCAGATCGATCGAGTGGCCAGGGATTCCACTTTAACCTAATTGTTTACTCGAGACAAACAATATATTTACCAATTTATTCATTTATTGCTCTATGAATTGTTTAATGGTTAGCATAAGGGGCTTCAATCTTTTTTATATAAAGAACCTAATGCTCCATATTTTAATCAATCATAAGAACATTAATCTTTTCATCTTAAGCTCTATCTTTCAAAATGCTTTACAAAAAGAAAAATCATATTTCTTTATGCTACTTTTTTAATTAATATCTCAAACATTGGTGGTTATATTTGATTGGTTAATAACCCTAATGATTTTATGATATTTTGATTAAATATTCATATTGTTTCTTCTTTATTTTGTTCTTCAATTATTAGATTAAATAGTTATATGTATAATATCATAATTGTTTGGTTTGATTATTTAATTTTGAAAAAATTATCTTTATTGATTTTTTGCTTAATTTACTCTGTTTGTTTTCCTCTTAGGTCATTATTGTGGCCTAGGTTGTTTTCACCTAAAAATATTGTGTTATTTTATGTTTTTACATTATTTTATTTACCCATAATTTCACGTTTGACTTTCTAAATTTTAATTTGTCATATTTTTACTAAACATATATTCACCCTCTAACTCTTTAGATTTGTGACTAAAAAACTTTTAACATCCATATCATATCATGATATATAAAAGTAATTGTTTCCTTATAGTGAAAAATATTACTAACTAGAGGCAAACTATTTAATAATGCGAATAAATGATGCGTAAATTCACAAGTGTACGAATTGTTCAAGTAATAAAGTGTACAAAAGTACAGATATCGAACCTACAAGGAATGGCGTTACTAAGTACTGAAATTGACTAATCCTAATTTTATTTGAAAACCGAATTATTGAATTTGCTTAAGAAGTAAATTAACTTAAAACTAAACGCAAATAACAAAATTTAATATTGTTCACAAATGATTAAAAACGCTAAGGCATTTGATTTCGCTAAATCAATTCAATCCGATTTCAAATCATATTATATGAGAATCAAAGTTAGAAGTGATGGTTGAAAAACCCAAACTTATCTAATACTCTCTCTCGAGTTATATTAGAATTACATATCTATGAAAACCAACTATATTTCTATGAAGATTTAATCACAAATAAGCACATTACGATTTATGGAATTTCTAGAATAACCACATACATCATGCATTAGGTGTCAAACTTGCATTCAAAATACGGTATTTATCACAAGAAGCATTCATTACACATCTCCTCTCGGTCTCAATATAATGCAACAAATCATCTAAATCTTGATCAGAAATTTAAAAGCATTAAGCATGGAAATAAATACTCAACTTGAAAACAATGAATTCATATAATGATAACACAAGAAATAAGATTTTCTTGATTTAACTACATCATAGCCTTAGCAAAAACGAATTAGTTCATAATAGAAATAATAACAAACATATTCTCAATTGAATCCATGAATAACAAATCTGAATAAAATGCAAAAAATAAAAGCTAAGGAGAAGAGATGAAAAACTCTTGAAGATGAAGACTTGGTAGCAATAATGGTGATGATCCTTCATGCTTCTCCAAACTTTCTCTCCAAAATTTCCTTTTCTCCTCCAAAAATGAGTCAGATCTGCTCTCTCTTCTGTGGCCTCTTTCTCCATCATATTGTATATATAGATCTAGGGTTTTTGGGGCAATTTTGGAACAAAAGAACATAAAAAATGTGTTTTCGGACAAAACTTGCCGGCGACGCCATTATTCTCGCAGCGGCGAGATTTCTGGAAAAGTTACGATTTTGGTTTTGCTAATTCTCCCTGGCGGCGAGATTAATGTGGCCAGCGGTGAGATGCACTTGGACGGCGGTAAGATTCACTTGGCCGGCGGCGAGATTCACTTGGCCGGCAGCGAGATTGATTTACCCAGTGGCGAGATTACTTTGCCAAAACTCGTGCTCCCTGCATGATTTTCACCGTATTTTCTGTAAGGTTTTCGTCGGTGGCAAGAATATTCTTGCCGGCGGCGAAATTCCAAATTTTGAAATTTTGTTTTCTTTTTATTTTCACCCAATCCCTATCATTGAAATTTGTCCCAAACTTCTCCAAAATTATGATTTTACCTAAAATTGCACTTTAAACATGAAATACCCGTGAAATGACAATTGTGAATTAAATAATCAATTAAACGAAATTTTCACACAAATATCAACATTTAATTTATAATAAAAATGCAATAATTTGAATCTTATCAATAAACAAATTTCCAATAAGAAGAATAAATATATACAGATCTTTTTGATTGAACCAGGAACTGAATTTTCTCTCCCACTCATTAGGAAGAAGGGAGTATGGACAATATGGTGAATTAGGATAATCATCATCATCATCTAAAAAATCCTCTCATCTTCCAGCAACATTTTTACCCAAAGCCCTTTTAGAATCCTTCAGTAAAGGGTCATTCTCAAATTGGATTATGTCATCATTAGCATGAAGACCCTTATTGTAAGGAAATTAATATGGACTACAAATAGCTCTTCAGGATTTAATTATTCTCCGTATATTTTGAATACAAAATTAAATATTGACTTTGGAGAATAAACAAGAGCATTAAACTTTGTCTTTGAACCAGAATAATACAATCAGCAAAATTGACCCAACTAATCATACATATCTAATTTAGGATTCAGTTTGCAAGAAGGTGAATGAGAAGTTGAAATCATGACTTTTGATGCACTAAAATCAATGGAAATATCAAAAGATTGCATGTTTGATTCTTGTACAGTACTGGTCCTTCCAATGAACTCACCCTTCTTACTAGGGCCAACATGTGTAAAAAAAACATTAGATGCAGATTTTAAAGGTTTCGAAGTATGTTGTGACTGTAAATGCACAACAAGAACACATAACATATAGAAGGTTAAAAAAAGTAACAAAATTTCTAGCAAAATTCAAATATTTACATATAATACAAGATAAAACTATAAAAGATAAATTACCTTTGACATGTCATCGATGACTTTCTATGATCTAACCACTTCTCATCAAAATAAACCTTTTGGTTCTTAACTTTCTCATCAAAATAACACCTCTCCTCCCTTAACTTCTTTTCAAAATTACCACAAAGCATTTCATACAACAAATCAAAATCAATATTTGGTGAAGACAACTTAACATTATCTTATGATGATTCTATATGAGACTTTTTATGCTCATCCAACGTTTCCTTTAAAACATCTGCATCAATCTTAGGTTCTAGAAAAGAAACTTCTAATCTTTAAACATGTCAAAATCATCATAGTACAAAATTTCAATATGATGAAGAAGAGACTAGAAATATAGAGTATCTTCATCGGAAAAAACAGTATTAAGATGCATCTAAAAATAAAAAAAAGAACAACTTAAATTAGATGTAAGTTGTTACATAAATTAGCATAATAAAAAATTTAAGGTAATAAGTAAAACAATTACAAAACCTATAGATGTAATTTTCTCTCCCAGTCATTAGCAAGAGGCGGGTATAGACAATTTGGCCACTTTAGATCTTCATTTGACAAATCCTCAAATCTTCCAACTACATCTACACCCAAAGCCCCTTTACATTCATTCAATAAATGGTCACTCTCAAATTGGATTCAATCATTATTAACGGGAAGATGCGTCTTATAAGAACAATAATATAAACTACAAATATTTCTTAATGGATTTATTATTCTCCTTTCCCTTCCCAATACAAAATTGGATATTGATTTTGGAGAATAAATAAGAGGATCAAATTTTTCTGTGAACCAAAATAATATAATTGGAAATATTTTTCCAATGGATTTTATGTATCCAATTCAAGATTCCATTCACTGGAAGGTGAACAAGAAGTGGAAACCATGACTTATGAAGAACCAAAATCAATGCCAATATCAAAAAATGCCATGTTTGATTCTCCTATGGTACTGGTCCTTCTTACTAGGGCCAACAGGTATAAAATAAACATTAAGTGTAGATCTAAAAGGCTAAAGAACATTTTATGACTACAAAATACATCAAGAACACATAAAATAGAAAAGGTTAAGAAATGTAATGCTTTACAAAATTTCTAGCAAAATAAGACTTTTGTTCCTTAAATATCTCACCAAAATAACACATATTCTCTTTTAACTTATCATCAAAATAACACATATTCTCTTTTAACTTATCATCAAAATAACCACAAAGTTTTCATACAGATAACCAAAATCAATCTTAAGTGAAGACAACATAACATTCCTTTGTGAAAATTCTTCATGAGGCCTTTTATGCTCATCATCTCAAGTTCTTGAGAAGGAACCTTCTCAGCTTGAGACATATTAACCTTATCATAATACAATATTTTAGCATGATGGAGGAGAGACTAAAACATGAAGCATTTTCATTAGACAAAACTGTATTAACGTGCACCTAAAAATATAAAAAGAACAACATACATTAGATGTAATTCGTTACATACATTAGCATAATAATAACTTTAATAGAATAATTAAAAATATCTATAGATGTAATAGCTTATGTCTAAAGGTCATGCATCAATGTAATTTGTTACATCGATAAATAGTAAGTTACATTCAAAAAAAAAAGATGTAAGTCATTACATAAATTAGAATAATAACAAATTTAAGAAAATAAGTAGAATAAAAAATAGAAAATAAAAATAATTGCAAAATTTATATATGTAATAGCTTACATCTAATGTCAAACATCGATGTAACATATTACATAGATATGTAATGAATTACATTCAAATATGAAATAGATGTAATTCTTCACATATATGTGTACAAAACTACATAGCAAAAATGAAAAAAAAATATAAACAACAAAAAAATCAATGAAAATAAAACTAGTTGAAACATATAAATTCTCAAAGTAAATATACTACCAAAAAAAGTTTTCAAAAAATAGGTTCAATGGGTTCAAACTTTGTAACAAATAAGGACTCCACCTCCACATTATTAGCCTCAAATATTCAACAAAGTGGCATGTACAAGAACAGTATAAGGTATGACTTCATAAATCCACATTTGAAAAGTTGTACTAGGATCCATAATCTAAAAAATTAACTCTAACGTCTTCCTTAGATAAAACATTCGTCATCTTCTTCCCTTTGGTCCCTTTTTCAACATCCAACTCAAGCACACACTCGTGTATTTTCAAATAATCATTTTTCAAACTTTTAAACAAATAATTGCACACTAAATCACCTTAGGGATAATTGTTAAGAATCACTCACTTAGAGGCTAACAACAAAGCTTCTCCACAAATAAAAGCTATCTTCTACTTTCCAACCAAACCCAACTCTAAGAAATATAACAAGCATATCATCACTACATTGTCAGCATCAAACTCAATAAAATCCAAATCAAGTAAACTTCCAAATTTAGCTAGGGAAGACTCATCACCTTTCTTCTCTCTAAGTAACTTCTTGGCACTTCAAATTCAAGGAGAAAGTTTCCCAATGTAATCAACAAGATATTCCAAATATGCAACAAAAGAATCCAAGGAAACATTTTTCTTTGAAAACAAAGGACTTTAGCACCAATATGGAAACATATCTCTTATGTATCTTTATAAGGAAAACATTTCATTAAGAGTACATAATGAACAATTATGGATTAGTTTACTATACATGGGCTTTAATGTTGGACCCCCATTGTCTATAGAGTTGACCTACTCATAGATGAGGGCCCATATGACGTGATTTGATAGATATATGTGCCCAATGTATTGTGATCATACATGGGTCAGAGGTGGACCCATATGCATCTCAGATTTGGACCATTCATGTGCCTATATATTTGGATGACTAATACATATGGGGTTTCATTTCATGCATTGGCTTTATATCGTAGCATATTTTATATTAGATGAGCATGCATTGGGATACATGTATTATAATTTCCCTCAGTTTCCTCTGAAGTGAGGAGTTATAGGTATACCCAAGAGTTTACAATAAAAATATCCCTATTTTGTATATTGATAATTATTACCATTCATGAAATTTTATCAATAAACAACATGCATCACAAATGATTATTTATTAGGAACATATATTAGAGTAGATTCCTACTGAGCTACTTGTAGCTTACCCCATTTTCCCCTTACCTCCTTACTAGGATTTAACAAAGTGGTGCATGACTTGGAGACAAGGAAAAAGAAAGGAACTTTAGGTTAAATCTGTATTTAATTTTGCAACCTTTATTTGTAATAAATGTTTAGACATAATGTAAATTGAATCCTATATTTGTATTTTATGATTTATAATTTAAGTAATTTTGTTAAAATATTTTTTTAAATAGGGATATCTCAAATTAAATTGAAGTTCTCTTAAATTTCACTTTTGAATTTCTTTAATCATACATTAAAAATTTACCCATTTTCAATATCACATACCCATTGTTTGGGGCATGATAGTTTGGTATGAGAGCATGATTTTGATTTCTTATGAATTATATTCATCATAATCTTTAAAATATTTTTGAACTATTTTTGTCTCAGCATGTCTTTGAAAAGAAAGGCGACTAAACACCGACTCACAAGGGAAGCTAGCTAACAACTTGTATAGGATGTAGATGAAAATTGCAGTTTTTTGCATGCACTATGAAGATTGATTACTCAGTTTGAGAACTTGAGAAAAAAGGTAGAGCTTATGGCCCTAACAAATTTGATGAAATGAGGCCACTGCTCTATGATTGGTACTTCTAACCCAGACATCATAAAATGATGGATTAGAAAAATTAAAAAGAAAATGGATGCTTTAGATATTCTGGTGCATTTTAGGGATGGTTTAGCTACATACCAACTAGCTAGAGAAGCTGACTATTGGTGGGACTCTGCTAGTAGAGGAATGGATTCAAAGGTTTTTTTTACGAAAGATTCTTTAATGAAACTACAAAAGCTAACAAGGTGGTCAAATTTATGAATCTTAAGCAAGATGACATGACTATTGCACAATATGAGAATCATTTTAATCAACTATCAAGATTTGCAAAAAATATGGTAGCAAGAGATTTGGATAAGGTTACAAAGTTTTTGAGTGTTCTACAAGATGGTATATGCGTGCAACTAATGTACCAATGTGTACGAACCTACAATGCAACTGGCGCCGTAGCTTACAAAGTCAAAATTAAATGTAGAAAAATTAAAGGTGGCCACATCATCTCAAAAGACCAAAGATAAAGGAAAAGAAAAGAAGAAATTTTGGCACATAAAACAACATATCATATCATCAAATAGTTACTTGTTTGGAAGTCCTTGGTATCACCCTTATAAACATCACAACTGCAATCAACCAAGAAATCTCAAGTATAATAGTCCCCAACTAACCACCAAAAAATATAGAAAAGCATTATAGTCAAGTTTTAGTTTTGGAGCTTCAAATACCAAGAGGATTCTCAAGGGTCACCTAAATAAACTAGTCCACAACCTTAATAGAACTTTCAACAAATCTTTCTGAATACCTTCCAATATGGTACCAAATTTTCAATGCCAACCATCTACCTATGGAAAAGACAAGGGTAAAGGCATTGGCATTGAGGAACAAGGAATGAAAGGTTAATACTTTGCGATAGTTGGTAGAAAAGATTAATCCAATACCATCGACGTTATGGAAGGTACAATTATGTTATATCAATACTGGGTTTGAGTTCTTTTTTATACTGGAGCCACTTTCTTATTTATACATTTCATTAGCTTGTGCCCAAATGTTAAAACTTGATTATAAAGCCATTGAAACCCCTCTTACCTTGAATACTTCCCTCGTTGCCTCTTCGGTTATTTTGTATATTTGCGAAAATTATTTGATCAGCTTCAATGGTCATAGATTACTAATTGATATCATCATACTTGATACGATATATTTAGATGTCATTTTTGGAATGGAATAGCTAACAAAGTATCAAGCCATTGTGAATTTCCTTGGAAAGATGGTTAACGTCCAAAACTCTTAAAAGTGTGGAAGTCTAATTTTATGAAGAAAAAAAAGGAGTAAACACTTCCAGTGTTTTCCCTAAATGCTGCCTAGGTAGAAGGAGCAACTAGGAAAGCATGGCTCTCCTAAATTCTCTAGAAGTAGACATAAAAAATGGAAGAAGCATAGCATGAATACTAGTGGCAAACAAATATTGGGATGTGTTTCCGAAAGAATTACATAGACTCATTCCAGTTCGAGAAATTGATTTTATGATTGAGTTGTATCTTGGAATGGCACCAGTTCCATCACTCCTTATTGTACAGTACCTACAAAAAAACAAGAACTAAAAGATCAGTTAGACGAGCTATTGGAAAAAGGATTCAATCAATCGAGTTCATCATCCTAGGAAGCACCTATTCTTTTTGTCAAGAAGAAGGATGGAAGTTTCAAACTATGTATTGATTACTGTCAATTGAATAGGGTAACCAAAAAAAACAAGTATCCTTTACCTCAAATTGATGAATTATTCAACCAACTTGGATGAGCAAGTTTCCTCTCAATGATTGATTTCCAATCAAGATACCACCAATTGAGGGACAAAGAGTCAGATACACTTGATGCTTTTATGGATTTAATGAACCTACTATTTTGACCTTACTTGGATCATTTTACCGCTGTGTTTATTGATAATATATTGATTTATTCAAGGACCTGCGAAGAACATGAACAAAATCTCAAGATTGCCTTACAAACTCTTAAGGAAATAAATTGTATGCAAAGTTTGAAAAGTGTGACTTTTGGCTTATTAAAGTCAAATTCACTAGATATGTTATATTAGGAAGAGGAATTACTATGGATACTTATAAAACTAAAGCCATATTAAATTGGAATCAACTAAGGAATGTGACTAAAGTAATGAAGTTTCCTTGGACTGGTCATATATTATCAATGTTTTGTGTAAGACTTCTCAAAGTTTGCTGCACCGTTGTCAATAATTACTCAAAAAGGATTCAAATTCTTGTGGGACAAAGTTTGTAAAGGGGCATTCCAAGAATTGAAAACATGACTTATGAAAACACCAATCCTTACCATGTTTGATAGTATTGATAGTACAAAACCTTATGTGGCCTTCATAGATGCTTCATTATAAGGCCTTGGGTGCATCTTAATGCAAAATGATCAAGTAGTTTCCTATGATTCCCTACAACTCAAGGTTCATAAGAGAAGCTACACAACTCATGACATAGAGTAAGTAGTAGTGATCTTTACTTTAAAGATGTGAAGATGATATCTTTGTGGTGCCAAATTCCAAATCTTGTTAGACCACAAGAGTTTCAAATATATTTTCACTTAAAAGGATCTTAGTTTGAGACAAAAAGATATGTAGAGTATCTTCAAAGTTATAACTTCACTTTTTAATATCATTCGGGCAAGGCTAATAATGTGATGGATGCTTTAAGTCATAAGTCATGCTTTGTTGCATAAATGATGCTGGATCTCTAGTGAAAAACCTAGCACACATGTCAAAATTTATAGTACATCTTGTGAGCACAAAAATGTATCGTGTTTTGAAAAGGAATATTCGTGGAAAGGAATGAAGAAAGACGTTGTTTAATTCATGGAAAATTTCATGATATGTCAACAAGTGAAGGCCAAACACAAGAAACTTGCATGGCTACTTCAGCTACTCCTTGTACCGAAATGGAAATGGGATGACATAACTATGGATTTCGTACAAAAATTATCACAAAATTATCAAGTTCATGATACCATATGGGCAATCATTGATTATATTATGAAGTCTGTTCATTTCATTCCAATCAAAACTTAGTACTTACTGAATGCTTTAATCAAGTTATACATTGGAGGATAGTATAACTATATGGCCTCCCAAAGTCAATCGTGTTAGATTGAGATCCAAAGTTTACTTCACAGTTATGGAGATGTGCATAAGAGGTTTTGTGTACACAGTTACTACATAGCACGAATTATTATCCTAAAATATATGGACAATTTGAAAGGGGGTTATTCAGATGTTAGAAGACATGTTACGAGCCTATGTTATGGAATTCAAAGGAAACTAGAGTGAGCATCTACAACTAGTTGAGTTTGCCTACAACAATAGTTATCATGCCAGCATTAGAATGGCTCCTTATAAAGATTTTTGCAAACAATTGTGTAGATCTTGATTGTGTTGGGCAGAATGCAAAGATTTCAGTATAATAAGAACTACTCTTATTGAAGAAACAACTAAAAATATCCACATTGCACAAGACAAACTTCGAACAACTCAAATTCAATAGAAGAGTTATGTTGAACATGGACGATGATCATTGAACTTTGAAGTAGACGTCTATGTCTTTCTCAAGATTCAACCTTGAATGGGAGTAACTTGCTTTGGAATAAAAGGAAAGTTAGCACAATGCTATATCAGACCATTCATAATTATCAAGAGAATTGGTGTTATCGTATATCAGTTAGAGTTACACCAAGAATTTTCACAAGTTCACAATTTTTTCACATGTATGTCTTACAAACATTTCAACGAAATCAAAACGCTATTCTAGATTGGACAAAACTACCATTACAAAAGGACACATCATATGAAGAAGAACTGGTGGCAATAATTGATCTTCAAATCATGAACTTGAGGAGAGGAGTAATATTGCTAGTAAAAGTTCAATGGAGACATCACGATATGGAATATGCAACTTGGGATTTATAGTTAAAAGTTCAATCGAAGTATCTCCACTTGTTTGAAGAATTATAAATTTTGAGAATGAAATTTCCTTTAAGGGCGTATGAATGTAAAACATCGATATTTTAATATAAATCATTATAGTACCAAAAATGAAATTATAAATAATGTTTTACAAAGTAGGAATGTCATGGAAAAGTTTTGTGAGTAACATTGGATTGAATGGGAAAAATGGGTTTAATTGTTTCCACCTTACTGCCACCTCACCACCATTACTAGTAAGCTCCCTGTTGAGCTTCATGGCTAGCTCCCTTGGTAAGCTATAAATTGGTGGTCAAAACCACCCATTTTCTCACATTTTTTCTTCCCCCCTTTCTGCCACACTCTAGTACATCTTCTCTCTAAGTTATTCAAAATTTATGGCACGACCTAGAAGGAATTTTTAGGGGTAGATATTTGAGTATTTAAGTGAATAATTTGAGGTATGGGTTCTTACTCTAACTTGTTTATGCATACATTTTTTTTATAAACAAATTGTCATGCAACATATATTATGGATAAAAGCGAACAAATGGATGCCAATATTTTATAATGTTATAAATGTTGTTTAAAAAGAAATACTTATCATAAATGTTTTATTATGCATACATTTAAAAAGTTTGATATGAAATGAGAATTGAAAATGTTATATGCGTCTGAGAATTTTATACATGCATCATAAGAATGTTTTAAATAGGGAGTACACTATTACGGGTTACGATAGAGAGTTTTCAAGATACTATAAGTATGCATTGCATACACTTTTCAGAGATTTATCCATCGATAGTATTTATATGTGAATGAATTATGTGACCAAATTATTATGGTCGCACACGGGCTTCGGAGTTGGACCTTCCGTTTGTTTATCGTCTATTGTGGATTTGTTGGCTGCACATAGGCCTTAGAGATGGACCTCCATTGTTTTTGGAGTCAACCTACTCATAGATGATGACCTATATGACGTGATTTGATAGATATATGTGCCCAATGTATTGTGGTCATACATGGGGTCGAAGGTAGACCCACATGCATCTCAAATTTAGACCGCACATGTGCCTATGTATTTGGATGACCAATAAATATAAAGTTGCATTTTATGCATTGGTTTTATATCATAGCATATTTTATATTGGATGAGCTTGTATTGGTATACCTGTAATGTACTTTTCCTTGATTTCCCTTGAAGCAAGGAATTTGTGATAAAAATCTACCCACTCTGTATATTGATAATGATTATCATTCATGAAATTTTATTAATAAAAAACATGCATCACGAATGATTATTTATTGGAAACATATGTTAGAGTAGACTCCTATTGATCTACTTGTAGCTCATCCCATTTTTCTTATAACTCTAAATTATGATTTGACAAAGTGTTGCATGACTCAAAGACTAAGAAAAAGAAGATAAGTTAAGGTTAAATCTATATTTCATTTTTGTAACCTTTATTTGGGGTAAATATTGAGACATAATGTAAAATGAATCCTATATTTGTGTTTTATGATTTATAATTTAAATAGTTTTGTTAAACTATATTTTTAAATAGAGATATCCCGAATTCAATTGAAGTTTTCTTAACTCTTTTGAATTTCTTTTAATTATACTTTAACATTTTACTCCCCCACGTACCCATTTATCAGAACGTGATAAGCTTCATAAACTACTAGTTAAATTGTAATGAATACATGATTCAAAAACTAATTAACACTATACCTAAAAATGAAAAAAAAGCTCTATTGTTTCTAAACCCTAAGATGCAACATAAGCAACTAAAAATAAATATAGAAATCAAACCACTAAGATAAACAAAAAAACTTAAAAAATGAAGAACGATGAACACCACCAGAAAATCAATGAGCATAGTAAATCAATAATACATTAACCGTAAAAGAGAAGAAAAATGAAAACAAAGTCAATAGAAACAATACATTCATCATAATTATGATACAAACACCACTAGAAAATAAAACAATAAATTAAATTGAATAACAAATGAAAAAAATGTAAATAAATTAGCGAAAAGACTACATTCATACCCATAATAATACGAATACAATCATAAAAAATAGATGGACAAGAAACAACAAAAACTAAAGAATACAAATAATAGCTAGTACATTATACGAAATGAACAATGAAAACCATAAACAACGTCAATGAAAAGAATAAATGAAAGAAAAATAAAGTAAGAAAATCGCAAACAAATAGTAGTAGAAATAAACCTTTGAAACGAATATAATTAACAACGAACAAAAAAAACAAAAAACAACACCTGAAAATCTAAGAAGAAGCTAGAGGAAAATAGGGTTTGATTGTGAAAGAGTACATTTCCTCTTCTCAAAATGATGTAATCGATCAAGAAAAGAAAAAAAAAGTGAATTGGATAGAAAATTATGTTAATCTTCTCAAGTTATGCCCTAGGACCTATAGGCTGACCGAGAGAGGCATTATGCCACATAATCTAATTTTAAGTCCACAAGTCACGCACAAATGCGTGCGTTTCCTTCCTTACTAAAAGCAATTTTTGAGAGTTACTGAGTCGTTGACCCTTCCTTTATGTGCATCTCATGTCAAACACATTGCTTTACCTAATTCTCTCCCTAAAATTCAAATATTTTTCATCTACCTAATATTGATTTTTTTTTTTCAATTTCGTCACTTCCCTGATTAGTCGGCCTAGTACGTCTTTGATTTAACATAAATTCCCTTATCTATTTACAGTTTAATTTTGTCATTACTCGTACAATGTTATCTTCTGTCTGGTAAAGCACAAGGTAAGTGTAAGTGGAAGTCATTAAGCCTTCTATTGAATTGGTGAACTTCTCGTACCTCTAAATTTCTTTGTTCCTTGTTCAAGTCTACTCACAAGCGAGAAATGTTAAAAGAAAATTACTAAATCGCTTGTACCACTTGTGGCGTGCCATGGGTAGTTAGCAAGCACATGAACAAAATATCAACCTTTTATATAGAAAGAACACATATATTTAGCCACTTTTACCTATTTATTTGTAGTAATTAATGCATATGCAGTGTCAAACATTTAAGTGACACTAAAGAATTAATTTTTTTTTAACATTATTAGGATAGTAAATCGCTTATATAGGCCGATAATCTACAAGAATTATTGAAATTTACCCAAAATTCCTCACTGCTACATGAATTTGATATTATGTCTATCTCAAGATGGGAATAGTACTACTCTATAGAAAATGTATTTGTAAGAACTCTTTACCCCTTCCTCCTCCTCCAACTCAGGAGCTATCTCATTCACTGAACACTTGTATTCCTAAAAAAAAAAAAAAATAGATCCATCAGTTTTGATTCCCATGACACTGACATATGAGGATCAAGTTAGGTTGCTTTTGGCCTTTTACATAGGTAGTTTATAAGCAAAAGCAAAAGATTACAAAATAAAAACATTCAAACAAATAGCGACTGCTTCCCTTAGTTTTAACCCATACATACAGATACAATTGTACACATATCTACGGGTAACAGAAAAATAAGAGTTTTTCACCATCGAAAACAGATAGAGGTGAAGTTCTCATGTTTTACCAACATCTAGCATTTAAGGCAGCAGCTTTACCAGCTTTCCTAAACTTCCAATCACCAACTATAAGCCACCTGTTCCAAAATTAGTGCCAACCCATTTTCTAAAGTCAAATTTTGGACGGACGCAAATGTGAAATAAAAGCAAAAGTAACAATGACATGCATTTTTGAACACTTTAAGTTTATATAAATTTATTATAAATTTAGAAAAAATAAATACATTTGATCTATATGTAAAAATTTACGACTTTTTGGGTCCATATAACATAGTCTATTCACCGTGGGTCCCAAATGAAAAATGAAAAAGGCTATTCACCGTCCTTTGACCCCCAAACCAAACCCTTATGTAAATGCCATGGTTTATAATATAGAGATGCTAAGTCAATCTTTTTCTACTCCATTCTTTTTCTTTAAGGGAATATAATATATTAACTGTACTTGAAGCAGTTTTTGGTTCAAAGAAAGAAACAACTAAGAATGAGGCACTCTGTTTTTGTTCTAACTGTTCTGTTGGTTCTAGTTTTCACAGACTTAACGCTTGTAGAATGTAGATCTCTACGATCAAAGGGTAAGAAGAAGAACATTAACAGTGATGCTATAGATGGAAAAACAACATGGAAAGGCTTCGTTTCTTCTTCCAAGTCTAGAAACGACATTAATGAGAGGGTTTTAGCTAAGGATGAAGTATATTCTAAGATGACTTCTGGACCTAGCAGTAAAGGCCCTGGTCATTAGAGATCATTTATCTTTATTTTTTTTTTATAATTTATTTGAGATATGTAACCTATAGAGCTTTGAAATTATGGGACTTAACCCATCTGTAAGAAATATTTGTATTTTGATAAGGATATCAAGTCCTCTTGATATTTAACCCATCTTTCTATGGGTAAATCACTTGTTAGTTTTTTGTTTGTCTGTGAATAATCTTTTTTATTTTTATTTTTTGTGGCTGAACTAAAAAGCTTTGATTTGGGTTTTGTGTATTGCTTTACAAACAATCGGAATTTTGTCTCTACTATTATTGAAGAAATTTAAAAAATGTGTGAACATATGAACTTTTCTTTTCGGTTTAAGCTTATGGAACACAATAGAGTGGTTTATGTGATATTTGAGTTTTTGAAGTTTACAGATTATCAATGCTTAATATACCGAGAAAAGTTTTAATTTTAGATGTAAATAATGAGGAAAAGATTGTTATTTATAAAACTACTCAAATTTAAATGAAATTGAAAAATTATATAAAAAAAAAATCTTCTTAATATTATAGGATATTTTGTTTTTTTTAGTTGTATATCCAAAACAATTTTTGTTATATCAAAATAATATTTTTATTTATAGAAACATTACAGCAATAAATTGCTATGGAAAATTTTAAATGTCTTTGACATTTATGTTATTATGAAAATAGCTAGCATCCTTTTTTTTTGTTCGTTTATGTTTTTACTTACGAAGAAGATATAACTGTTGCAAAAAAAAAAGAGTGAATAATTTCAATATAGCTTGGTATATAGGAGAGAAAAAATTGTAGAAAACCTAATACTGTAATGAACATGAAATATTTGATTCCATTTCTCTCTTATATATATGCTTATGTAAAAAAAAAATCCAGTGGTTAATCTAATAGCTTAATAATAAAATTCATCACTTCTGATTCTAATCACATCAAAATATTTTGGTATTAAACGAATTTTCGGAAAAGAATATACTGAAAGTTAAATTTCACTTTTTTATGGGACGATTGGCATTTACCAAAATTTAACTTAATGTATTTTTGAACATGTATTCGAAAGTAATGTATGAGAAATCAAAAATAAAAACACAAGAGATCATCTCATACATTATTTATCTTTCTTTTTTTCTTTTGAAATAAACGTATTCTTGGGCACTTACAAGGGTCACTCTTAGTTGATTTCTTAATTTCAATATTAAAAATATTAATTTTTTAATGAAAAATTAGTGACATTGTTTGGTTTGATGAGTAACAATGTTATATAAATTCATTAAATTGGAGTCCAACATGAGTCTCAAGCTTTCCTTATATAATAATGGATTTTTCAATGACAAATTCAAACATGTCACATGTTATTAATAAGTGGTACATATAATTACTTTATCATTTAAATTTTTAACTTTTTTAAGTTTAATTAATGATTTAATGTATATAATAATTTCAAATTATTATAACACTATTGTTTATAATAAAGGTTCATGGTGTCGGAAGGCAACGTTCCAGCTTTTATGCCGACGTTTAAGGGGTCATAGCGCATGTTTAATAGAAGACGGCTTTCACTTTGAATTGACTATCTTGGCTGTTATAATAAGTGAGAACCTAACACCAAAAGATAAAAAAAAAAAAAATTTATTACTTAACAACACACAAAACAAACATGACATAAGAATTATGTGATTGTGTTCATACACAATTGATACTAAGTTTTGTAAGCAACCAATGAATTAATTTGGTACTCGGTGAGCACAAAAAGGAGTCTTTGTTCTTTATGGATCCTTGTAACATTAGTAGGTTTTATTGGGTTCTTTTTTAATTATTGTTTTGTGTCTTGAATTTACGCTGGGCCATTTGTAGCTGACAAGTCCGGTATTTAGTGCACTAACCAAAAGGGTGATATAGAAAACCTCAGGACTTACCCATCTCACGTACACAATAGGAAAACAATGAACAACAGTAACAAAACATTCAAGAATAAGGCAAGAGAGAAATAACAAGTTAAACATTAATATAAAACTAATTTTGACAAACTTGAATAGCGTAATTCATGTTGCACTTTATATCTATGTGTTGATTTCCCATATGCAAAATATGATATCTGTTTACTTTACTTAGTGTATGTGTCTTCCTTTGCATAAGGTTAGTTATGTGGATCAATAATATACACATTCACATAGTTAGTTACATTTTGTATACAAGCATAATTACACACACCACAAGGTTGTTGTCTTAATGTGCATGTTAGGTTGAGAGTTGTGTTTTTGGTTCATTTAATGTGCGAATATTTGTGTGTGTTACTCGACATTTTTAGAAACGAAAAAATATCTCTTTCCAGCACCTTGCCAACAAGTTGGCTAAAAAGCTTGCCACCACCTTTGGCGAGGTGGTTGGCAAGATGGCTAGCAAGTTGGACATCCGTGTTTTATAAATCCCTCTCATTTTCTCTCAATTCCTTACCACTTGATTCTAATACCCAAATTCTTTCAAAATTCACACTGAGAATTATATTTGTTTCTTAAATTATTTTAGAGAACTTACATTTGCGTGTGGGTCATTTATTGAGCTCAGTTATCAAATCATCATTTGTATGGGTACATGGTTTAATTATGTGTCTTCCGTACACGATTTGATATTTGTAAACTGTGAGTCCCTCAAATTTGTTAGTGATTACACTTCTTGTTAGTGATATGTGCTTACCAATCACAACTCATTGGGTGATGTCGGTTGTGTAGGAAACCGTGATCTAATGTTGAACCAAGTAGTTGCAGAAGTAGCAAGTAAGAGCAGCAGTAGGTAGTTCAGACATAGGTCATGATTGGTAGAGGTAATAATGATTTTATTGTCTGTATAAGTTGTAATTATTTTATTGTTTAGTAAATTATTTGCTGATGAGTGGTCACCTTAAGCAACCTGATGATATTACCACATAGATACAATTTCTACGTAGGTTTACCTCGTTATAACTGTTGTTATGCATGATCATTTGTTGAGCTAGTATAGTCTAAGTTTTATGTGGGTATATTTTTACATACTAAAACATAAACTTTGATTGGAAAGCATATGTTGTTTACTTTCTTTCAGTTTTGATATATAATATCAATTGTTATAATTTTTTTGCTTCTCTGATATTATATTATTTGTATTTATTTTGTGTGGAATGGGTAAGTGTTTATTGTTCTATATCTTGCGAGTTAGGGTCGAGTCCTCTAAAAGTCTATATGTTTTTACCCTAGTTATGTACTAGGTCGTGGACTCTTTCAATTAGTATCAGAGCCAATGCACCCTTTTTGGGCTTAATCTCTCTAGTGGTGATTCTGTTAACGCTTTTCACATACAAATATTTTCCCTAATGAATTCAGGATAAGGAAGTAATGTAGGTAGATCCCCACTTTTCAATGGGATGAACTATACTTATTAGAAATCTCAAACAAGGGCCTTTTTGTTGTCCCAAAGAGATCGTGTTTGGTTCCTTGTAGAAAATGGCTGGACTTACCCAACTAAAACCTGATCCGATAATTTTGTGATTCTTAAACCCATGATTGAGTGTACTAAATATGAAGGATTTTATGCAATAATCATGGCTCTTATGTTAGATGAATATGAAATAATTCAAAGCTGTACTTCTTTGAAACATGCATGGAAAATTCTGGAGACTATCCATGGAGGTACTTCTATTGTAAGAAGATCTATATTCTAAGGTTGAATATAGATTTTGAACTTTGTATCATGTAAGAGGATGAAACCTTTGAAAAATTCTATGCACATTTTTCCAACGTTATCAACTATTCCTATAACTTGAGTAGACTTATTATCTAGGAAAAGTAGATTTAGACAGTCATTGGTAGCCTACCTTATTTTTTTCATGCCAAAGTTACCTTGCTTGAGTCCATGTACAAGCCTAGTGAGCTTACTATTAATAAGTTAGTTGGTGACCTAAAGGGTAATAAGAAAGAAAAAAGCTTGGCTCACAAGACTACAAAGGGTAGTGGTCCTAGTGAAGAAGCTTAAATCAATATTGTTTATGATAATTCTAATCCTCGTGAGGAAGAAATGGCTTTACTTGCTCAAAGATTCACAAGATTCTTTAGAAAGAAGAAAACTTCCTCTAAGGTATTGGAAAAGGTGGTTCAAGCTCTATAGACTCAAAATCTACAAAATTTGATGATGACTTAAATAATGAATATGAGAAACCAAGCAAAGGGTACTTAAAAAATATCAGATGCTTCGAATATAGGAAGCTTGGTTAAATTGGAACAAATTATTTTCATAAACAAAAATGCAAGAATAAGCATGTAGTGAAGGTTAAGGTTATTGTTTCAAATAGTACTAGTAGTGATGAAAAGGATGACCCTAATTTTCTTGCTTTTGTTGCTTCAAGTAGTGTTATTGATCCTTTTATTACTACCTCAAAAGTTCAAAAGGTTATAGCTAAAGATAATGATGACGATCATGATGAGTTTATTGATTCTTATAACGACCACTTATTAGAGCATATGAAGTTTGAAAAGGATAAGAGAAAGGTTATGAAAAGCCTTGATGAAAAAGAATGCGAGATTTGCATAATGAAGAAAAATGTAGAGGAAAGAAAGTCCTCGGTTGATGATCTATAACATGATTTCTCAAGTATATATGAGCTTACTCAAAAGAGATGTGATGATTTTCTTGAAAACTTTAATGCATATCATTAGAATGGAAAGAAGCTTGAGGAATAGTTGAATGTTCCTACTTCTGGTAAAACTACTCAACCTCTTGTCAATCATGTGCCTACCTCTGATAAGAAGAATGAAGTTGAATAGTTAAAAAATAAGATAATTTTTGTTGAGAACTCAAAAGAATATTTGACTGACTCTCTTTCTGAAAAGGATGCTAAGATTGAACAACCACATAAGAGATTCGAGATTTTTAATAATTTAGTTGCTTATCTTGAATCCTTCCTCAAGTATAAAGAAGACATGATTACTACTTTGAAAGATGAACTCAGCATACGAGAGAAAGAATAGGCACATACCTCCATTAATGTAGATAGAATGCCGATGAGTACGAAAATGTTAAATAAAATGATAAGCAATATCCAGTTTTCTAGTGATAAGCATGGCATTAGTTACAACGAAAGGGATTCAACTTCTAAAGTGGGTCCCACTAAGTTTATCAAAGCTTCAAAGTCAAAGTCTACTGCTACTGATCCAAGAGGTAAGTCTGTTGTGTCTCTTAAGTTTAATTCCGCTATCAAGTTGAACCTTTCACCTAAGTTTAGCACTACCCGTTGCTCTAGTGGTGGTCTATTGCCTCTACCTATTTTAATTTCCACGTGTCACCATTGTGGTGAACTTGGGCACTTAAGACCACAATGCAGGAAAGTAACTTCTCATCCTCGTGTGAAAGTTGGGATGAATGCTTCTTCTTATTCTTCTTTACATACAACTCCTTAGAGTGAAGAACCCCATTTCCCTAGCTCCTATGTTCCTATTTGTTATCTCTATGGTACTACAGGTCACATTGCTAAGTAGTGTCCTAGATATATGAGAAGTACTTCTTGGAGTTCTCCATTTCACTCTCCCCTACCTTCCTTGATTGGATGCAGTTAGTGTGGATCATCTAAGCATGTTCAAACATGAATTTATATGGATGAATTGCCTACAAATTATACAAATTATGAATTTCATGTATGATAACTGTATTTTATACAGTTATTTTCATCAATTTTAGTAATGATAATTGCTATGTTCTATTAATATTTAGTTAATTTTTGTTAAATAAATTAATATTTTCCTTTTATATGCTAAAAATACATTTTTAATAAAATTAAATAATTTGTATCGAAAATGTACTTAATTTCATATTTCTGTCCACAAATATAATTTATGATAATATAGTTTCTTAATTACAATTTGTAAAAATCGAAAATATAATTTAAATTAAAATCGGGCTTAATTTCAATTATTAAAAGTTTAAAAATTTAATTTAAATTACCAAAAGGGTTGTATTGCAATTTAAGAAAGTTTAAAATGTAATTTGAAATATATTTATGGGTGAAAATATAATTAATAAAAGTTTAATTTTCGCTACAGTGCGAGATGAAGCGCCACGCGCAACATCACACTCGCCAAACGTGGACCGTCCGACAAAGAATCAACGGCCGATAATACGCGTGTTCATCAAGCCCGACTGCGAGAGCTGGTACACTCGTCATGCCAGCAGCGGGCCCCACTGCCGTCAGCAGTCGGCCGAGTGGGACCCACATACGCGGCTACGAAGATTTCCCCGAGGCGCATCGGGCTGACCGTTGATCGTATGAACGGTCCGCATTGAAGCGCGTGGAACCAAGCTGCCGCACACCGAACCGTATGTGTAAAATCTTGCGGTGATGCGGATTATGATAAGAATACGTGCATCCTCGTATTTTACAGACAAGAATCTCGCCACGCAGTTGCCACTAATATTTAAGATAATAATATTCCGACACGTGGTATGTTATCATGAGCGCGACCGCACTGAATCAACACCCGTTTCCAGCCGTTGCCGCTCTTTTCTCGATGCCCCAATCCCATGCTTCTATTCTACGGCTACCCGTTCCTTTTCGAATAACGAGATGTGGCCACGTGTCCCACTATATTTTTCAACAAACGAGATCGCGACACGTGGCGTAGCATATTGAAAGCAAAATCGAAGCGCGCCGTCGGTCTCCCACTTAGTTTAAAATAATATTTTTGTCGTAACGGCTCAGACTTCACGCGTTTGTTGTTATTTTCGATACAAATATAATACGCGTGTCTCACGTAATTAAAAAAATGTATTATTTTTGGATGTATTTTTTAGCTATAAATAAAGGAGATAGTTTTTAGTTTTGACAAAGTTTTTTTTTGTTTAGAAATTCTTTCGTGTTCTAGCTTGATCTGTAACACGCAAGCCATTTTTTGGCTATTGCTTTGTCAGACGCTGTGCCAAATATTTTCGTTACATTTGATGTTTTAATTTTCCTTCTTCTTCTTCTAATTTGTCTCGCATATGTTGTAATTTTTATTTTGATTTAATGAAGTAATTTAATTTTTCTAGGGTTACATTTGATCTAAATTTACGAAGCTTTGATTTTAACTATTTTTGGATAGATTTATAAAGACGTTCGATTTGTTCATTCTATTTTGTGCTTAATGCTTTTTGATTATTTACTAATTTTATCAAAACGAATCAGGTGGCATAAAATAAACTTCGAGAAAGACATTTCAGGTATATTGTCAGAACAGAATGACATGTATGATGAAGGATAGAATATACCCTAATTGTACGTTATGGCCATTTGAAAACTTAGAACTTAATGAATCTTATTAAATTTAATTCTCATAGAGATATAGTGAATTAATTTAACGAGGTGTGTTTGTACGGAGTTTCTAAGAGATGTGTATGAATAAAAAGAAGTTTTCGCTGACAAATTAAATGTACCAAAAAATATAAATCCAAAGAAAATAATATGACGGGAGTTGAATAATTTGGTGAAAAATTGCAATCCTAGAGTTCTCTTTATTTTCTTTACCTTTTTCCATATCAACGATTGTTTTGGATAAAATCGTAGAGATACACTTTAGTACTCAACAAACTATAGTAACAAATCTTCGTGGGAACGATACTCTACTTACAAAACTTTATTACTTGTGACCGTGTATACTTGCACGATTTCTGTGTGTTGCAAAACACACAACAAGTTTTTGGCGCCGTTGACGGGGATTTGTTTTACTATTTTCATTGTTGATATTAATACCAATCAATCTCATTTTAATTCAAAAAAAAAATTATTTTTGCGTGTTTAATTTATTTTTCAATTTTCTAGTGGGTTGAGATTTTGTTTGACACACAAATCTTACCTCGCAAAAAAAAAAGAAAAAGAAAAATAAATCTTGTTTTTTGCTTATTGTTTTTGTTTATTTTAATTTTCAATTTTCTCGTGTATTGAGATTTTGTTTGACACGCAAATCTTAATTCACAAAAGAAAATAAAAATAAAAAAATAAAAAAAAGTTATGGTTATTGTTTCTTAATTTATTTTTCAATTTTCTCGTAAGTTGAGATTTTGTTTGACACACAAATCTTAACTTACAAACAGAAAAACAAATTGAGAAGTCAAGCTGAAGACTATAAAACAAGCGCTTCTTTGGAGGCAACCCATGTGTTTTAGTTTTTTATTTTTTTTGCATGTATTAAATTTTATATTTTGTTATGTTATTTTTTTCCCTTCGTAGGTGCAAATTGGAGGTAATGAAGCAATTTTGTCTTAACCAATCAAACAAACCAGGAAGTCTCTTTAAACCCATCTCAAATGTTCTTTAATTTTCACACATTGAGGACAATGTGTATATTAAGTTTGGGGGTGGTGTATATACTGAACCAAGTTGAAATACTTTCTGGATGTTAGTGCTTGTGAATTTTTTTTTGTTTGTTTGGTTGATTGAAATAATATGATATGAATAGTGATATTTTTTTTTGTTTCTGATGCATATCTCCTTGAAAAATTTGAATATTGTCTAAGCGATGAATAATTTTTACGTATGTTTCATTTTTACAAAGATAAATATTTATGATCACTAGTCTTGATTTTTGAGTTGCTACGATAATTTAGAGAAGGTTTATATGAGTATGGAATTCGATTGATATTTGTGGTGTCACAATTCTTAGAATTTGTTTGATTTTCTCTCGAGGCGAAATTATACATAACATTTAACTAAAAAAAATGATTTAGGCCATCTTTGGATCGTTTGAGCCTTTCTATCTACCTTCACATACATCATCCGTAGTATACCCCTTTTGAGCTTCAACGTTTATATATATATTTATCTTATTTCAAAAGCCTACCTTAAAAAATATATATATGTGTTTGTGGATATATCTATTTTTCCTATCTCACTAACATTTAGAGTTGTTAGTAAATAATTAAAGATATATTATGAAAAAAAAAGAGGTTACTAAAAAAAAAAGAAGAAAATAGCATAAAAGAAAAAAAATAGATTCTAAAAAAAAGAAAGAAAAAATCAAAAGAAAAAACAGAAAAAAAGAGAATGGTATGTGATGATAAATCCCAAATTGGGAAGCGTTTATTTTTATGATAGAAGTTATCTCTTTCAATCCTAAAATGTTATGTTTAGCAAAAGTTGAGCTAAATATTATCTTTTATCCTACCTTTACCTAAGCCATACATTACAAGCTTAATAAAGTCCTATTGATTTTGTGTTTTGTGTTTGTCTACATTATGGAGAGAGAAATGAAAAATAGACTATGAGATTTGTGATTTCATGATAATACGCTTTTTGATTTTATATTTATATAAACCGATCCGGATCAGACATGTGATGAAATTTGAAAAGACTTCACACACACACGTGAAATTCATTTTGAAAATGTAATATACTTTTAAATTGATTTTGATGCTTAGATAAAATTCTTTTATTTCTTTGAGTTATGTAATTCTAAATGTTTAAAAAGAAATATTTTGAAAATCACTATTTTAAATTCAGCTTATCTTTGTTTTATTTCCTTCCTTTTGCTCGAGGACTAGCAAAACTCAAGTTTCAAAATGTTGACAACTATATTTTATATACTTATTTTCATCAATTTTAGTAATGATAATTGCTATGCTCTATTAATATTTAGTTAATTTTTGTTAAATAAATTAATATTTTCCTTTTTGGTGCTAAAATACATTTTTAATAAAATTAAATAATTTGTATCGAAAATGTACTTAATTTCATATTTCTCATTCAATAAATATAATTTGTGATAGTATAGTTTCTTAATTACAATTTGTAAAAATCGAAAATATAATTTAAATTAAAATCGGGCATAATTTCAATTATTAAAAGTTTAAAAATTTAATTTAAATTACCAAAAGGGCTGTATTGTAATTTAAGAAAGTTTAAAATGTAATTTGAAATATATTTGTGGGTGAAAATATAATTAATAAAAGTTTAATTTTCGCTGAGTAGATGAAGGCCACGCCAAGCAACATCACACTCGCTAAACGTGGACCGTCCGATCAAAGAATCAACAAATACCAGATTAGCGTTGCATCAAGCCCACTAAGCGAGAAAGCTGGCACAGATCCTCGTCGCGCGGGTTCTGCGCTACCGCTGGGCCCCACTGTCAGGCAGCTTGGCTACGAGCCGACCCACATGCCGGCCGCTAAGATTTCCCCGAGGCGCATCGCCGACCGTTGATCGATGAACTCCGCATTGGAAGTCACGCGTGGAACCAAGCTCGCATCGAATCAGTACGTAAAAATCTGTGCAGACGCGGATTATGGGAATGTGGCATCCTCGCACGTAATAAGAATCTGCCACGTGTGCCACTAATATTTAAGATAATAATATTCCGACACGTGGTATGTTATCATGAGCGCGACCGCACTGAATCAACACCCGGTTCCACTGCCGTCGCTTTTTCTCGGACTCCCAATCCCGTGCTTCGTTCTACGTGCGCGCCCGTTCCTTTTCGGGCCGAAATGAGATGTGGCCACGTTTTCCACTATATTTTTTAACAAATGAGATCACGACACGTGGCAGAGCATATTGAAAGCAAAATCAGAAGCGCGCGTCGTGTCTCCCACTTAGTTTAAAATAATATTTTTGTCGTAACGGTTTGTACCCCACCCATTTTGTTGTTATTTTTGATACAAATATAATACGCGTGTCTGCATAATTAAAAAAATGTATTATTTTTGGATGTATTTTTTAGCTATAAATAGGAGATAGTTTTTAGTTTTGACAAAGTTTTTTTTTAGTTTAGAAATTGTTCGTTTTGGACTCCAGTAACACGCAGAAGCCATTTTTGGCTTTGTTGTGTTCTCATGGTGCCAAATATTTTCGTTATTTTGATGTTTTAATTTTCCTTCTTTCTTCTTCTAATTTGTCCGCATATGTTGTAATTTTTATTTTGATTTAATGTAAGTAATTTAATTTTTCTAGGTTGCATTTGATCTAAATTTACGAAGCTTGATTTTAACTATTTTTGATAGATTTATAAGACGTTTCGATTTGTTCATTCTATTTTGTGCTTAATGCTTTTTGATTATTTACTTAATTTTATCAAAACTAATTGTGACATAAAAATAAACTTGAGAAAGACATTTTTGCAGGTATATTGCTCAGAATAGAATGACATGTATGATGAAGGATAGGAATATACCCTAATTGTATGTGTGGCCATTTGAAAACTTAGAACTTAATGAATCTTATTAAATTTAATTTCATAGAGATATAGTGAATTAATTTAACGAGTGTGTTTTGTACGAGCTCGGAAGAGATGTATGAATAAAAAGAAGTTTTCATTGACAAATTAAATATACCAAAAAATATAAATCCAAAGAAAATAATATGATGGGAGTGGAATAATTTGGTGAAAAATTGCAATCCTAGAGTTCTCTTATTTTCTTTTTACCTTTTTCCATATCAACGATTGTTTTGGATAAAATCAGAGAGATACAATTTTAGTACTCAACAAACTATAGTAACAAATCTTCGTGGGAACGATACTCTACTTACAAAACTTTATTACTTGTGACCGTGTATACTTGCATGATTTCTGTGTGTTGCAAAACACACAACAATGTACTCCTTAGGCTCATATGACTTAAAGAATATCTCCTAACTTAATAACTCCTCACAAATTCTTTAAACTAAGGGATGCTATTTGATCACTATTTTTGGGTGATCTATTGAGGTTGAGTTATTTACTTCCATCCTCTTTTTTATTGTAGTTCTTATGTATGTGAATTTATCTTATTTTATTTGTGTTCATCAATTTAACATTTCTTTTTATCTCTCCTCACTATTTCCTTGACTTGTGCATTATGTTAAAGTGTCTTATTTGTTGCTATGCCTAACTTTTTGATCCTTTACTAGTATTTTCCCTTGCTATTTACTTTAACAATCCCTTTATATGTGTTTTCCTTGCTTATTGCTTACTTCTTCTACTGTGGATCCTTGTATGTGCATCACATCACATGTTCATCATGTAGAGCTGAAGTATTAGGATTATGCTTTTTGGAGTCTTGTCATTCAAATTCCATGTCATATAGAATGCATCTTATTTGTTTTACTTGGTTTTTCTTTCCTTTACCTAGTATGTTGTGTATTGATTCTTTGTATGTCTCTTATTGGTTTCAATTCATATTTTTCCTGATCTTCATTCGCTTATGTTTTTAATGTATCTTTGGAGAATACTGAGGAGTTATTTCAAGCTTATACCATTGAGTATCTTTCTATTATGTGCTTATTCTTGTTTTCCATGTGCATCTGTATGCCATATAGATTATTTACCTATCATTAGGACTTTTGACCTTCACGCATTATTGTAACTAAACTTGTGTGTTTTGTTAGCAATTCTAAGGTTGGGATGTTGACCCTATCTAAGCTTGTCTCTTATTTTTGTGTTGAAACATGTGTGCCTTTCTCACATAGTTAGTGGTTCTAGTAGCATCTCTTGTCTCTTCCTTCTCTTAGGGATATTGCTTGTGTTATTCACTAGTTAGTTAGTTTCTTTCTTTCTTATGATAGATGTGAATTTGTATTTAATTATGTATTGTTTTGACTTAGAAACCCAAAAGAGTAGGATGTAGGTCCCATTATACTCTACGTGTTGCCTTTCTGTGTGCAAAACATGGTATCTATTTATTTTATTTAGTTTATCTGTCTTCCTCTGTGTGAAGTTAGTTATGATAGATCCATAATACACATACTCATCTAGTTAGGTACCCTTTTTATGAGAGCATGTTTACACATACCATGGGGTTGGTTTTCTTAGTGTGTTTGCTCGCTAATATTGTTGCTTGAGTTTTTGGTTTGTTTCATTTATTGGTATTTATGGATGTTACTCAGCATTTTGGAAAACTAAAATAATATCTCTTTTTATCATCTTGCCAACAAGGTCACCACCACCTTTGGCTAGGTGGCTAGCAAAGTGGGCATCTGAGTTTTATAAATATTCCTCATTTTTATTAACTCTTTACCTCTTGATTCTAGTACCAAAAATTTGCCATAATTTACACTGATAATTATATCTATTTCTTAAATTATTTCAAAGATCTTACAAATATTTATAGGTCATTTATTGAGCTTAGTTATCAAATCCTTATTTGTGTTGGTACGTGGTTTGAATATGTGTCTCCCATACACAATTTAATATTTGTAGTGGACTATGAGTCCCTTGAAGTTGTTAGTGATTATATTTCTTGTTACTAATCTAAGTTTACAAATTACATTGCATTGGATAGTGTTAGTTATGGAGGAAAGCCATGTTCTAGTGTTAAACTAAGTAGTTACAAAAGTAGTAAGTAAGAGCAACAGTATATTAATTGAACAAAGGTTTGACTGATAGAGGTAATAGTGGTTTTACTGTCCTTCTCAGTTGTAACTATTTTATTGTTTAGAGAATTATTTATTGCTGCGTGGCTACCTTAAGCAACCCAAAGATGTTATCATATAAATATGTTCTCTATATAGGTTTACCTAATTACATCACTTGTTATGAATGATCATTTGTTGAGCTAGTATAATATGAGTTTTATGTGTGTATTATTCTACCTACTGAAACATAAATTCTGATTTGAAAGGATTTGCCAATTTACTTGCTTTTAGTTTTGATATATAATATTGGTATTATAAGTTGTCTGCTTTTTTGATATTATATCATTTGTGCTTATGTTGTGTGAACTATGTAAGTGTTTACTATTCAATATCTTGCAATTAAGGTAGTGTCCATTAGAAGTGTATATCTCCTTCCTCTAGTTGTGTATCGGATCACGGACTCTTTTAAATAAAAGTTTAAATTATCGATCCCACCAAAGGTAACAAATTGAATGGCATGATAATTTCTCGAAGAAGAAAAACATAATTTAATTAAAATTAAAATTGTGAGTCTCACCAAAGTTGGAAAGTTCAATTTAATTAACAAAGAATAACAGTCCCACCAAAGGTTTTATTTATACATATAAAAAAGAATGAATAGTTTGGATTTATATTTTATTAACTTAATTAATTTTACCAAATATAATCAACAAACTAAATATCTCATTAATTCTTCATTGATTAATGAATTGCATATTTGCTTATAGTTTGTATAAACCTACATATGATTTTATTATTTTATGTTATTGGTATAGATATTTCAAAATCAAATGTTACGATAGATTTATTTTTTCGTTTTTAAGAGTTTTGTTAAATTATTCAAGAACCAAATATTTTCTCTTTATACCGACATTAGAATTATACATATCATTTCTTATAAATTGATTCATGCACATGTAATCTATTATCAAATACAAAACACGAACATAAGGAGGAATAGCTTTCTAAATTTTTATTATAAAAAAATTTATTAAATTTTTGTGATTTTTTTTATTAAAATATTAAAAAAATCCAAATTTTTTGAAAATTAAAAAAAATCTAAAGAGATTTCTTAATAAAAAATATAAAAAAATCTAAAAATTTATGGCTCCTTTATTAGTTGACTTAGATTTTAAATAAAAAAAATTAGAATTCATTTGCTAATGATGTAAATATTATGTCTCCTTTGTTAGTTGACTTATATTTTTAAAAAAGCTAAAATTTTATAAATTCTTTATTGATTGACTTAGATTGTAAATAAAAAAATTGGCAATCTCTAACCAGCTTAGGAAGAACTTTGCAAAATTCTTGGCAATCAACACCATCTATTTCTAATTATGGTTGGAACTACCATCATCCGCCACTGATGTAAATGTTCCTTATTGCTATTACTTTTGATTGAATTAAGAGTGAAGTTCTTTACTTTATCAACAGTAGTTCTCACTTTCTTACATAAAAGATAGTAAACCTCGAAGGATCTAGATCACCTACCAATTTATGAATCTTAAGATCTTCAATCTTGTGTACAGCCTCGAGTGCAGTGATCTTTTCCTTGAATCTGGCAGAAAGGCTGGATAGAACCTCCACTTACATCTCTTCTTTAATAAGATGACCCAAATTGTAACAGTGTTTACAATGTCCGAATTGAAATCTATCCTCGAACCTATTGAAGGTCTCATCTTATTCCATTTGTAGTAGCACATAATCAGTTGAGATGGATCAACCTTGACTTCCTGACCATAGAGTACCCTTATGTGTTAAGTCAATAATATCCCATGCCTCCTTTGTAGTCTGGAAAGCTAAGATGTGTCTATACTCATCTGAATGATTAGCTTTGGTAATGGCATATAACCTTTTAGTATTCTAGTCAAACTCTTTCCTTTCTTCTATTATTCATTCAATCATTGGCTTGGAAACTACAGTGTCATCTGTAAGCATTTTAGTATGATATGCCTGATCATTCTTGACTTAAAACTAGATAGAGCCTCTTTGTGACCATAAGAAAGTGCGCATATGCAACTTCATGTCTATATGTTGGCTTCATATATGCAAAACACTATATATTTATATTTTACGTAGTGTGCTCTCTTCTTCTGTGAAAGGTTAGTTACTCTGAATCAATAATCCATACAAGCACATAGATAGGAAAACTTTAATAAAAGCATGTTTTCACACACTAGGTTTGGTTGTTTAGTATGCATACTAGCGGTAAGTTTCACATTTTGGATTGTTTAGGTGAGAGTATATATGGAAATAAATAATTAATTTTTGAAACAAAAAATTATGTTTTTTTGGCACCTCGACAAGGGGCCTTGGCACACCCTTCACCACACCCTTGGCGAGATGTTTGACAAGGTCTATGGAAAATACCTTTGTGAGGTAGTCTGACCTTTGGGTTTTCTTCTATAAATACTCTCATTCTTCTCTTTTCTTACCCCATGTTTTTATGTATCAAAACTATGCCAAAATTATACTGAGAAGTACATCTTGTTTTGGAGAGCTTACATTATTTACTTATGTAATGTGCATAAAATAAAGTGTTTGAGCTTTGAGCTTAAAATTGTTTTGTTTTCTGTGTGAGATACGACATTTAGATATTGGGTTGGTTATGAAGCTGAGTTAGCAAATCATTAGTTGGGTTAGTACGTGATTTAACTATATGTCTCACGTACACGAATTGAGATTTGTGACTCTCATGAAGTTTAACACTACTCTCTTCATTTTACTGATCTATGGTTTCTAATGACACCACATTGGGTAACGTTGGCTTTGTAGGAAGGCTAGGTTCGTGTGACGGACCAAGTCAATGGGAGGCAAAAAACAAGTGCAAAAATTGGTAGTTCAAACAGAGGTCCAGGATGATAGAGAGTTATTAGTGGTTTTATTTCTTTTGAGAGTTGTAATTGCTTTATTATGTAGTGATTTGTTTATTATTGAGTGGTTGCTATAAGCAACTCGATGATGTTAGCAAATAGATACTGTTTCTATGTGCGTTTACCTCATTATATCCAATATTGTGCACGATCCTCTGTTATGCTAGTACAATTTGAGTATAAGGTATGTATGTTCCAACCTAGTAAATTTTAAACTCCGATTAGGAACCTTTTACTATTTACCTACTTTTTGCTTATCATACTATATCTTTATGTTCATATTTCTATATGTTTCTATGACTTTAAATATATACTACTTATGATGTGTGTTCTATTTAAGTGTTTATTATTATATATCTTACAAATTAGGAACAAGTCCTTAAGGATTCTATATTTTCTTACCTTGGTAGTGAACTAGATCATGGACTCTATCAATTGGTATCAGACCAAGTGCACATACTTTCTCTGATGGATTCAAGAGAATGTAGTAATGTAGGTAGGCTTCAATGGGCTAATTTACACCTACTGAAAATCTCAAATATGGGCCATATTATGGTCCTTCAAAGACCATGTTTAGTATCTTGTAGAAGATGGCTAGATGTATCTAACCAACACTCTTCCTGATAACACTATAATTCTAAAACCCATGATCAAATGGACTAAAAAAGAAAGTAAGGAGTGCAAATAGAAAAAAGGGTTTGTATGCTATCATTAGGGATATGATGCCTAAAAAGTGTGGAAAAATTCAAAGTTTCACTACGTCAAAGCAAGCTTGGGATATTCAAGAAATGACAGACAAATGTATCTCTATTGTAAAGAGATCCAGAATATTGAAATTGAATAGAGATTTTAAGTTGTATATCATGCAAGAAGATGAGACTTTTGATAAGCTCTATGCACATTTCTCAAATATTGTCATTAGTTCGTAGAACTTGGGTAGGCCTATTAGCAAAGAAAAGAAAATTAAGAAGATTATTGCAATCATCTATATCCATTCCATGCCAAGGTTACTGTTATTGAATCAATGTATAAACCTATGAGCTTACAGTGAATGAATTAGTTAGTGATTTACAAGTCTTTGAATTTCATCACCTATTGCCAAAATAATATCAAACTACTACTCATAAAGGAAAGATCTTGGCCCTCAAGACCACTACGGGTCATAGTCTGAGTGAGAAATCTAAAGTCACTACTATTTATGATGATTTTAACCATGATGAGGAAGAAATGGCTTTGCTTGCTGATGCATAAAAATTGTAGCATTCAAAGTTCATGAATCGTTTATAGAAATATAAGTAAACTCTCAATATTGGTCTAAAGGGGAATCATGTGGTTTTTAAATTATTCAACAAAATTTTAAAAGCAAAAATAAAATCTAAACATTCTATCATAAAGTTTTGGATTGAAATCCTAATTTAATGAGAGCAAAATATAGATAGATTCAATAAATATTCAAGCATTTAGACATTTATCATTTTATGGGGAATTTATGGGATATATTAGCTAGTTGGTTATGCTTGCTAAATACTAAATAGATTATTAAAGATTTGAATTAAGATTATTGATTATCTCATTTTTGAATGAAAATATCCTAGGATAGTCTCGTTATCAATAATAAATCAATTAAAATCCCTAAGTGGGGTATGTTAAGTGATTTTATTATTAAATTTTGCTTCTTCTATAAGAGATTAATAAGCTATTTAATTGTCTTCTTTAGGTGGGGCTTGACAATTTAAACTACATTCATGGTGTCAAAAATATGTTCAAGAATTAAACTATTTGATAAATGGCTTTTCATCATAATTCTTATATAAATATTTGAAAGAGAGTTTATACACCAACTACACATGTGAACCAAATCAGTGATCATAGAGTAGTACTCCAAATCAAATTCAAATAATTAAATCTTAAATCCAACTTTCATATGTTAGGTTTCTAACAAAAATTTTACATCACTATTTTTTTGAAATAAATTTTATAGAATTCTTGAATAGAAAATAATACTTAATTTTGTAAAAGTATTTTATTAATTAATATTTCACAAGTGTAACAACATTACTATATCCCATTATAATTTCAGCCAAACATGCACAATTTAATAATAGCATTTAAAAATAACATATAAAGAATGGCTTAAAAGAATATATAATATATCTCAACAAAGTCTTCTTGAATTATTTCTTGAATAAGATCTACAACTATTTCATAAACTAAATTTGTTCAGCTCTCAAATGAGAAAAGAACCTTAAACTACTAAAAGAAAAACTAGAAACTAAACTAAGAATAGAGGGATGATTAAGGATTAAGGAATATGATTCATGCAATTGAATATGGGTCATATTTATAGGTTCAAGAAATCAACTTAGAGAGGTTGGTGTCGTAGCATACAATAGTTGACAATATAGCATGCATATAGATACACGCATTATACACTGCAGCCTGTAAAAGGTTAGTGCTAGTTGTACTCAGTCCAAAAGCACCATGACACTATTCTTTGTGACTTTTTTCCCTTATTTTCTTGTATCATTTGCAATGGAGTGGTCAAATATATTTCTCCAAGTATCGATCAATTTTATCTTTTTAAGATAAAATACCTGGAAAATAAAAAAATATACAAGTAATTTTGAAAAGATAGATTTGTATAAAATAATACTAAAATTAAATAAATACAAATATTTTTAATCATAAATCATGCATAAAATGATCGTATATTGAGTGTTTTTGAGTGTTTTTGAGCACTCATCACTTGCCCAAAGATTCACCAAATATTTTAGAAAGAAGAAACCCTTCTCTGGGACTACTGGAAAAGATACCTCAAGTTCAAAAGGCTCAAAATCTATAAAAGCTGATGAAGACTTAGATAATGAATCTAATAAACCTACAAAGGCCACTTGAACAAGATCAAATGTTTAGAATGTTGGCACATTGCATCTAATTGTTTCCAGAAAAATATGTATGAACAAGCATGCTCTAAAGGAAAAAGGTTACTATTTAAAATAGTACCATCAATGATTAGGAGGATGACACCAACTTTCGTGATTTCTTTTCTTCAAGCAATTTTTTTGATCCTCCAGTTACTACCACAAAACTTCAAAAGGCTATAACTAAAGCTGATGATGATGAAGCTGAGCAGGATGAATTACTCAATTCTAACAATGCACTTCTATTGGAGTATATTAAGTCTGATAAAGCTAAGAAAAATGCTTTAGATCGCCTTGATGAAAAAGAGTGCGAGAATAGCATGTTTAAGAAATGTCTTGAGAAGAGAAAATATTTTATTGATGATGTTCACCTTGATCTCACTAACAAGTATGAGATCATCCAAATGAAATTCTAATTTTCTTGTAATAATTAATGAAAATCATGAGAATGTAAAGAATTTTGAGTAACAATTGAAGTGTCATACTTTGGGTAAAGTTTCTTAATTATTTGTCAATCTTGTCCCACTGTTGATCAAAAAGGTGAAGTTTAAGAATTGAATAAGCAGATTATTGTTCTTGAAAGTCCAAAAGAATATATAGCTATCTTACTCTCTTACAAAAAATAGGAAGATGAGGTTGAGTAATTTCATGAGAGATTGGGGATTCTTAGTAATTCTACTACTTATCTTGAATCATTTCTTAAGAAAAATGAAGTGTTGGTTAAAGTGTTGAAAGATTAAATCAATATCAGTAAAAATAAATTAGCTCATTCTATAACTACTATTAACAAGAAGACGACTGGCTCTAAAAATATAAATGAAATTCTCAACAGTACAAAGACTATTAGTGATAAACATGGCATTGATTATAATAAAGGAGTTTCTATGTCTTCTAATGCTACTCCTAAGTTTGATAAATCAATCACTAAATATCCAAAATTCAAGACATCTACCAACATCCAAAAAGGTACGTGGTATCGCTTCAGTCAATTTCCTCTAACAAGGTGAACACTTCACCTAAAGCTAGTCCTTTCCATCGCTCTAGTGATGGTATATTGTCCTTACCTACTAATGACTTGCATAATTTAACATAATTTATCACTTCTCAACTTTAACTTTAGTCTAATTTTTATTGATTTTAGACTTCATTATTATTATTTAAATTTTATTGCACATTTGAAGAAAATAAAGATCCAAAATTTTAGAAGCATATTGTCTAAGGACTCTCAAATTTAAAATAATATTTATTTAAATTAATATGTATTTAAACCAAATTTAAATGAAGATTTCTCAATATATATATATATATATATATATATATATATATATATATATATATATATAAAGATGAAGGATGAGCTAGAATAGGATAGGACAGGTTCGTATGTATATATGCATGCATGTATGTATATATATAACAGGGAGAAGAGGGGAGAAATAAAATTAGAGAGAACGAAAATCGGAGAAGGGAGAATTGTGAAAAAAAGGGTAGAGAACTATGTAGAAAAAAGTAGATTGAAGCGCAATAGATTAACACGAAAGCAGATTCTTTTTATTAGTCAATTTTCTTCAATTCCTCTAAAAACATTATGGTAAATTCATTAATATTAAATTTTAATTTTAGTATGAACTAATGTTTATTTCTTCTAGGAAAAAGATATAATTTAATTTTGAACTACGCTTGATTTTCTATGTTAATTTGAATTATTTCTATTCATATTTGTCTTATTTATTTTGAGTTTAATGCTTCTAATTAACTAGCCATTAATTATATGATTTTAGTCTTGTAATTTACTATCAAAAGAGGGAATTATAGGATAGATCTGACATAGGTAAATATAGAGATCGAAAGACTTATATGTACTTGTGTAGTTGTAAAATCATTGGTCTTAATGCTTTCTTGTTTTATTAAATTGCATACTCTTCTATAAATTGATGAACAAGAATGTTTCCAATTGACTATCAAAAAAGGCTTTTGGATATTGTTTTGAGATTCCTAACAAACTAAAAGTATTAAATTCAATTAGTTATATGAGTTAGGCATAGTGAGGGATTAGGTGAAATCATTTTCCTAGAAATTTTCTTCCCAATAATTTGATCTTTGAACAATATTTTTCTTTTGTTTTATGCATTTTCATTAAATTATTTTTATTTTAAATTTCAATTACAACAACCTTAGTGATTTTTCTAGATAAAATTGAGATCAATATAATTTTGATACTTGTCAAAAGTAAGTTACCAATCTCTGTGTATGATACTGTGCACTTGCAGTTTTGCACCAATCAAGTTGAATATGCCATTTTCGGGGATTGATTTTTTCTTGTGTTTACTAATATTGATACAAAGTAATTGATGCGTACTTTCTCAAGTGTATGAACTGTTCAAGTAATAAAGTGTACAAAAGTACGGATATCGAACCCACAAGGAATGGCATTACTAAGTACCGAAATTGACTAATCCTAATTTTATTTGAAAACCGAATTGTTGAAATTTTTTAAGAAGAAAATTTAATTAAAAATAAATGCAAATAACACAATTAAATGTTGTTCACAAATGATTAAAAATGCTAAGGCATTTTATTTCGCTAAATCAATTCAATCCGATTTCAAGTCATGTTATATGAGAATCAAAGTTAAAATTGATGGTTGAAAAACCCAAATTTATCTAATACTCTCTCTCAAGTTATATTAGAATTACTTATCTATGAAAACAACTATATTTCTATGAAGATTTAATCACAAACAAGCACATTATGATTTATGGAATTTCTAGAATAACCACATACATCATGCATTAGGTCTCACACTCGCATTCAACATACGGTATTTATCACAAGAAGCATTCATTACACATCTCCTCTCGGTCTCAATATAATGCAACAAATCATCTAAATCTTGGCCAGAAATTTAAAAGCATTAAGCATGGAAATAAATACTCAACTTGAAAACAATGAATTCATATAATGATAACACAAGAAATCACATTTTCTTGATTTAACTACATCATAGCCTTAGCAAAAATAAATTAGTTCATAACGAAAATAAGAACAAACATTATCTCAATTGAATCCATGAGTAACAAATCTAAATAAATTGCAGAAAATAAAAGCTAAGGAGAAAAGATGAAAAACTCTTGAAGATGAAGACTTGGTAGCAACAATGGTGATAATCCTTCAAGCTTCTCCAAACTTTCTCATCAAAATTTCCTTCTCTCCTCCAAAAATGGCTCAAATCTACTCTCTCTATGGTGGCCTCTTTCTCCATCATATTGTATATATAGATCTAGGGTTTTGGGGGCAATTTTGGAACAAAATAACATAAAAAATGTGTTTTCGGACAAAACTCACTGGCGATGACATTATTCTCGCCGAGGCGAGATTTCTGGAAAAGTTACAATTTTGGTTCCGCTGATTATCATTGGCGGCGAGATGAATGTGGCCGGCGTCTATATGCATTTGGCCGGTGCCGAGATTATGTTAGCTGGCACCGAGATTACTTTGGCCGGTGGTGAGATGAATTTTCCAAAATCCGTGCTCTCGAGAAGATTTTCGAGGGCGGTGAGAATATTTTCGCCGGCTGCGGGATTTCTAAATTTTGAAACTTTGTTTTCTATTTATTTTCACTCAATCCCGATCATTGTACTTTGTCCAAAACTTCTCCAAAATCATGATTTTACCTGAAATTGAACTTTAAACACGAAATACCCGTGAAATGAAATTTGTGGATTAAATAATCAAATAAACACAATTTTCACACTAATATCAACATTTAAATCATAACAAAAATGCAATAATTTGAATCTTATCAGTAATCATGGTTTTAATTTAGAATTATCTTTTATTTCATTTTTATATTTATTTTTATTTTTCTCTAGGTGTGTTTTTGACGTTTGATGCACCATGCTAGAACTTGAAACATTATCCCTTTTGATTCAGAGATTGAAAGAACCTTTAAATCGCGAAGAAAGAAGAAATGACTAGCCATGGCTGAAAGAGAGCAGAATGTACCACCATGCACCTTGAAAAATTATGTTCGGCCAATTGTGAAAGACAATTACTCAAGTGTAAGACGCCAAACCATTAATGCAAAAACTTTTGAGCTCAAATTGGTGTTGATCAGCATGGTGCAGTAAGCCTAATTTAGCAAATTGCCACTTGATGAGCCCAATATTCATTTGGTGATGTTTTTGGAGATTTGTGACACTATATGAATGGTGTTACTAAAGACACCATTAGACTAAGATTGTTTCCTTTTTCATTGAGGGATAAAGCCAAAGGTTGGCTATAATCTCTACAATTGAGAAGCATCACTAGTTGGTAAGGCATGGCATAAAGATTTCTTGCTAAATTATTTCCACCTACAAAAATAGCCCAACTCATGAGATTGGTCAATTTAGACAAAAAGATTTTGAAACACTCTATAAAGCATGGGAAAGGTATAAAGATATGATCCAGTGTTTCCCTCAGCATGGATTACCAGATTGATTACTAGCTCAAATGTTTTATAATGGGTTAAATGGGCAAACAAGAACCATAGTTGATGCTGCTTCTAGTGGAACTTTGATGTCAAAGATAGCTAAGGGTGCTACTTCTCTTTTGGAATAAATGGCCTCAAACAACTATCAATGGCTAACTAAAAGATTCATAGCTAAGAAAGTTACTATGACTCATGAATTAGAGCCATTTGTTGCCCTTTCATTTCAAGTTTCCTCTCTATCTCATCATATTTTAGCCTTGAAAACCCAAAGAATACCACATAGTACAGAATATGTTGCAACTTCAAGTGTAACAGTTCTAATCAATGAAGAAAGTAAAGACCATGTTCAATACATCAATAATCAGAACTACAACTATCGTGGTAATCCTATGCAAAATTACTACCATCCAAGGCTTCAAAATCATAATAATTTTTCATATGGAAACACAAAGAATGTGATGCAACATCCTCCAGGTTTTGATAGTCAACCAAAGAATGTGATGTTACTTGAGGATGCCATGGTTTCCTTTGTTGAGGAGACCAAATCAAGGTTTAAAAAGAGTGATTCTTGAATGGATAACATTGAAACTCATTCAAGTAATATGGGAGTCACTATGAAAAATCTTGAAGTGAAAATTGGGTAACTAGCCACAACCATCAATGCTCAACAAAAAGGAACTTTTCCTAGCAATACAGAAGTGAATCCAAAGGAATAATGCAAGGTCATTACACTTATGAGTGAAAGAGAAATTGAGAGGTCACTTTTAAAGGAAAATAAGTCCACCCCTATAGCTCCAAACAATGGCCAAAGTAATAATAAAGTTGAAGAATAAGATATTGTTGATGATACACTAAGAAAGACTAACATTCCTCCATCAATTTCATTTCCAGACAATCCTCATATTCTCTCTACTCCATTTCTTTATCCTCAACATTTTCATAAACAAAAATTAGATAAGTAATTTTCCAAGTTTCTGGATATCTTTAAGAAAATTAACATAAATATTCTTTTTTAGATGCCTTGGAATTAATGCCAAATTATGCCAAATTTTTGAAGGACATCATTTCCAAAAAGAGAAGGTTGGAGGAGTTTGAAGCAGTGAAGCTTTCTGAAGAATGTAGTGCCATTCTTCAAAAGAAAATACCTCAAAAATTAAAAGATCCAGGGAGTTTCACTTTTCCTTGCACTATTGGAAATTCATTTTTTGATAAAGTTTTATGTGATCTTGGTGCTAGCATTAATCTTATGCCAATGTTTGTTTATAGGAAATTGGGACTTGGAGAGATGAAACAAACAACAATTTCTTTACAACTACCTGATTGATCCATCAAGTATCCACGTGGAATTATAGAAGATGTATTGGTAAAGGTGGATAAATTCATTTTTCCTGTTGATTTTGTGGTGTTAGATATGAATGAAGACCAAGATGTCCCACTAATTCTTGGCTGACCATTCATGGCTATGGAAAGAGCTTTAATGGATGTTCAAAAGGGTGAATTAACATTGAGAGTGAACAAGGAAGAGGTTACGTTCAACATCTATGAAGCCATGAGATTTCAAGAAGATCCAAGCACTTTCTTTCGAGTAGATATCATGGAACAATGTGAAATAGAAGCCTTGTAAGAAGATATGTCGAATGATCACCTAGAATGATGTATCACCACTTTTTCTCATGCTTATGATTTCACTAACTCTACTATTTGTGAATCTGATTTACCTTTTGTTAGTGAATAATTTCTCCATTATATATTTGTCTTGGAAGCATTGTTGGAGGTTATATCATGTAACATAAAAGTGGAGAGGCTGGAGCCAATGGTAGCAAAGATGGATTCTGTAATCTTTAAAGAAAAGGTAATAAGAGCTAAATTATTGCATTTTTGTTATGATTTAAATGTTAATATTTGTGTGAAAATTGTGTTTATTTGATTATTTAATCCACAAATGTCATTTCACGGGTATTTCGTGTTTAAAGTGCAATTTAAGGTAAAATCATGATTTTGGAGAAGTTTGGGACAAAGTACAATGATCGGGATTGAATGAAAATAAAAAGAAAACAAAGTTTCAAAATTTAGAAATCCTGCCACCGGCGAGAATCTTACCATGAGTACGGCGAAATTCTTCCCAAGGGCACGCATTTTGGCCAAATTAATCTTGCCGCCGACCAAAGTATTTTCGCCGCCAGCCAAAGTATTTTCGCCGCTGGCCAACATAATCTTTCCGCCGGCCACATTCATCTCGCCACAGGCAAAAATCAGCGAAACCAAAATTGTCATTTTTCTAGAAATCTCGCCGCAGCTAGAATAATGTCGCCGCCGACATGTTTCGCCCAAAAACACATTTTTTATGTTGTTTTGTTCCAAAATTGCCCCCAAAACCCTAGATCTATATATACAATATGATGGAGAAAGAGGCACCATGGCAGAGAGAGCAGATCTGAGCCATTTTTGGAGGAGAGAAAGCCATTTTGGAGGAGAGAATGCAATTTTGGAGAGAAAGTTTAGAGAAGCTTGAAGGATTATCACCATTGTTGCTACCAAGTCTTCATCTTTAAGAGTTTTTCATCTCTTCTCCTTAGCTTTTATTTTCTGCATTTTATTCAGATTTGTTATCCATAGATTCAATTGAGAATATGTTTGTTCTTATTTCCATTATGAACTAATTTATTTTTTTCTAAGGGTATGATATAGTTGAATCAAGAAAATATGATTTCTTGTGTTATCATTATATGAATTCATTGTTTTCAAGTTGAGTATTTATTTCTGTGCTTAATGTTTTTAAATTTCTGGCCAAGATTTAGATGATTTGTTGCATTATATTGAGACCGAGAGGAGATGTGTAATGAACGCTTCTTGTGATAAATACCATATGTTGAATGCGAGTGTGAGACCTAATGCATGATGTATGTGGTTATTCTAGAAATTCCATAAATCATAATGTGCTTGTTTGTGATTAAAATCTTCATAGAAATATAGTTGGTTTTCATAGATAAGTAATTCTAATATTACTTGAGAGAGAGTATTAGATAAATTTGGGTTTTTCAACCATCACTTTTAACTTTGATTCTCATATAACATGACTTGAAATCGGATTGAATTGATTTAGCGAAATCAAATGCCTTAGCATGGAACAATGTGAAATAGAAGCCTTGTAAGAATATATGTCGATCGATCACCTAGAATGATGTATCACCACTTTTTCTCATGCTTATGATTTCACTAACTCTACTATTTGTGAATCTGATTTACCTATTGTTAGTGAATAATTTCTCCACTATATATTTGTCTTGGAAGCATTATTGGAGGTTATATCATGTAACATAAAAGTGGAGAGGCTGGAGGCAATGGTAGCAAAGATGGATTCTGTAATCTTTAAAGAAATGGTTTAGCAAACTACAACTCCGAAGTTGAAGCAATTTCTTAATCTTCTTCACTATACATTCTTGGATGATAATTACACCTTTCTAGTGATTGTTGCGGAATCACATACACCTGAAAAAGATGAAAATTTACTATGTGTGTTAAGGAGCATAGAACAATATTGGGATGGACTATCTCTAACATAATAGGTATAAGTCCATCCATTTTCATGCATAAGATTCTAATGGAAGAACCTTACAAACCATCAATTGAGCCCCAAAGAAGATTAAATCCAGCAATGAAGGAAGTTGTGAGAGCTAAAATTTTGAGGCTATTCAATGCTGGAATTATTTATGCTATTTTAGACAGCTTATGGGTAAGTCTAGTGTATGTTGTACCAAAAAAGGGTGGGATGATGGTGATGAAAAATGAAAACAATGAGCTTATTTCTACAAGAAAGGTCACAGGTTGGCATGTATGTATAGATTATCACAAGTTTAACAAAACAACAAGGATCACTTTCCACTTCTATTCATTGATCAAATGTTAGATCAATTGGCTAGATGTCCCTATTATTGCTTCTTAGATCATTATTCGGGATATAATCACATTCATATACCCCTACAGAACATTTTCTTTTAGAAGGATGTCCTTTGGATTGTACAATGCCCCAATAATATTTCAACGTTGCATGATGGCTATTTTTTCTAATATGGTGGAAGATATAATGGAAATTTTCATGGATGAATTTTCAGTTGGAAAATCATGTCATCTCCCTATTGAATTGAAACATAAAGATTATTGGGATGTAAAGAAGTTTAATTTTGATTTGAAGGCCGTAGGGGAAAAATGACTTCTTCAATTGAATGAGATGGATGAGTTCCAGAACAATGCTTATGAAAATGCAAAGATCTACAAAGAACAGACAAAGAAGTGGCATGACAAATAGATTTTTAGGTGTGGATTTTCTCCCGAACAATAGGTTTTGCTTTTCAATTCACGACTAAAACTCTTCCCAAGCAAGTTAAGATCAAGATGGATAGTTCCTTATAAAATTGAAAATTTTCCACTTTTAGAGCAATAGACTTGAAGGATAAGGTAGGGAATATATTCAAAGTTAATTATTAGAGATTAAAGAACTATTATAGAGAACAAGTGGAGAGGAATTGTGTATTTATTCCTCTTCGAAATCCTAATTGATGAAGATTGAAAAGTATGGTTGTAGACTATAAAACAAGTGCTTATAGGAGGTAACTCATAAAAATTTCTTTTATTATTTCTTTTATTTAATTTTATTATTTGAATAATTTGGATTTTGATGCTAGTTTATTTTATAGGAATAAAAGCTAAAAATTATAAACTAATGTGGATCCACAATAAAACCAAGGAAGTTCCTTTCATTTCTTCTATCTCACTTTTAAATTACAATGAGGACATTGTTTAGTTTAAGTTTAGGAGTGTCAACTCTTATAGTCTTGAGTTTTTGAATTCTCTTATCAAGCATCTATTTGAGTATAATTAAATTCGATAGGACTATGAAATTTGTGATTAAGGATGGATTTGAGAAATGTTTTTCAAAATATGCTATTATGTTAGTTAGTTTTTTTGTGGGTACTTTGATTTAAATCTTTGTCCTTGAAAATAATTGAGCACATATACAATTTTTATTTACTCTATTTTGCCTATGAAGAGAATGATTTGAATTAACTAGGTCAGAAAAGTTCAACCTTCCTTTGCTCTAGAATCTGATGATAGATCTTTGAGGAAAAATTCTAGTTGTTACCAAATCATAGAGAAATAATCTAGGAATTTTTTTGTTACAACCAAAAAGCTTCCCAACCGTCCTAATCATCATGCCATCATCATATGGTGTAATTCCATAGTCAACCCCCTTGAGCCACATTTTACATAAACCTTTATTTAATTTGTTCTTTTAACTACATAAATCATTCCAATCCTAAGCCTGAAAAGCCATGAGCTTACCTTAAATTTTGAGAAAATACTTTGGTGAAAATTTACACTTCAAAAGAAAGTTAGTTCAAATTAAATAATTAACATTATGTTTGCTCTATTTGATCAAAGTGTGAAAAAAAATGAAGAGAGTGACATGCAAGAATCGAAAAAGGGTTCAAGTAATTGAAAATCAGAAAAGGCAATGAGTATCAAGATGCTAAAAAAAAGGAAAAAAGAAAAAAAAAGCATTCCACTTGTTGAGTATGGAAATAATATTGTCATTCAGTATGATCATATTACCAAGAAAAAGCTATAGTGTGAATCATGTGGATATTCTCTTTATTGTTTTTTTCTACCAAATATTTTCCCAGTTTTCTTTTAATTTCCATATCCATTTCTTTCTTAGCCCTCACCCTGTGTATTGTCATTACAACCTTGATTAAAGACCTTTTGATCTTTGATTTTGGTATTTGATTACATTAGTGGGGATGACTTATGAAAATTGGACTTATGGAGTTACGTGTTTAGAGAACTCTTCTGATTTCAATTATTCTACTTTTATCTAAATTTTCTGATGGTTTGGAGTAAAATTGACTATTTCACATACATAATCAAGGACCTATATTTAGGTTGAAGTAAATTCTTAACTCTTATTTGACAAATTACTGAATTTTGATTGTTTTCTTACTATCTTCAATGTAAAAAGAGTAAGTTATTAGCGATGAAATCTAAATTCATATCATGTCTTTGTAAGTGATGGTAATTCTCGATGGGGACTAGTTGATATTGTCTATAATTCTCTTTTATTTTATTTTCTTTTTGTTTAAGGACAAACAAAGTTTTAAGTTTGGGGGTCTTTGATGACTTCCATAATTTGACATAATTGATCACTTCTCAACTCTAACTTTAGTCTAATTTTTATTGAATTTAGACTTCATTATTTTTATTTAAATTTTATTACAGATTTGAATAAAATGAATATCCAAAATTTTAGAAGCATATTGTCTAATTACTCTCAAATTAAAAAAAAAGATTTATTTAAATCAAATTTAAATGAAGATTTCTCAATATATATATAAGAAACATGGGAGACTGATATATATATATATATATATATATATATATATATATATATATATATATATATATATATATATATATATATGTGTGTGTGTGTGTGTGTGTGTGTGATATAGGAAACGGGGAGAAGAAGGGAGATATAAAATAAAAAAGAACGAAAACCAGAGAAGGGAGAAATGCTCAGAAAAAAAATAAAAATAAACAAAAGTAGATTGGAGTGCAATAGATTAACTCGAAAGCATGAACTAAGTTTTATTTATTCTAGGAAAAAAATTTAATTTAAGTCCGAACTATGCTTGATTTTCTATGTTAATTTGAATTACTTCTCTTCATGTTTGTCTTATTTATTATGAGTTTAATGCTTCTAATTAACTACTCATAATTAGATGATTTTAGTCTTGTGATTTACTTTTGAAAAAGGGAATTATAGGATAGAACTGGACTATTTTGGCATAGGTAAAAATAGAGATCGAAAAACTTGTATGAACCTATGTAGTCTTAAAATCATTAGTCTTAATGCTTTCTTGCTTTATTAAATTACATGCTCTTGTCTTAATTTATGAACAAGAATGTTTCCAATTGACTATCAAAAGAGGCTTTTAGATATTATTTTGGAGATTGCTAACAAACAGAAAGAATTAAATTCAATTAGCTTGATGAGTAAGGCATAGTGAGGGATTAGATGAAATCGATTTCCTAAAAGTTTTTTTCCCATTCATTTGATCTTTGAACAATATCTTTATTTTCTTTTGCCCATTTTCATTAAATTAATTTTAATTTAAATTAGAATTACAACAACCTTAGTGATTATTCTATATAAAATTGAGATTAGTATAATTTTGGGATTTGTCAAAAATAATTTACCAATCCTTGAAGACGATACCCTTCTTATCACTTTATTATAAAACTATGATACTATGCACTTGTAGTTTTGCACTTATCACCTATTATTACTCCTTCCTGTCAACATTGTGGTGAATATATGCCTTTGAGACTGCATTGTGACAAATTGACTTCTAATCATTGAGAAATTATTTGTATTTCATGCATTGTTGATTTGTATGTCTGTAAGAATCTATAGATTAAACTTTAATGTCTATTGAGGCCAAATCCTAGGTGCTACTCAAATTGAGAGAGGATTTAGACCATCTTTGGATTTTCTGAACTTTTCAAGCCATCACTAATTATTTATGTTCTTAATTACCCCTCTTTGAGCTTTATGCTAACCCTTCTTTTCATCGAACTTGTATATTAACTTAGCCCAAATGATTAATCCCTCTTACCTTGTACACCCTTAGTTGATTTCTATTACATTATTTGTTGAACTTGTTTGTTTTAGGAATATGTGATTTACTTTCTTTGGTTAAAATGTAAGAAAAATAATAATAATAATAATAATAATAATAATAATAATAATAATAATAATAATAATAATAATAATAATAATAATAATAATAATAATAATAATAATTGAAAGTTGGGAAGTTGAGAGAAAAAGAACCTAAATTAGGGGGTTTAATACTTGCAGATGTGAGCTCTTTGGTTTATTGTATGTATTTGGTTAGCTAAAGGTGTGTTTGAGCCTAAAAATTTTCTATCTCTACTACCTGTACCTTAGCCTATTATTACAAGCTTTGAAAGACCTATTGATTTCAATATAAGTTGGTATTTACATTAGTGGAGAGAGAGGCTAAATGTGGACTTATGAATATGCTATTTGAGAATGTTTTTTAAATTGCATGGTTCACATAAACATATCTTGATGACATATAGAGTAAACAAGTTTAGCATAACACATAAAAGGCATGTCATCAAAAACTTTAGTTATACCCTTATATGAATGCATTATAGATTGATAGCCTTTTGGATATTATCGTTAAGTGTATTGGTTAATCTAGCTAACATATTGGTCTTGAGAAATCCACCCTATCATGGTAGGTCACTAGACCCCTTTCCAAGGCACCTCGCCAAGCACTCCAAGGAAAGGGTTGTAAAAGTCTATGGTGAGGTGAACCTATTCCTATATATTTACTCCCCAGTACCTATTTTTCACACATTAGAATTATTTCCTTCTTTTACAACTTTATTATATACCTACCTTCTATTTCTTACCTAAAATGTCCCCTAGATGTACCAAGAGCTCTATAAAGTCAAAGCAGCTAGAGCCTGACAATCCCTCTAACAATGCACCCATTCTTGGTGAGCATCCTAGAAATATCCATGACTTTCCTAAGATCGAGGAACGGTTTGTTTACTTCTCTTGGATTTCTCTTTATTCTCTAAATTATTCGTATAATGAAAAGTTTGTTAGGGATTTTTATGCTGCCTTACCTCGTATTTTTACTACTAGTTTCTCTACCTCTTTTTTTTCTTAGAGGACATAAAGTTACTTTTACTTTAGATGATATTATTAATTTTCTATATCTTCCTAATGTACCATTACGTTCTTTTCCTATCATTCCTTTTGAGTTAAAAATATTGCTTCAGCCTATCTTTCTTCTTATTTTGATATAGTGTATTCTTGCAACATTATTGAGATGGTGAATGATGAGTGCTTAAAAGCACTAAATATAACATTATTTTATACACTCTAAATGTCAAAATAGATTTGTAGTTGCATGATTTTGTCATCTTTTTAGAAGCATGAAAGTGTTTTGTTGTTTTTAGTTATTTTTAGCTTAAAAATAATTTAACAAATCAACACTCAAAGAATAGTACCCGAAAGCACTCCATAGTGACATTAAGCATAAAAGACTAGCATTTGTAAGCCCTACATATGTTCCAAACCAATGTAAGAGGTTAAAATGAAGAGTTTCTAAAAGCATAGCAACATTCATGCCATGGAAATCATTTTTGCTTGATCTAGCACAAGACTAGTGGGTTGAGCTTCAGACTCGTTATAGGCTAGCTTATTTTGTGCCATAGAATAAATTTATGCTAGAGTACTTGACTTAAGGATCCACATTTTCCTCCTTTTTATAGGATTTTCTAACCTATAAATAGGATCACTCCTCACAGTAAGCAACATCCCTCAGTTGATTCCTCCACCCTCAATTCTTTCTAATTTCTTGTTTCCAAGTTTTTCTTATTTTTCTTTTCATAGTTTTAAAGTTCTTCTATCAACTTTGAGATTACAAAAATTTTAGTTTCTGTAGTAGTTTTCTTTCAATTCAGTAAACAATGCTGGCAATTCTATTTAGAGGTTTACAGATATTGAAATGATAGTAAATTTCTATACTTGAAATGATACACTTGAGGTATAATTTAAATGTACTCTTTTATTTTTAGATCAATTTTATGTATTGTTTTGAATGCTATGTTTAATTTATTGACAATTTATTAAATTAAATTTATTTATCTAAATTTATTATGTGATATTAGTAATATTGTTATGCTTGTAAAATACTAAAGTAAATATTTTTATAAAATAAATTAAGTTTTATTTCTTCATTAAGATTTATAGGAAGTTTGTTAAAGAAAAGTATATTGATGCAGTATTTTTGGTAATAAACATGAGAGTAAAATTTATGATTCAATTATCTGAATCTGATTTAGAGTCCACTCTTTTATTTGAATTTGATTCTTTAGATCTTTAAAGAATGCGTTCAAAGAATTTTCACAAAGATTTAATATTGAAAAATACATTGACGACATATTTTTAAATCTATTATGAAAAATGTCATCAATATATTTTTCAATAATAAATATTTGTGAAAAATCTTTGCAATAGAATTATCTAATGATCAAAATAATAAAATCCAAAATTGAACAGTTGACTCTAAAATAGATTCAGATAATTAAATCTTAAATCTAATTCTCATGTGTATTATGAAAAATATTACGTCAATACTTTTTCTGTTAGCCAGCTCCGTATAATTCTTGATAAAGAAATAAAACTTAATTTATTTTATAGAAATGTTTACCTGCTTTAATATTTTATAGGCATAACAACATTACCAATACCCATATTACTTTGAGTCAAACATTTTTAAATTAATAAATGATCAATAAATTAAGCATAGTATTCATAACAACATATAAAATTAATCTACAAAATAATATAATATGTTTAACTTGCAGCTCAAATGTAACCTTTGAGTACATAAGTTCAATATCGTTAATGTATCTAATAAACCTCCAAATAGAATTACTAAGACTGTTTATTGAATTGAAAAAAAATTACAAAAAATGAACTATGTTTAACTCTCAAAGTTGAGAGAGGAGCTTTAAAACTAAGAAAAGCTTTGATAGGTAAAGAGAGAATCGAGAGCAAAGGGATAAGTTAGGGATCATTTTTACATTTAGGGTTTATATAGGGTTAGAAAATGCTACAGAAGAGAGAAATTTATGGATCCAATAGTCGGGTTTCATGGCATACATTTATTCTGCATCGCGACATGAGCTAGCCTATAATACATCTAAAACCCATTCTACAAGTCTCATGGTGCATAGCATTAAAACCTTTGCCTCGTCACGCTTATTACTATGCTTTTAGAAAACAAAACTATATTTCACCTCTTACATTGGTTTAGAGAATATGTATGGCTTACATATGTTAGTCTTGAATCTTTATAGTAGCCAATGAGTACTTCCAGTCACTATTCTTTAAGCATTTATCAGTTGAATCATTTTGAAGCTAAAAGCACTTAAAACAACAAAAAATATACTCATTTTGAAAAGATAGGTTTGTTGAAATGATGATAAAATTATGTAAATGTAAATCTATTTTAACATTTAAAGTGCACAAAATCATGTTATATTTAGTGTTTTTCAAGCACTTATTATAACCTCCAACTAGCTTCGTACTAGTCTCTAGGAAGAAAAGAAAAAAACTAAAAGTAAAAACTAAAATAAATTAAATTATCCTAAATAATTTATGTAGATTAACACGGTTGCATTTTGCATGTAAAACAAGCCTTTAAACCCTTAAGTTTCTCTACTAGATGAGTTTTGGTCTCGTAGTGGTTTTTAGATATGATACCCACAAAAATCATACTAAAGTACAAAAATTTAGATATAACAATAATAAAAAAATAACACAAACAAATGAAAAACTAAAATTTTAACAAAGTGAAAAATTAAAATGAAAAAGATAATAAAACAAAATAGAACAACAAAACTTCTTATGCTTTTAATCACTTTTAAGTTCACAAATAAAATATAAAGCATAAGTTAATTTAACATTTTAAGCATTCAAAGTTTATTATAATAATTAGTTGAAAATGACTTTCACATCCACATAAAAAATGTATCAATATTAATTTTCCCAATTTATTATTCAGAATCCAAATCTAACCTCACAAGTCATCATCTCAATATCACACTAATTCTATTTGTTCAAGCACTCATTCAAAGGTATATGCGAATAGAAGTTATGTAAAAAAATGAACTAATTAGTTTGCATATGTTTAAAGACAAAAAGGCTCGAACTAGTACATAACATTAATCTCATCAAACAAATCGAATGAAATGATTTGCAAAGAAATCAAATAGTATCCTTGTGCATCCATTAAAATTATCAAATACATTTTTTAAGTTATATGCCTTTAAGAGATGAAGAAAATGCATTGACTTTTTTGGGATTTATTTCCTATTTTTCTTATGTTTAGCCATTTCTCATAACTTTGTTGGATTTTTTTTAAATCATAATATTTTAATTTATACTATTTATTTTTCCTTCTTTTTCTTATTTATCTTACTCTCTTTCTTTTTTAGATATTTTTTTAGAGAGATGAGCCATTGCAATTTGTACATATTTTTGTATGATATAATGAGTGGTTAATATTTTCCTTTTCTTTTGTATTGTCTTAGGTAACACCATATATAGCTTTTTTAGAAGTCATGCAAAAATGAAGGCGGAAATATACTTTCAATTTTTACTTATTTCATTCAATTTTAACAACAATATATATATATATATATATGACACTTTATTAGATGTAAATTTTTTAGCATTTAATACAAAATCTATAGACATCATCCAACAATTTGAATTGATAAGAATAGTGAAAAAAGTAAAAAAATATTATCACTCAGAATTGAAAGATAGACTCAAATTATTCTCATAAGATAGTCTTCATTATTTGATTTCTAAACACCAATTTTGTGTATATAGGAATTTCAACATTTTATCATGAAAAATAATTATGACAAAAACTAACTAATTATCATATTACTCTATGACATATTCAAGAAATTAATTAAAAGTTTAAAAATTAAAAGGTATGATAATTTTACAAGAAATTTTTAAATTTAAACCTAAAATTTCTAAACTAATAAAAACAAACAAATGAAAGATAAAATATGATCATATGTTTAATAAAAATATAAAATTGCCCAAATATATGTAATATCACTTTTCACCCAAACTTAGAGCTTACATTGCACTCAATGTAACAATTTTAAATTAAAGATAAAACATAAGGAAGAGAAAAGTTACCCATGTGGTGAACGTGCCCAAATATTGATGTGAAAATTGGAGGTGCATCCATCATGGCAAATATTTTAATCAAACAAACAGATTGTTGTGTACTTCTTACATATATCAACAAATTGTTATAAATTTAATAGCTCTAAATATAATAAATATTTTTCATATGATAGGAAACAAAACAAAAATAAAATCCAATCCAAAAATAAAAAGCAATCAAATTAAAGTAAAGAAAATAATATTTCCTAAAATGATGGGTTGTATCTTATCTAGTGCTTAATTTAACGTCTTAGCAAGACTCTTTTTGGGGAAATTTTCATTTATAGGATTTAAATCATTCAATGTCCCCCTCATCATTGAGTTTGTGTATGTATATGCTTGAAAATGTATAGTCTTTGTGACAAGATTATTGTTAATAAACTCCCTTAATGGACACTAAAACCTATTTTCGTATTGCCTATCAATAAATACATTGTGTTCCCTATCAATTTTCAATTTTCAAGGTTTCTTTCATATTTGCAAGAATAAAATGTACATGTAAGACAAGTTTGTCTACCTATACAATTAAATCATATACAATACCCTTGGGATATGTTTGAGATTTATTTGCTAATTATAAGGACATGGTTGTGCGTACTAAATCATCCACTCCTAGCTACAATTATAATGAATATGGCATTAAGTAACACTTACACCTATATCTAGCATAGTATTTAACTCCTTTTTATCCCTAATCGTGATATTGACATTAAAATTTCGAGGATTTTTGGAGGTAACTTTTGAATTACTTTTGTTTGGCATTAAGTAACACTTAGTTTTTTATTTTATTTTTGAGGATGGATTAGGCCCATTCGACAACTAAATAAGCCCATTAGTCTTTTATCTCTTGAATTGGTGCCTAGTGTTTTCTTAGGGGATAGAAGTGGTGCCTAGGGTTTTATTTAGGGAAGTGGCATTTAGGGTTTTGTGCTTAATGAAAAGGATATTTCAGAAAGCTTTTGCTTTTCCTTCTTATGTTCTTGATTGAATACTTGAATTTGACTTATCAAAAGGAGTGATTATTCTTTGTGGTGTCTAAAGATTGGGGTTTTAAGGACTTTGTTTCCTTAGGGTTCTAATTTGATCATTTTCAACACGTTCTTAGCAATTCAATCGTTCTTATTCCTTTGAGTTTGTGCGTTCCTAAGGTTATTCTCCTAGAGGGTCCATATTATTTGGTATCAGAGCCTTGGTTGTTTAAAACATTTTATCTATCTTCATCTATCTTTGTTTTGAATTCTACATTTTTTTAAAATCATCCTTTGATTGTTTTCTGTGTTCTTGAGTCACAAATCACAAAAACAAAAAACAAATTCAATTTCGTTGTTGTTGTTTTCATCTTTGGATTTCATTTCATAGTTTTCTTTGAATTCTTCATATCTTTTCCTTGTTCTTTATTTATGTGTTAAATCTATCTTTGTTCTTAAAAAAAGATAAAAAAAGAAGAGGGTTGTTATTCAGTTTCAAATTTTGTTTTGATAAATCAAAGCTACAACTTAAATGGTAAAAAAATTTGACTCGGGTAAAAACAAAAACGACTATTATAACATATCAAATCAAAGCTCGTTTGGATTACTAGTAACATAATTGGGCTGCACTTTCGTCTCTCAATTTTTGAGTCCAAATTTCACCGTTTACACCACTAACCGGGTGACTAAAGTTTTATCACATCAGTTTGCATTGTTTTTGGTTTTCGTTCATTAAGGATGCAAATTTGTTTTTGTGAATTTCTATTGAGAGCAACAACAGTTGTCTAAACAAAAAAAAGGAAAGAAAAAAAAGAGGAAAAGGAGAACAAAGTAGAAGATTGTTCAATAATCTAATTCTTGTTTTCCTGATAAGTTTTCTTCTTCTTTAGTTCTTACTACCAAAGACTGATTTTTAAAAAAAGGGAATCATAGTTGATCAAGAGTCTTTTTTTATAGTCCTCTTTGGTGAAGAGTCTTTCCTTAGAGTCCTCTTGGGTCAAGAGTCTTTCTTTAGAATCCTCTTTGGTCAAGAGTCTTTCTTTAGAGTCATCTTTGATCAAGAGCTTTTCTTTAGGGTCCTCTTTGGTCAAGAGCCTTTCTTTAGAGTCCTCTTTGGAATTTCCTTTTGTCATACTTTGCCATTAAATTTTAGAATTCTGAATTTTGAGATTGTTACCAATAAAATGGTTACTTTTTGAGATTAGTTGGATTATTTGATTTTGTTAAGAACACAAATGAGGTTGGTATGAGCTTTGAGTAGTAACAAAAGAGAAAAAATATTGTAAAAAAAGATGAAAATAGTGTAAAAAAAGAGAGTGATAACAATCTTATTTGAGAGCCACACGTGAAGGAGTGCATGGGTTATCTCATTTTATTATACAGGTTCACAACATGAGTAAGGAAGGAGGAGAACCACAAGAGGTTGACTTGAAATTCTTCATCAAATCAGTTAATGACCAATTTAAGAGGCTGAATTCAAGGTTGAATGAGTAAGAATCCTCTTCCGATTAGAATACATGGGTTAGACAAAGAATAAATTGATTCCAATGAGGAAGAGAGAGCAAGTTATAAATGGGACAAAAGGTTATGGTTGAACGGACAAATGGAGAAATTGAAAGTGTCATTTCTAGTGTTGAAGTGGAAGAACATATGCATGGAGATTCACTTGTCACAAGGAGAGTACTGAATATACCACCTAAGGATGAAGGAGATGAGAAGCACCGTGATCATATTTTCCACACAAGATGCCATGTAAAGGATAAGGTATGCACATTAATTATTGATAGTGGGAGCTGCATTAATGTTTCCAGTACCATGTTAGTAGACAAGGTAGAGCGCTATGACAAGATGATTTTAAGAGAGTTTATCACCTTGGTCATAGACAAGGTAGAGAACTCAATCTTAAGATTCAACGTCATTAGCTGATCACCTTGGTCAGGAACCAGGTAGAACACTCTAATAAAATAATGATAAAAGAATTGATCACTTTGGTGACAAACCAAGAAGAGCCCTTTCCCTAACCTTTTTATGCCATAAACTGGTCACCTTAGTCATGGACTAAGTAGATCGTTGATGAGCAGAATCGTGATCGCCAAATACTTGGATGAATGAAAACCGGCATCGCCGATCCTGCCAATACTTTGGTTTTATATTTATAAAACTCTCGCAAGTGCACGAATCATTTCGTAGAAAATGATAAGTATACTCCCAAGGTCGATCTAAGGAAGGAATGTATGTGGTTTTTAATTTATTATTCAAAATCTTAAAAAAAATTAAATCCTAAACATCCTGTCACGATATTTTGGGTTTTGTGTTTTTAATCTAATAACAAAAAAATAAACATAGATTCAATAAACATTCATGCAAATTTTATCTTTTATAATGGTGGAGTATTTATGGATATAATAACTAAGTTAATTATGCTTGCTCGTATTATTTAGGTTATTAAAGATATGAATTGATATTTATTGATTCTCCTTTTTGTATTTAATACCACCTTTGGTGGAGTTAGATATTCTTTGTTAACTAAACAAATCAATTAACACCTATGGGTGGGGTTGATAACTAATTTGGTTAATTAAATTAATTCCTTTTTCTAAGAGATTGAAAATGAACCATTTAAATGCCACCTTTGGTGGGGTTAGACAGTTTAAACTTTATTCAAGGTGTCCAAATTAAACCTAAGAATTTAGTTATCCAACTACTAACTTTCAAATTTTAAAACCACTACTGAGAACGTGTTGTCAATACATTTTCGCATAATAATTCTTATAAAAACTTTTGAAATAGAGCTTCACTCTAACTACCGGGCGATTGTACCATCAAATAAAAGAAAGACTACTCTAAATCGCATCGATAACTAAACCTTAAAATCTAATTTTCAGATTTAAGTTTGTAGTGAAAAAATAATATATTTCTCTAACATTCTTAATATAAAATCTTGAATAAAAATAAAATCAATTCATTTTAGAGATTTTTACCTATTTAATATTTCGCAAAGATAACAACGTTATTATTATATCATGTTTACAACAAATGAACAGCTTAAATTTAATCACGTATTATTAAATATAACATGTAAGAATAAAGCATAAAATATAACTGCAAAGAAAATAAAATCCTTACAGTACTTCGATGCCATTTCCATTGCTAGAAAACTTCCAAACGGAATTTGCACTCCCATTTATTGAATCAAAAAGCTAATAAATTACAAAAAGACATAACTAGTTCTTCCCAAAAAGGGAAGAACTCTAAAACTAAGAGAAACTAGCTAAAACATAAGAGAAACTAGCTAAAACTTAAGAAAAACTAAAAAAAAAGAGTAAAAACTAAGAAATGGAGAGAAAGAAAGAAGAGAGAAGTGTGTTTTGAGGTTTGTTTTTAAGTGAAGGGAAGGGGGTATTTATAGGTAAGGTTGGAGAGAAAAAATGAGTAAAAAAATGTTAAAAAAATAGTTAAAAAATGAAAAACGTGTAATGGAAATGCAGAGTCATCAATGACGCGCAAGATGACGTCACAAGGCCGCACGTGGAAAATGGGGCTAAACGTCATTGGGCGCGCGAGGGGCTGTTTCAAGGCCATGGCCCATTACAGCGATGAACAAGATCATACGCGGCAATTGTAGGCGCGGATGAATAAGAGTGCGCAGCTCTGTTTCTGCGGATGGTAGTAGCCACGCGCCAGCCGGCGCTGGCCAAGCGCCACAAGGCGTATGGACCGCTCCCCCCGATTTTCTCCTTTTTGGACATTTTTGACTTTTTTCGACCCATTTTGTCCAATTTTTCCATATTTGTTGACCTTTTCCCACTTATTTATTAATATATTTGTGATGTATTGCTTCAAGTATTCCTCTTTGAGTCTTTAAATTGCGTTTTTAAGCCAAAATACCTGAAAAACAATAAAAATACCCGTGATTCCGAAAAAGACAAATTTATATAAATATATGATAAAACATATAAATATATATATTTTTAATCAATTAATGTACATAAAATCATGGTTATTTTAGTGCTTTTTGAGCACTCATCAATATACAATATAACCTTCTCAAAATAAGTTTCATTAACAAAGTGCGCTAGATTACAAAGGACATGCTCGCACCCATATAGAATGAAAAAGGCATCGAGCCTTTGTAAAAAAGAAATAATACATAATAAAAGGCCTCGTGCTCGAGCCTAGCAAATAACTAAGGATCCCAGCTCTATTTCCACCTTGGATTCACCGTCACTCTCATCTTGAGTTTGAATAGTCAAGTATGGTGGTGTATATAGGATGTTGAGGATCTAATAGTATTATTATCTGAGGCTCTTGTTTATGGATTCTTTCATAAGGAAGTCCATGTCTAAGTTATACCTAATCTCATCACTTGAGGAGAGCTATTTGGTCATAGCATTGAGCTCGTACCTTGGTTTCTCTTGTTCCCTAGAAAATGTGTCTTTAGTGTCATTAAGCTTATGATTATAAGTTTTAACCTCAGCCTTGAGTTTTCTTGGGGCCTCCTCGAGCACCTCCAAGTGCCTCGAATTCTTATTCAGCTCTTGTATACCCTTGGCTAGTTTTTCCTCATTGTCGAGGGCCTTGCCCTCCCACTTGTTAGTTTTGGCCAATAGCATAATATTCTTATGCCTAAGTAGAGGTGTGGCTCTGCTTCTCCACTACGAGGTCATACTTCAAATTTTAATCATACTTTTATAATAGAAGAGAGAAAGGGAGAGATAAGGTTTTTCAACTAAACAAATTGTGCTAACCAACATTCTGAAAAAGTAGGCCAAGAAATAGCAACCATGATAGGCCCAACCTCCACCATTCTATTCGATGACTTTTTCCAAGTGGGCTTCTTACTTGCGTTGGTGTTTAAACCACCAACATTCTTTGAGCTCTCAATCACACTTACATACTCCTCAACCTGAGAGACTGAAGGAAAAATAGACAATGACGAAGACGCTTCCAATGGCCATGAAGGTGAAGCCATAATCGGGTTTTGAATGAGACATAATCCAATTAGGGTTTCGAAGCCAGAAGGAAATAGGGAGATTTTAAATAAACATAAATATTGAATGGGTATCCACCTCGCGTGATTGTGAAAAAAGGAAGAAAAACAAGATAGGGGAAAAGAAAAAAAGGAGAGGTAAATAAATTGAGTAAGAAAAAGAAAAAGAATTGATAGAAAAATTTAGTACGTTGTAAAAGAGAAAAATTAAATTAAATTAAATTAAATTAATATAGAAATAAAAAAATTATAAATTAATTTTTGTATTATATTATTTGATTTTTGTTTTAAAAAGATTAAAAAATCTATTATTTTAATTAAATAACGGTCATTTAATAATTGTAATAATATACATTTGTTCATATTTAAGTAATTTTTGTAGTTTAACTTATGGTCATTATTACTGATAAAAATTGAGGTTATATGTATATACTATTGTATTAGTTTTTAGTAAACCGTGATCAAAGCACTATGGTCTTGATTTTTTTAAAAATCAAAGTTAAATTTTCGAGATCAAAAATCATTATTTTGATAGTGCATGTAGGGAAGGTTAATTTCAATATATTTTCCCTAATTAAGTTCTTCTCTTGGTTTAAGAGTTAAACAAGATTTAAGTTTTATTGTTTATATTATAAATAGTTTAGATTAGGTTACCACAATAAGTGATAGTCATAAAAAGATTATTTAGATAATAGAGTTGAGGTATTAATTTTAATTGTATTCTAATTATAGGTTTAATTGTATATATTATTCTAAACGTTATATTTAATATATTAATTATTTATTAAATTGAGTATGTTTGCAATGAGATTTTAGTTAAGCTATTATGCTTGTATAATATTGAAATAGTTGAATGTTTTAATTATTATTAAGTATATATTATTTTTTAATCAAAAATTTTATAAAATTTATATGAACTTTGGTTTGAGAAATTTAGATTCAATGTTTTTTTATTTTAGATTTCATTATTTGGATATGAGTTGTAATATATTTCAAAACATTTATAGGATTTGTTATTGGAAAATATTTTTAACTTCTTAGACACGATCGAATGCCAAAATTAAATAATTTTTTAATTTATTTAAAAAGAAGCATATTTTAATTAAAATTAACCGAGGGACCTACCAAAAAACATTTGCATATTTTAATTAATAAGAGATAGTAGACCAAACCAAAGGTGTTATTTAATGTACAATAAAGAATCGATAAAGTTGGGTTTATATTTTATTAACCCAATTGATTTTACCAAACATAATGGATTAGTCAAATATCTCATTAATTCTCCATTGATAAATGAATTACAAGTTCGTCTATTCTTTCTGTAAACATATCTATATTTTATCTTTTTTATTTTATTTTATGTAATTAGTTTAAACCCTTTTTCATCAAAATTTTATGCTAGGATGTTTAGGTTTATTTTTGTTTTTAAGAATTTTATTGATTTATTTAAAAATCACATAATTTCTCTTTAGATCGACCTTGAAAATATACTTATTATTTCTTGGAAAGTAATTCATGCAGCTACGAGCTATTTTAAAATACAAAATTTGTGCATCAACTGATCACATTAGTATATGCTATGGGAATTTAGAGGAAAGCCAGATTAGTGTGTTGAATCATAGTTATTGCGAAGGCAATAAGCGAGAGTAGTATAGGTAGTTAAGGTTGGTGTCACAATTAATAAAGGTATTCGCATTTATATTTTATTTCAAGTTGTATTAGTTTATTATGTTTAGGGGATTATTTTCTAAGTGGTTGTCATAAGTAATCCAAAGATTTTATCACATAGACAAGGGCTCTAAATGTGATTATCTCGTTATATCATTGTGTTATTGTGTTACATATAATCTATATTTGTGTTACTACAATATGAGTCTCTCTCGTGTATATCCTAACATAAGAGACTTTGATACTAATTGGAAAACCTCATTGCCTTTTTGTTATTGCATGCTTTATTTTTTATCTTCTTATTTTTCATATCTATATTTATTTGATTATTTTACCTGTTATATTAAATTAATCTGCTTGCATTCTAATTTAATTTAATATACTTTTGTTTTATTTCTACTTTCTATATTTTCTACGGCTTATAAGTTTGGTATGAATCTATAAGGAGTCTTTATATCTTTACCCTAGTTGTTCATCGGGTGTTAGACTCTCTAGTGTTACTCCTACTACACTAGAGTCTTAATTCTATATTTCTACCCCTTTCGAGGAACTCTTTCATACAACAAATACCTTAAGATCTTGTGGAGTAAAAATATGAAAGTGTGAGTTAGTTGTTCATTTGATCTTTTTCAATATTTTTGAATTTGACATCATACTTGGCATGGATTGGTTGTCCACCCATCATACTAATGTTAAATGCTATAATAAGGAGATAGCGTTCAAAGCTTCTCTAGGAACCAATTTTTTCTTCATTGGCTCTAAGATATACCAACCATTCCAGTTAATATATGTGATGTGAGCGTAGATATCTCTTAAGAAATTATGTATAGGCTACTAGGCTTGTGTTGTAAGTACTAACCATCAACAATATAAGATTGAGGATGTCCATGTGGGAAAGGATTATGCAAAGGTGTTTCTTGAAGACTTGTTTGAACTTCCTCCAGATCATGAAATTGAGTTTGAGATTGATCTACTTACCAGTACTGCCCAATATCTAAGATGCCTGATAGGATGACACTTATGGAATGGAAGGAACTCAAAGAAAAATTAGAAAAGTTACTTGCTAAGGGTTTCATTTACCCTAGTGTTTCTCCTTAAGGGAACCAGTTCATTCTGTAAAGAAAAAGGATGGGACGATGAGACTTTGTATTGATAATACAGAATTGTACCAAGGGATTGAGAAGAGCAAGTATCGTCTCCAAAGAATTTAGGACTTTTTTGACCAACTTCAAGGTGCAAGTGTATTCTCCAATAATGACTTGCACTGAAGGTATCATATATTAAAGTTCAAGAAGCATAATGTTTTAAAGATAGCTTTTCGAACAAGGCACGAGATTATATGTTTTTGGTCATTCCATTTGAACTAATTAACTAATACCCCTGTTGCCTTTATGCATCTCATAAATAGTCTTCAATCAGTATTTGGAAACGTTTGTAATTGTCTTCACACATGGCTATCATGTATTATGAAAGAGCTAAGAGAAGCATAAGGGACACTTGCAAAAGGTACTTGAAGTACTAAAGGAGAAACAATTGTATGCAAAGCTCAATAAATGCAACTTTTGGTTGGATAAGATTGTATTCTTGGGGCAAGTTATATCTAGAGAAGGAATATCTATAGACCCAAGTAAGATTGAAGCAGTGACGGATTGGCCTAGGCCTACAAAAGTTGGAGAAGTGAAAAGCTTCTTACCTCTAGCTAGCTATTACAAAAGATTTGTTGAGGGCTTTGCCCAGATAGTGAGTCCATTGACTAAGTTAACTAGGAAAAATGTCAAGTTTGATTGGGATGAAGACTAGGAGCACAAAGTCCATTGGGAGCCTAGCAATGATATTAAATTTATTACCAATTTTAAATAACAATATCAAAGAGAAGCTCAGTAGTGATTTCTTCTTAGAGAATGACATTGTTGGAATTGATAGTTAGAAATATACAGACTTCTAATTTTCTACGGACCAAAGTTTAAGGTTTAGGAACAAACTTTATATGCCTAAAGATAGTGAACCAAAGAGAAAAGTTATGATGGAGGCTCACAACTCCCCATATTCAATCCACCCTGGGAGCATTAAAATTCATTTAGGCTCAAAGAAAAATTACTAGTACCTTAAGATGGAAAAGAAGATAGCCCAATTTATGGAATAATGTTTAACTTGTCCACATGTAAGGCAGAGCATCAAAGGCCCTTTGGGCTATTAAAACCATTATTGGTACCATAATAGAAATGGGAACATATTGTTGGGAAATAACGCAAATTCCTGATAAGCCAAACTTATGAGAAAGCAAGAATATAAAATAACACACAAATTTGATAACGGAGTTCGGCCAATCTTGCTTACGTCTCAGACCTCGTCATAGATCTTTTACCGAAAGAGTAGAAATTACACAAGGTGTTTGCAACACTCACAACCCACAACCCAATTACACTCAAGAAAATTACTCTCAATTTTCTCTCACAAAAGCTTTGCTCTCTAAGCTTTTCTCTCAATTGGAATGAAAACTTTGGATGGTTAATTCATTACAATTACACATCTATTTATAGGAAAATTCACTCCTTGAATTACTCCTTAAATTAATGGTTCCTTAAATTGCTCCTTGAATTAAGCTACTTGTTTTGCTCCATGAATTGCTCCATGTTTTGCTCCTTGTTTTGCTCCATGTTTTACTCCATGTTTTACTCCATGTTTTGCTCCTTAAATTAAGGAGCTTTATAACAATCTCCCACTTGAAGACTGATTTCAATCTGCCTTCACACCTTGATCAATGCAAAGAGCCTTTTCTAGTCTTTGTTACTCTAGTAGACCAATCAGTTGAGCACAACTTCAGTTTGTCAATAGTCACCACCTTTGTTAACATATACTGGATTTTTGCTTCCTTTGAATCTTCTCCAAAGATAACACATCATCTTCCAATAGAGATCTCGATGAAGTGATAAGTCCAATATGCTTTGTTCTAGAATGAAATGTCAATTCTTCACGTTGTATTGCACTTTCACTATCACTACGCAGTAACATTCTTCTTTGCTCAATCCCACCAATTAACAAACCTTCAAGCCATATCATCTCTTTACTAGCTTCAAGCATCGCTACATACTCACTTCCAGAAGTGGATAGAGTGACAATTTTCTCGTATTTGTGACATCCAACTAACAAATTGTAGTTCCAACAAGAAATATATAACCTAAGGTGCTTCTTCTAAGGATCAACTTCACCTCCAAAGTCTCGCGCTTCACGTACCCTTGTACTTTTAACTCTCCTTTACTAAAGTACAAGCACTTTTTCTGGTGGTGCCTCGCAGATACCTCAAAATCCACTTGATCGCTTCCAACGAAGTTTTCCCGGATTTGACATAACCGCTAACAACTCCCACCGTACGGCCAATGTCCGGTCTCGCATGCACTATCAAGGTACATCAAACTTCCAATGGCCGAGGCATAAGGAACCTTAGCCATGAATTCTCTCTTCTTCCTCGGCCTCGAGGGACCGATCCTTGGATAGGCGAAAATGACGCCACGCCGTGGTGTGCTAACCGGCTTGGCATCGCCCATGTTGAATCTTGCAAAACACGACATGTACTCGCCCGAGATAACCGCAAGGATCCTTTCTTCTTATTTCTTGTGATTTGCATTCCAAGAATCTTCTTTGCTAGACCCAAGTCTTTCATGTCAAATTCCTTTGACAATTGCCGCTTCAACCTTTTAATATCATCCATATCCGAACCTCGCTACTAACATATCATCAACATAAAGTAGTAAAATGATATAACTCGACCTATATCTCTCAAGTAGCAACAATGATCAAGATTGCACTTCGAAACCTTCCTCAGGTACGGTAAGTCAAATTTTTTGTACCATTGTCTCGGCTTGTTTCGTGCCATACAAACTCTTCTTAAGTCCGCACACCACCATGTTCTTTCTTCCCCTTTCTCGAGAAACCTTCTCGGCCGGTACATGTAAATCTCTTCATCTAAATCTCCACTAAGGAATGCGCCTTCACATCCAACTGCTCAAGATGAAGATCTTCGATGGCTACAATGCTCAATACCGACCGATAGTATTAAGCTTCACAACGGGAGCAAAAATGTCGTTGTAGTCAACTCCTTCCTTCGTTGAAACCCTTTGACAACTAGGGCTGCTTTGTATCTCTCGTGAACCATCACGCCCTCTTTCACCCTAAGACACCCATTTGTCAGGAAGTTGGCCTTCTTTCCCATAGGTAACTCACCAGTTCCCATGTCCGTCGAGATGAGAGATTTATTTCTTCTTTCATAAAGAAGCTCCCACTTGTTGAATCTCGAGTCCGACAAGCTTCATCATAGCATTCGTGCTCCCCTCCATCGCCGAAGAACATATAGTTCATGTATCTACCGTTAGGCACATGAGGTCGAAGACCTTCTCAATACGTGTCGGAGTAAGAGGTCAGTGTGTCGAAATGACGTGTACCGTTTTGTCCAACAAGTTCCTCCGTCGCGGACTTGTTACAATTGGTTCCTGCTATGAAGTATCCGGGGACATCATCTCGCATTCGCAAATACCGACTCATTCTACTCGAGTCATTGGCGCTCATTTTACGCATGTCCTTATACATCACCCTTTCGTTGAAAATCACATCTCTCGCTACTTGATAACTTTCTTTCTTTTCGTCATCCCAAATGCGTAGCCAAACTCATCCTCACCATAGCCAATGAACGTGCATTTCTTGGATTTGGGATCAAGCTTATTCCCGCCTCGATCACCGATATGCACAAATGCTACACAACCGAAAACTTTTAGACGTGATAGTTTCACCTCTTTCCGCTCCATACCTCCTCTAGTATTCTATGCTCCAATGGAACAGATGGGCCTCGCTGATCAAGTAGCCGCCGTGTTGATCGCTTCGCCCAGAATTGTTTTAGACCCGACCGTATACGAATGTTTCGGCTCTTTCTCGTCAACGTTCGGCTCATACGCCGCCTACACCATCAGGCTGAGGCGTGCCCGGCACAGCTTCTTTCCATTCTAATTCCGTGCTCATAGCGTAAATTTTTGAATCCTGTCTTCATATTCACCACCATTATCTAGCTGCCTGAGCTTTTTTTATCTTTAAACCCGTCTCATTTTCCACCATAGCTTTCCATCTTCCGAAAGCCTCAAATACTTCGACTTATGCTTTAGAAAGTAAACCCATACCTTCCGAGAGTGATCATCGATGAAAGTCACGAAGAGTGTTTCCCACCAATAGATGAGATGGTCGTGTCCCCAAACATCGAGTTGAATAAGCTCTAGCCTTTCCTTCTTCGGGGATTCTCGCAACTTGTCCGAAAGCCGACTCTTTTCGTTTCCAAGTATGCAATCTTCGCACATGTCTATCTCCGTAGATCGTAGACCGAAGTTTTCCCTTCGAAGGCATAATCTTCATCCCCTTCACTCATATGGCCTAGTCTCTAGTGCCATAGATTTCGTGTTTCATTGTCATACAACCGTACCTGAACAACGTGCCTCTCGTCAGTCATGTAAAGAGTGCCACTTTTCTCGCCTCGAGCAACCGGCATTATCGCACCCTTTGAAATCTTCCAATCATCACCACGGAAGACAGGTAGCCTTCACGGCCAACCGCCCACCGAGATTAAGTTCCTTTCCCGAGATCGGGAATACGCCCGACATCCTTCAGCTCCCAAACAGATCCGTTCAACTTAATCTTCACTACACCTTTGCCAATAATAGCACATGGTTGATCATCACCAAGATATACCTTTCCAAGGTTTCTAGGGACATATTTCTCGACGAATTCTTTTTTGTGAAGTAGCATGGAAACGCTCCAGAGTCTAACACCCAAGATTCTTCCTCCTTGCTCTCCAAAGAGCATATCAATGCATCGTCTCCTCCCGGGAGGGAAGTAACATTTGCCTCCGCTTCACTTGTTTGTCCTTCTGCACTCTTGCACCGATTTTTGTAATGCCCTTGCTTCTTCCACAATTCCAACACTGATAGTCTTCGAGCTATGGGAATTATTAGATTCCCCGGATTCGACCTCCCGTCTTTGATCTACCTCAGAGTCGGGCCTACCTACGTCCATTTCCTTTGGTTGAATTTCTTCCTCTCGACTCGTATGCAAAACTCAAGAGGTCGGGACGATTCACCCCTCTCTACGTCCTGATCTCTCTCACCGAGAACCAAATCACGAACATCGGCCAAATTTCAACTTATTTGCTTCCCGACGAGCTACTCACAAATTTCCGTGACAAGAGCATTCCAGCCTTTCCTCGGGCAGAAGACAAAGTATCAATGCCGTACTTCTTCATCGACCATTTCCACCGAACTCAACCGGGTTGTAATCGTGTCGAGTTCCTATCGAGATGTCGAGCTACCGATGCACCTTCACCATCCCGCAAATTGAACAAGCGCCTCATCAAGTGCACTTTGTCTGAGGCCGATGGCTTCTCATACATATCGGGAGAGAATCGCCATAAGACCCGCCGTGGTCTTTTCCCTTTGCTATGTTAAAAGCAACATTACTTCGATAACGTCAATCGAATAACTCCGGTGGCTTGTCTGCCTGTAAGATTCCAATCTTCTTCCTTCATAGCCTCCGGCTTCTTCCCCGAGAGAGGTTGATATAGATTTCTTTGATACAGTATAATCCTCTATCTACATTTTCCAAAACCCTAAATCTGTGCCATCAAATTTCTCGAGTTTCCACCCTTCCTTCATCTCGCGCCATCGCTCCCACTAAAATCCGACTTCCTCTAGATCGCTTCGATTATTTCTTTAAAATTGACAGAAATCACTACCAATAGCTCTCATACCGCTTGTTGGGAAATAACGCACCCCGATAAGCCAAACTTACGAGAAAGCAAGAATATAAAATAACACACAAATTTGATAACTGAGTTCTACCAATCTTGCTTACGTCTCCTGACCTGCGCAGATCATTTAACTGAAAGAGTAGAAATTACACAAGGTGTTTACAACACTCACAACCCACAACCCAATTACACTCAAGAAAATTACTCTCAATTTTCTCTCACAAAAGCTTTGCTCTCTAAGCTTTTCTCTCAATTGGAATGAAAACTTTGGATGGTTAATTCATTACAATTACACATCTATTTATAGGAAAATTCACTCCTTGAATTACTCCTTAAATTAATGGTTCCTTAAATTGCTCCTTGAATTAAGCTCCTTGTTTTGCTCCATGAATTGCTCCATGTTTTGCTCCTTGTTTTGCTCCATGTTTTACTCCATGTTTTACTCCATGTTTTGCTCCTTAAATTAAGGAGCTTTATAACACATATCACTATAGATTTCATTGTGGAGTTTCCTAGGACTCAAAAAGGTCATGATTCAATATGGGTGATCATGGACCAACTCACTAAGTCTGCTCAATTTTTACCTATTAAAAGAACTTATACTTTAGACAAGTATGATCAACCATATGTTGATAAGATTGTATGGTTGCACGATGTACCTATATCTATCATCTTGGATAGAGATCCAAAGGCAAGCACTTGATTGAATTTTAGTACCAGTTTCCATCGTCAGATTGATGGATAATCTGAGAGAACTATGCAGATCTGGGAGGATATGTGTTGCGATCATGTGTGCTAGATTTTGTGGGAAGTTGGAATAAACATATATTCTTGATTAAGTTTACTTATAATAATAGTTATCAATATACAATTAAGATGGCACCCTATGAAGTTCTCTATGGGAGGAAATGTAGGTCTCTTAATCAATGGGATCAATTTGGGGAAAATGTATTCTATGGCCTATATTAGTTCAGAAGACATATGGAGAAATTCAAAAAATTAGGCAGAATATCAAAGAAGCTCGGAGTAGAAAAAAGAGCTATGCAGACAAGTATAGACAAAGTTTGGAATATGCATTTAAAGACATGGTTTTTTAAAAGGTTGCTCCAATAAAGGGAGCCATGAGGTTTGGTAAAAAGGGGAAACCAAGTCCAAGATATGTTGTACCTTTTAAGGTTTCAGAAAGGATTGGTGATATATCTTATAAGCTAGCACTTCATTAATGTCTAGGGTACATAATGTGTTTCATATATCAATGCTATGCAAATATGCACGTGATCCTTCTCATGTGTTTAAGTTATGAGCCACTTGAAATTAAAGAAGATTTAACCTATGAAGATAAGCCTTTTAGAATCATAGAGCACAAGGAACAAGATTTATACTACAAGAACGTACAACTTTTTAAGGTACAACATGTTAAAGCTTGTGAAAAAATCATTCTATAGAGAAATGCACATCGAAGCGAGAGGTCTAGAGATGAAAGCCAAATATTCACCCTATTTGATAATTAAGGTATATTAGGGAGAATTTTAATAATCAAATAAAACAAATGGGAGATTTATTTGTTCTAAATATTCTTGAAAAATATATTTTTTTAGGAGTGTCTTTCAATTTGAATTATGTGTTGATATGGAATTTCATATGTATAATTGATTTTAAATATACTCTCTTGATTTTAGATTAAAAGTAAAACAATAAAGATAATGAAGTAAATATGATAGATAAATAAATAAATGAAGATTTTAAAGAAATATGGGGTTCTAAGCAAAGAAATCTACTGAGTCCAAAACTCAAGGGTAATTTATCTTCTACTTGGCATGGATTGCTGTGAGGATAATCACCAGTTCTACCATCATCTTGACACTAACAAATGCACTCAAGAATGCCTGTCATACAACATAGAATATTGAAAGAAACAAGCATACAAAATCATAGAAAGACATAAGAATTGTTGCATGGTTCTTCCTTAATGTGACGTTTACAACCATAGTAACCAATGGGGTTCCAATCCACTAGCAACAATGAGTAATCCTTATATAAATTATTGCCTCTCATAGTCAAATCTTTATCACTTTTGATACGAAATAGATGAATATTGAACTTTCAATAAATGATTTTTGCACAAGCCTTTCTCTTTCCAAAATTCCACAGCCCATATAACTCACTTTCTCAATCTGCAATCATAAATTACAATCAATGGATTAATACAAGTTGTATCCTCATATTTATCGCTAAATGGACATCTTTTGGTGCAGTAACTTACATATGGTAATAACCTTGTAAAGTGACATGCAATGCGCTATGCATTGCCATTGTCTTTAGTGCATATTGTGTGCATATGCATGCTTGCGAGGCTTTCCTGTTGTATTCTAATGAGCATTGGCTACAACATGTCCACATAATTTTTATGACATGTCTATAAATATCCACCTTGATGAGAAATAAACCATTTTCTAGTTGAATTGAATCAATCATTTTTTGCTCCACACAACGTCTCTAACCTTCACCAACCCTAAGCAAGTTGATATGGTGCCTAAGCTAGTTACAACCACCTCTGTGAGTATATCTAATGGATTTTCTTCTATCGAAACCTTGATCACATTAACCAGCCTAATACTAATAATGTCCCAAATGAAATGTAGGCTTACATCAATATACTGTCCTCTCATGGAACACTAGATTCCTAGATGAGCAGATCAAACTCTGATTATCATACCTCACTTCAACATCTTTCTGTGATACCCTCAATTTACTTATGAACCCTTTTAACTATAGAGCTTCTTTAGCTGCCTCAGTACATATAATGTATTTTACCTCAATAGTGGGCAGAGCCATAATTGACTATAAGTTTCTCTTCTAACTCATAGTATCTTTAAAGAAAGTTTAAACATAACCAATGAGTGACCCTTTTTTATCAAGATCTCCTTCTATCTTTACCACTTTAGTTGAGTTTCTTTTGTAAATCAAACCAACCTTTGAATTCCCCTTTAGCTACCATAAGATCCATTTCACTCCTACCCAATGTTCCTTCCCAGGTTTTGACATAAACCTACTTACAACACTGATTGAGTGTACTAAATCTTGTAACGTTGCAATCATATCAAACTTAAGACTACCAACCATACTTGAGTGAGGCAAACTTGTCATTTCTTTTATATTTTGATCAATTATGGGAGAGTGATCAACAGAATGTTTAAAATGAGATGCGAGAGGAGTTGAAGCTGGTTTGGATGTTTCCATTCCAAATTTCTTAAGTACGCTATCTATATATCCAGTTTGAGTTACTAATAAGTCTCATTTCTTTATTTTTCTTGAAATATCTATACCAAGGATCTTATGAGCCTTCCCTATGTCTTTCATCTCAATCTTCATTTTTAGAAGTTGTTTGAAATGAATCAAATCTTAAGAACCTTGTATCCTAACAACATATCATCCACATACAATGTGCTCCCACTGATTTCTTTTCTAAAATAAAACAAGCATCATATTCACATCTTTGAAATTTTAAAGCAATCATAAAGCTATCAAACCTTTTGTACCATTGGCATGATATTGGATACAAATTGTGTTCAATGAATATGCAAGTATACCATTCACAACAACTAATATAATGATAAGAAAAGATCATTCTCACAGAGATTATGTTATTAGAAACTAATTTTTAAAAATAAAATAATAAAAATCAATTTTTTTTGTTTTTATATTTGAAGTAAAATTAAAAGAACTAAAAATAAATAAAATTAATTAAAGAAATCAGATTTGATAGGTACAAAGATATATGAGAAAATATCTAGGAATACTTAATCCTCCAAATTTCTAAACATGTGAATAACTAAAATCCCCCTAATAAAATTATCAATCAATTACGTGATCAATTTAATATAACCTAGCAAACATTCCTCTCTCAAGTAAATTACACACAATATAGTAATTAAACTAATCACACTCTCATGTAAATTAAATTACATACTACACATTAAGTTCGTCAATTGTAGATCACATAAATAAGAATCATACATCTCTACCTAGAAACTATGCATGTTATTTAATTAAGACAAATAATTAAATAATTCTCTCAAACCTATTTAATTACCTCTATAGATCAATTGTTCGCCAAATAATTAATATCATAAAAATTAAATTAAATTAAATAATTAAATTGAATTCATAATTGGGGAAAAATATTAGATCATCATATGGTGAAAATTGGGTTCTTAAGACCCCTAGATTAATAAATTAATTAGATATAATTTTTTTCATAAAGCTCATATTTTTTATAATGAAAGATATAAAAATTGACAAAAAAAAGAGAAGAAGAGGAAATACAATCAATCTCTTGAATTGTAGCACTGATCTCCTCTTGAATCTCCACTAAAATTGTTCCTCCTTCTAAATTTTTCTACATTTTCTCTCTTCTTAGATCCAAAATATGTTAAAAATTATGTTAATATCAGATCATTAGGGTTTATGGGATAATGAGGGGGTTAAATATAGCTCAAGTGGAATATGGATCATTAAATTAGCTTTAGATCAACGGACGAGGTGAAAAAGGCCAAATTAATAGGGTCAGCCAATAAGAAGTGACACATGATACATAACATTTAGTGCTTGAATCAGAGCATGACACGTAACATGAAAAGACTACTCCGATCAACAAAAGCTAAGTTAGTTCCATGTGTCATAACTTCATTCACTTTTATTGATTGCGTGTTACGATTGTGTAAGAAGTGGATGAATCGCCTTAAGACACGTGGTAGAACCTTTGATTGCGGAATGAATTTGGAATGAACATCGTGCTAACATGTGGCATTTGCATGGCTCACCCAATCAGCTCCTATGTTTACATGACATTCATATGGTTGCTTATGATAGATCTTACGTTAAAAATTCATTAAAAATAAAAACAAATTCCAAAAAAAATTTAAAAGTTATATTTTCACCCCTTTTCCCTAGGAAGTTCATATTTTAATATTTTTAACCTAAAAAATACCACTTATTGAATAAAATGAGTAAATCTTTAGTAAAACATTGCACTAATAACTCTACTTTCAAAGATTCATCATATGGGGACTATTTAAGTTCATACAATGATCTTTTCAAGAGATTGACATCTTCGTCTCCATCCTTAACCTTGAAGCCCTCAGGTTGCTACATATAAATGGTTTATTTAAGCTCTTCATATAAGAATTCAATCTTCACATCCATTTTATTCAAATGAAGATCAAGTTGGGTTCCCAAGGAAATAAGAATTATGATTGAAGTGTACTTGGAAATATGCAAAAAATCTCGTTGTAATCTATCCCTTCCCTTGGTGAGAAGCCTTGAGTAACAACTCTTGCCTCATACCTTGATGATTCAACCTATAGACATATGATAAAAATTATGTGTGCTTGTGATACCAAGTATTGACATATTAGAGCAAAGGCAAGCCTCAAGTGTGTATAAAGAATATGTAGTCTATGGCATATGGTGTATGTCATATCACTAGGGCTCTATGCACAATAGGCGCATTACTTGGAAAGGTTATAATCATATGTATAATTTTATATCAGTAGGTGGTTTCTATCCTATATATAAGAGGCAATCACATGTATTTTATATATGACTATATCATATGATTATCGAGTCTGAAATTCAGTTGTATAAGCTATGGAATTCTAGAGAGCATTTCTTGAGAGTTTATGTTAATTTTTCTTGGTTCAAGGAAAAAAGGTTATGAGGGGCCAAATTTTTTGTAAGGATTACTCAATGGTACTAGTGGATTGGTACTTGATCTCCACACAAATTTTGTATGCAATGAATCCGCAAGTATATGTATCGCAACAAGTAATATAATGATAAGAAAATATTGTTCCTAAGGAGATTATTTTATTAGAAACTAATTTTTAAAACTAAAAAAATAAAAATCAATTTTTTGTGTTTTTATATTTTAAGGAAGCAAAATTAAAATAACTAAAAGTAAATATCAATAATTAATTAAATTAGATTTGGTAACTAAGAAGATATATGGGAAAATATTTAGGAATATTTAATCCCACAATTTTCTAAACATGTGAATTACTAAAATCCTCCAATATAATTATCAATTAATTATATGATCAATTGAATCTAACCTAGCATGTATTCATCTCTCAATTAAACTACACACCATGTATTCCTTAATAGGTGGCTTTTTCTCTTGGGCTTGTGATTTTTGTGATTATTGAAAACCTATTAGTGGAAAAGATTGAGAATTAAATTAAAGTACCACTTTAATTGTTATTATTCCAAGAGAAATTGGGATGTTGTCTCCATCCTAGGTTGTATGTATTTGAGTATGGATTATTGTTTCAGTTCATACTACCCACATAAAATACTTATTCTAGGTTATTTGGACAATTATCAAATAAATGGGCTCCCTTACAAAACACGTGAAACACCTTTGAATCTTGGACTTGGTTTCTACTCGCTGGTGAGTTTTGACCCTTTAAAAGATTTACCAAAGATGACACTTGAGTTTAAAGTGACGCGATATCATTTACTTCATGCACTTTAGCTGCTCTTCTTATGGTTTCCATTCTATCCATTGGAAATTAATAATTATTGCTAGCCATTTTCTCAAATAAATCATAAGCTTGATTGTAATAAGATTTGGCTAGTGAAGCTCCATTAACGGATGCATCAACAATGGTTCTTGTTTGAGCATTGAGACCATTGTAGAAAGTTTCCATTTTATTCCAGTGAGAGATACCATAGTGAGAACAATGTCTTAGCAATTCTTTGAATCTTTCCCATGCTTCATAAAAAGATTCTTCTTCATATTGTTGGAATGAGGTAATGTCATTACTAAGCTTGGAATTCTTTGTTGGTGGGAAGTATTTCATCAAGAATTTCTCTGCCAAATCATTCCATGTTGTAATGGAACCAGGAGATAAAGAGTTCAACCAAGCTTGAGCACGATTTCACAGAAAGTAAGGAAATACTCTAAGCCTAAATGCTTCTCCAATCACACCACTAAATTTGAATGAATCTCCAACTTCAATACACAATTAGAAACGTAGATGAGGATCTTTTGTTGGTAATGTGTTGAATTGTCCAACTGTTTGTAACATTTTAAATATCACTAGCTTTAGTTCAAATTGAGTAGCTTGAATGTCTGGCCTTATACACTTGGATTTAGCCCTTCTAACGTAGAGATTTCGAGAACAAAAAGTAATTTTAATTTTTTACAAGTAATAGTTTTTTTCATCAATAAAACATAAAATATATATTTTTTATAGGAAAATTAAAAATAAAATTTTGTAAATAATTACATTTTAGAAGAGTTCCATTTAAGTTTACCCAATTGTAACGTTTGTTGTTCATTATATTTTGCTATTCCAGTACAATTTGAATTTAAGGTGTGCATGTTGCAACATACTTGCTTAGATTTTAATTAGAACCTTCACTATTCTTTACCTGTTTTCTATTAAATGTATAATATATGTTGCTAAAATTTGTCTATTTGTCTCGTTATGTGCTTATCGTTTGACTATTTGCATAATCTTTTGTACTATTTATTTGAAAGCAACATAACTTTTTTGCTCCACTTGATAGTAATAGAAAATTTGTGCTCCTTTAATTAAGGCTATATTATTTTAGCTTCCCTTCACCAATAAATAATTCGCTTGAATATGATACTTCGTTGGGTGTGGAATGATCAATCTACATTTAAAATGTTAATTGAAACGATTTAAATTGATTCTCAAAATCAGAAATTATACTAATTTATAAACTTTTATTTAGATAAGCTTAAATTCACATATTTAAGACGATTTAAATTATGCAATTAACGATTCAAACATGTTATTTAAGTAAATTTTAATAATTTTGACTTTAGGTTAATAGTAAATTAATAAATAAGGTTTATTGTTTTATATAAAATTATATATTATTATTTAAACTATAATTATGTTTTGATTTTCATGCACATAATAAATATTGAAAATGAGTAAGTGGTTGAGAAAATTGTAGAGATTTCGAGAACAAAAAGTAATTTTAATTTTTTACAAGTAATAGTTTTTTTCATCAATAAAACATAAAATATATATTTTTTATAGGAAAATTAAAAATAAAATTTTGTAAATAATTACATTTTAGAAGAGTTCCATTTAAGTTTACCCAATTGTAACGTTTGTTGTTCATTATATTTTGCTATTCCAGTACAATTTGAATTTAAGGTGTGCATGTTGCAACATACTTGCTTAGATTTTAATTAGAACCTTCACTATTCTTTACCTGTTTTCTATTAAATGTATAATATATGTTGCTAAAATTTGTCTATTTGTCTCGTTATGTGCTTATCGTTTGACTATTTGCATAATCTTTTGTACTATTTATTTGAGAGGAACATAACTTTTTTGCTCCACTTGATAGTAATAGAAATTTTGTTCTCCTTTAATTAAGGCTATATTATTTTAGCTTCCCTTCACCAATAAATAATTCGCTTGAATATGATACTTCTTTGGGTGTGGAATGATCAATATACATTTAAAATGTTAATTGAACCGATATACAATGATTCTCAAAATCAGAAATTATACTAATTTATAAACTTTTATTTAGATAAGATCCAATCCACATATTTAAGACGATTTAAATTATGCGATTTACGATTCAAACATGTTTTTTATGTAAATTTTAATAATTTTGATTTTAGGTTTATAGTAAATTAATAAATAAAGGTTAATTTTTTATATAAAATTATATATTATTATTTAAACTATAATTATGTTTTGATTTTCAAGCAAATAATAAATATTGAGAATGAGTAAGTGGTTGAGAAAATTGTTGAGATTTCGAGAACAAAAAGTAATTTTAATTTTTTACAAGTAATAGTTTTTTTCATCAATAAAACATAAAATATATATTTTTTATAGGAAAATTAAAAATAAAATTTTGTAAATAATTACATTTTAGAAGAGTTCGATTTAAGTTTACCCAATTGTAACGTTTGTTGTTCATTATCTTGTGCAATTCCAGTACAATTTGAATTTAAGGTGTGCATGTTGCAAAATACTTGATTAGACTTTAATTAGAACCTTCACTATTCATTACCTGTTTTCTATTAAATATATAATATATGTTGCTAAAATATGTCTATTTGTCTCGTTATGTGCTTATCGTTTCACTATTTGCATAATCTTTTGTACTATTTATTTGAAAGCAACATAACTTTTTTGCTCCACTTGATAGTAATAGAAAATTTGTGCTCCTTTAATTAAGGCTATATTATTTTAGCTTCCCTTCACCAATAAATAATTCGCTTGAATATGATACTTCGTTGGGTGTGGAATGATCAATCTACATTTAAAATGTTAATTGAAACGATTTAAATTGATTCTCAAAATCAGAAATTATACTAATTTATAAACTTTTATTAGGGATTGCATATTCATTCATAACTCTATCCCTATCATCCATTAAAGGAATCTATTTGATCAAATTTAACTCATTATTATTTATTTCTAATGGATTAACCATTTCTTCCACTTGAGTGACAACTTGTTTTCTTGTCGATCTCAAAGTACGCTCAATTTTGGGATATAAAAGGAAAAATTTCTCCTTTACGTACTCCACTTAAGCAATACACTCTCAATGTTTCTAATAACACTAAAGAAAATTTCTAAATTAAAAATAAATAACAAAATAAAGAAATTAACTAAAATAAATAATTAAGTAACAATATAAATAAATAAAATAAAAAATTACTAAAATAAAATAAAATAAAAAAATTAATTTCTAATATTTATAATCTCCGGCAACAGCATCAAAAACTTGTTAGGGCAAAAATTGTGTTCAATGAATACACAAGTACATGTATCGTAATAAGTAATATAATAATAAGAAAATATTATTCACACAAAGATTATATTATTAGAAATTAATTTTTAAAATTAAACATGTGAACTACTAAAATCCCTCCAATATAATTATCAATCAATTACATGATCAATTGGATCTAATCTAGCATGTATTACTCTCTCAAGTAAACTATACATGAATATAGTAATTAACTTAATCACACTCTTATATCAATTAAAGCACATACTACTCATTAAGTTCATCAATTATTGATCATTATATACATAAGAATTATACATCTCTACCTCGAAACTATGCATGTTATATAATAAAGACAAATAATTAAATAATTCTCTCAAATATATTTAATTACCTCTATAGATCAACTATTGGCAATACAATTAATATCATAAAAATCATATAATTAAATTGAATTCATAATTCAGCTAAAATATTAGATCATCACATGGTAAAAATTGGGTTCATAAGTCCCTTAGATTAATAAATTAATTAGACATAATTTTGTTCATAAAGCTCATATTTTTCACAAAGAAAGACATAAAAATTGATAATGAAATGAGAATAAGAAGAAATACAATCAATCTCTTGAAATGGTAGTACCAATCTCATCTTGAATCCATACCAAAATTGTATCTCCTTTTGATTTTTTTGTATTTTTCTCTATTCTTGGTTCCAAAAAATGATAAAATTTATATTAATTTTGGCTCATTAGAGCTTATGGGGTAATTAGTGGGTTAAATATAGCTTAGGTACAATCTTGATCATTAGATCAACTTCAGATCAAGGGCTGAGATGAAAAAGAGGAAACTTTGTAGTTCCAACCAATAAAAGTATGACACATGGCACGTAGGTGCCCTGGTGAATCAAGGAGTGACATATGGCAAGGGAAGATTGGTCTGGTCAATGAAAAACTGAGTTAGAACCACGTCGTGAGACATGATTCACCTTAACATATGTCATGTCATACTGGTGGAATGGCTGGACGAATCAAGTGATGACATGTGACATAGCACTATATATGTAGCTTGTATGATTCATATAATCTACTTTTGTGGAATCCATATGGTAGCTTCTGATTATTCCTATGTTAAATTCACAAAAATCCATAAAAATTGTATAAAAATCCCAAAAAATTTAAAAAATTATATTTTCACCCTTTTTGACTAAAGGGTTTTTATTTTAATATATTTACTACTAAAAATAATAATTGAATGAAACAATCAAATGTTAAGTAAAAAAGTGTCATGATAACTCTACTTTCATGTAGTCATCACATGTCAATTGTTAGAAAATTTTATGCTAATGCTTCAAAAGTCATGAATGATAAAATAATGGTTAGGTGTGTACATGTATCTTTTAGTAAATTTGCCATTAACTCGTATTATGTGCTGAGGGATATAGAGCACAAAGAGTATGTCACTTATTTGGAGGATGAATATTATGGAAGGGTTATTCAAACCTTAATAGTATTAGGGACATAATGGAAAATACAAGAACTTTGGTGCCAAATACTTGACAAATATTTCTCAAATTTTGCAATACTTTGCTTGCTGTAGGTTGATGCTAATGACCAGTTACATCTTTGTGGATAAAGAATGAGCTATTCTATAGTTTTCTATTCAAATAGGAAAAGAAATGGATGTTAGGTCAATCATCAACCAAAGAATTCAACTATTTTCCAATAGTCATCATATAAGCTATTTCTTTTTGTAACTTATCATTGCGTTATGTGATAAAGTAAGGGTGAAGTTCCCTTCCTATGAGATATTGTTACAAAAGATGGAGCTTTTGAATTTATCATATATGGGAAACCTTACTAGTGGCACAAAATTTGCTCAGTCAAAAAGGCTAGAAAGCATCCTCTTCTTCAAAAATGAAAACAAAAGTTCAATTTAGCATGTTGCATGAAGGTGTAAAATAATTGAAAGAATATCAATACCAAAAACATAAGTGGTTGTGTGGACAGATGAGGTTTCAAAATAAGTATATGCAGTCGATGAAGGAGGTTCAAAGGTTATAACTCTCTCGGTCTGGTATAGATTGGATTCATTTAAGTGGAATACTTGAGTATCAAGGGCATAAGTTCATTTTTTAGCCCACTTGAGAATGAGGATGAAGCAGTACCCACCGTTATGGAAGACTAAAACTCCTCAATTAGTTTCAATTTTTTTATCATTATTATTATTATTATTATTAATATTTTGTGTAATTTAATTTCCTTTTTTATTTTTCTTCAAACTGTATTATTTTTATTTTGGAACCCTAGTTTTCATAATTATTTAGTGATGTGTTATATATGAGATACACGTTGACTTTTTATGTTTGATAGAACTTGATGTACATGATATAATGAAATGAGAGAATGGACCAAATCACCACGACTAGTCTCACTTCACTCCAACAAGGAAGGTAACTTTTCTTCTCTTTTCTTCTTTTTCCTTGTATATAATTTTAAACATTCAAGACAATGAATATTCTAAGTTCAAGTGGGAGAGATTTCTTTGAAATTATGAATTCTAGAAGATTCAAACATTTATTTATATTTATTTATTAGTTTGTTTTGTTTATTTTTTATTTTTATTTTTCTAGTCAATTCATACATCAATAATAGTAACATGATTGTGATAACACTACATATATAGGATTTTAATTTTTTCTTCATTTAAAGTAAGATTTAGATGTAATTTTCATTTACCTTTTGACTTTTAATATATTTGGAATGATTGTTTGGTTAATCTAAGTACTTACGATTATTTTATGTGCAAATATTTCATGGACATCTTTGATATCTTAACATACTTTAGAACTTGTATGAAAATCACTCAAGGCAAAAAAAAAATAGAATACACATTGCTAAGGAAATTATTTAGGATATTTTTGGATTGTTTAAGCCTTTTAAAGCTTACCATTTATCTCTTTGTTGCTAGTACCCTATTGAGCTTATATAAAATATAAATTTATCTCTATGTAACCTATTATGACCTATCTTTTTATTAACCAAAAATACATTAACCTATCCTTCTACTCTTTAAGAAAACTTGATATAAACACACTTTTATTACAAAATTTCCAAGAAGAAAGGGTGGAAATTCATGTAAAAATAAATTACAACCCATAAAAATATTGAAAACAATAGGTTAGTGGTTATGGAAAGTCAATTTTGGATTTAAAAAGGATGAAAGGTTGTAGTAATCATATTTTATATGCCATATGTTATATTTTAAAAAAATAAGAGAGAAAGAAAAAGGAAAAAATAAAATAAAATAAAAAATAGGGTATAGTGATATTTGATACAATGTAAAATTGTACGAATATTGTGCTTAATTTTGGATGTGAATGTAAATCTTGGTTGGATTAGTTAAGTGACATTTGGAGTTATTTTATAACTAAAAATGACCATGTTTGAAAATTTATCCTTTGGAGTTTGTGATTATAACGTTTATACATATCATATTTGAATAGTCTTGAGATCAAAAAATATTTCTGTGAATATTTTGCATGAAATCATCTAATGGTGAGATTAACATTTTGTGGTTAGATGGATGTTAAAGAGTCAATTACAAAAGTGAAATTCATCTTTGAGGTTAATTGATATTTAACTATTATGTTGTCATTTGTTATGGGCAATTTCTGAGACAAATATATGAATTAACATGAGAGCTAATGAGTTTGTTCTTTTTCCAATCATTTGTTTGTTGAATTTATTTTGGTTTAGTTAGAATGTTTATGGAAGTCATCATTGGAAGCCCTGACAAGATTTTAACTTGTCCATTATGGCTGCCTATCAATTTGAAGACATGTTGCATATTCTAAATGAAACTATGGCATTCTAAGTAAGTTATTTAGCTTAGCTTAGGATTGATTTATTTTTTCTCTTTTTAGGAACAACTTTGAATTTCTTATCTTACTAGGGATTAGCACGAAGCTAGTTAAGGGGTATAATAAGTGTTTGAAAAGCATGCTTACCTTGTGGTATCTCAATTAAATGAGATAATTTAGTTTTAATATTGCATTTTTACTTAATTATTTTGAAAAATGTGTTTTCGGAAGCATGGGGTATGTTTTGATGACTTCAAGTATTTTGGTCATTAAAAGATATAAATGAAAGAACTAATGTCAAGGAATTTTATGCAAAGGTATCAATCCAACACTTTCAATCACCATAAACTTAAAAGGAAACCGAACAATTACCCATCATATTTCCAAAACCAAGCACAAATACCATATATAAACCAATCTTACTTGCTAAGTTAAATCAATAGGCCAACTTTAGAAGATAACTAGAATGCCTTTATTCAAATTTGTGGAGAAAACTAGATGATAGATAATTATAGGTTGAATTTTGTAAAGGCTTCACTAAAAAGGATTAAAGTCAGAGTTTGGAAACTAGAAGAGTGTATGCAAAAGCATGAAAAAGGAAAGCTACTCAGTCAAGCGGAATAGGGGAAAAATTGCACAATCCTTCAAAGCAGTATGGTCATTAACAAAATATTAGTCAAGATTTCTAATGACTTATCATCTAGGGTGGGTAGTTAGGAAGGTGAAATTATAGTTTGCCAAAGTGGAAGACAAGTTCCAATAATGATAAAAATTTTGAGAAAAGAATTGGGGATTCAACTAACATGCCTAAAATTTAAAAGACATTAGAACCATGCTAGCCACCAATAACGTTATCACCCTGATTGAAAGAAACATAGCAAGATAAGCAATTTCCTGATATTTTTAATATACTTTCTAAAGTTAATATAAATTTATATTTATTAGAAATGATCAAGAATATCTCCTCCAATGCTAAGTTATTCAATGAATTGAGCTTTAAGAAGAGGAGGTATAAGCCTAATGAGAGAATTGTGGTATCAGAGGTATCTAGTGCAATGCTTTAGCATCAACTACCCCCAAGTTTAAAAGATCTAGGAAGTTTTTTCATTAACATCACTATGAGGGATAGAAAGGTAGCTAAAGAAATGCTTGGTTCATATTCTAGTATATATTTGATGCCATATTCTATTTTCATACAGCTAGGTTTGAGGGATTTAAACCTACAACCATGTCCCTTCAACTTAAGGATAGATCTGTTAAATATTTAAAAGGAATTGTGGTTATACTTATATAGTAGACAAATTAATAATGTCTAATTATTTTATGTATCTAGATATACAGAGAAAACCAGTCTTGGACAGACAACATACAATACTTCTTGGTAGACAATTCATGGTCATACTAAGACTATTATTAAGGTCCAAGATAGGAATTTGACAATGGCAATCTTGGGGAGAGATTGTCCATTTTAAATTTTTTTATCTCTTCACCTTTCCCTTATATCTCTACCATTGATGAGTGATTTAATATTTATTTTATGGATAGATTTATTCATAACACTTTTCTACATAATGGAATGAAGGACAAACTAGAAGTTTCTTTTATTGTTGAAATGGTAGAAGAGGATTTGGATGAGACTGAGGGGTACCATCAACTATTACATAGTAGTGAAGCAATATGAGAATCAAGTACACCCTTAAATCTACCTAAAAACCCACCTAGGAAAGAAGCCACTACATCTAACCTAGAACTAAAATATTTAGCTAAGCACCTTAAATATGCATTTTTGGGAGAAAGGGAAATATATCCAGTTATTATCTCATCCTTTTGGACCAAAATCCAAGAAAAAGAACTTGTTGAGGTGCTTAAAAAAATTAAGAAGGCATCAGGTTAGAGAATCAAGGATATTAGATGCATTAGTCTAGATATGTGTATGCCTAAGATCAATCTTGAGGATGATGCTAAATCTAATAGAGAGACCCAAAAGAGACTAAACCCAATCATGTAAGAGGTGGTTAAAAAAATTATTTTGAAACTTCTATAAGTGAGAATCATTTACCGTAGTGATGATAGTAGGTTAGTTCAGTTCATGTGGTACCAAAGAAATTTGGATTAATAGTGGTGAAAAATTATAAGAATGAACCAGTTCCCACTAGGACATTTATTAGATGGAGGATGTGTATAGATTTTAGGAAATTGAATCTATATAATAAAAAGTATAACTTTCCTCTTCCATTCTAAAGAATCCCACACATAGGAACAATTAACAATTGTTAAAAGGTCAATTGTTCTTCCAAGCCAAATTGGTAACCATGACCTAACTAAGAGATGGAAAATCCATCACATGGAATCTTTTCATGAGCTCGATCAATTCATCTAAGAAAGCCTCACAAATGTGAATTAAGCAAGTAACATGGAGGAATTACAAGACTACACACTCAATTCAATACAACAAAAACAACCCATGTAAGAAAAACTAAACTACGATAAACATAAAGGTGATGGTCTCCCTCACAGGCTACTATCCGTACTAGCATCGAAAAAGCATGGCAAACAACAACCATCATATGAGACAAGGATGCATACTTGAACAACAAAGGATTTTCAATCACTATAGGACTTCGTATGTTGGAACATACTGGGAAATTGATGATTGTAATCTCACAACATGTGATCATATAAAACTAAGAAAACAATGTAACACATACACACACATAGTTTCAAACACTATGATTGATAGCATATTTTTTACAGACCATAAGGTTAGTTTTTTAGTATGAATATTTAGTCATGAATGATGGTTTTTAGCTCATTTTAGGTGCCGGTATTTATGAAAATTATTTAGTAATATTTTTGGAACAAAAATGTGATTTTTGGTACCTCAACGAGTCCTTTGTCATACCCTTTGCACACATTTAGCAAGGTGGTTGATAAGGTGTACGGTGAGTTTGGTTGGAAGTAGGTAATTATCTATAAATACCCTATATTAAATGTTATAATAAATTCAAAAATCCTACCAAACTCCGCCAAACGTTTTGATCATTTTGGATTTTGTTTTCACTCATTATCTTGATTGTGTTTCAATAATAATGATACATTTGTGTGAGCATAAAATAGTGAGGTAGACTATTTTACAATATTTATGAGAAGTTTACTATGAGAGTGAATTGAGATGAGTTATTAAAAGTTCTCATTTCTCTAGCTATATGCGATAAGAGATTAGTTGTGAGTACCACTTTGGATATGTTAAATAAGTGGTTACTTAGTTTGATCATATCATTGATTGTATGAGTACATGGATTAACTATGTGTCTCTCATACATAATTTTTTGATGGTGATAAACTATTTGTCTCGTGGGATATATTTGGTGTTTGTTCTTATGGGTGGTTTTGTTTGTTCACATAACACATTACTAATATGTGGTTCTTGATTATACCACATTATGTGGTGTTGGCTTTGGAGGAGAGTCGAGTTTATGTATCAAACCTAGTTCTTATAAAGGCAGTAAGAGAGGGTGATACTATATAGTTCGAATAAAGGTCCCAACTAATATAAGTAATAGTTGTTTTATTTCTATCAAAGTTGAAAATGTTTTATTAATTAGTGGATTGTTTGTTACTAAGTAGTTTCCATAAGCAACCCAAGGATTTTACCACATATAGGGTTTCTATGTGGGTTTAACTCATTATATTTCTTCTTATGCATGATCTAGTATTATACTTGTACAATTTTAGTTTAATGTGTGTATATTACAACATATTAAAGCTTAATCTCTAATTAGAAAGATTTTTATTATTTACCTTCTTTCTGTTTATTTAACAATATCTTTATAGCTAAAGTTTTATGTTTATCATATATTGTATTTTACTGCTTCTATTGGGTATTATGTTTAAGTGCTCATTATTCTATTCTTATGAGTTAGGGACAAGTTCTTATGGGGTCTGTATCTCCTTACCATAGTAGTGAATTGAATCATGGATGCTTTTAATTGGTATCAGAGTAAGTCATCTATGTTTAGGCTTAACCACCTAGGTTCTCAATCCTAGAGCTCTATCTACACATACACACGTATTGTATGTTTGTGCCTTCTACCTTTTATTGAGTGGGCTATTTTTGTTTTGTGGGGTTATTTGTCCCCGTGATAGTTTTGTGTTCACTTGTTCCCTATTTTCTTATTCATACATATCTCTCACTCTCACTCTTTCTCTTCCTTGGATAGTTGTGCACATTTTTCTGTTAAGCTAACTTACAGGATGTAAAATGAATTTAATAGGGACCAATGATGATATATGGTTGGCATGAATTTCACTTGGATTGAAATGAAATTGTTATGAAATGTTTATTCATTGAGCATATGTATGGGGGTTTGATATGTTCTATTATATATGCACATACCATAACTTTGTGAATTTATATGGTTATTTTGAGAAGTTTGTGTGGATCTCATGCAATTGATAATTCTTATGTCTCTAACAAGTTCTAGAATCCACTTTAGTGTCCCTTGAGCTGAAATCCTAAGTGGTACTTTGATAGAAAGATGGTTTATGCCTTCTTTGGATCGTTTGAAATGTTTAAGCCACCAATGATTATTCATGCCCTTAATTAAGCCTTTTGGAGCCTTTTCTATTATTTTTTTCATTTCACTGCACCTTTATATTAACTTATCCCAAATAATAAATCCTACTTACATTGAACACACTTAGTTGACTTTCTATTATGTTATATGTTGAGTTTGTTTATTTTAGGAATATTTGATTTACTTTTTTAGGTTAAAAAGTAAAAAAAAAATGAATAAATTATTGAACTTTGATGTGTAGTTCTCTCGATAAAAAATGTTAATGAATGTTTATTTTTTATGTGAAGGGAAAATAAACTAAGTTTGGTGATATACTATTTGTGGTTGTGAACTCATTGGTTTATTGTACGTATTTGTTTAGCTTTGTGTTTGACCCTAAAAATTCTTATTTCACCTACCATTACCTTAGCCTACTTTACAAGCTTTGAAAGACCTATTGATTTCAATCTAAGTTAGTATTTATATTAGTAAAAAGATTAGCTAAAAGTGGACTTATGAAGTTTACTGCTATTTGATACTATATTTCTATTTACATGGTTATCATGAGTTTATCTTGATGGCATATAGAGTAAACAAGTTTGGCATAATGCACACAGAGCATATAATTAAAACATTAGTCATACCCTCACATGAATGCATTTTGGATTGATACCAATGGATATTTATGTTAATTGTACTAGTTAATCTATAAGGACTCTCTAGTTCATTGAGCATGCTTGAAACCAACAATACTTATAGTTATGAATGTATTATTACTATCAAGGATATAAATTAAATTTAGTATGTTTAGTTTGGGTGTTGGCTAATGAGAATGAGTATGTTGTGATTCTTGACTCTATTTGTCATTGCGAGCTTGGTTGACTATCAAAACCTAGAGGAGGTTACAACACATTCTTTGTGTTTCCATAAGAAGATTTCTCATGATTTTGAAACCCTGCATGGTAGTAATATGGCATAGGATTACCATGATAGTTATAGTTTTGATTGTTGATGTATTGAACCTATTCTTGACTTGCTTCATTCATTGGAACTATCATACTTAAAGTTGCAACATATTATGCACTTTGTGGTATTCTTTGGGTTGTCAAGGTTGAAACTTGATGAGATAGAGAAGCATCTTGAGCTCAAAAGGGCAACAAATGGTTCCAATTTATGAATCCCAGCAGCATTCTTAGCTATAGATCCTTTAGTTGGCCAATGATAGTTGTTCGAGGCCATTTCTTCCAAAAGAGAAGTAGCACCGTCAACTATCTTTTACATCAAAGTTTCAACACAAGCAGTATCAACTATGGTTCTAGTTTTCCCATTTAACCCATTATAGAATATCTAAACTTACAACCAATCCAACAATCCATGCTGAAGGCAATGCCAAATGAAATATTTATACCTTTCATATGCTTTATAGAGTATCTCAAAATCATTGTCTGAATTGACAAACCTCACTTCTGAGTTAGGCTATTTTTGCAGGTGGAAAGAATTTAGCAATAAACTTTTTTATCATGTCCTGCCAACTATTGATGCTTCCTAGTTATAGACATTGTAACCAACCTCTGGCCTTATTCCTCAATGAAAAAGAAAAAAAATCTCAGTCTAATGGTGTTTTCAGTAACACCATTCATCTTTATAGCATCACAAATATCCAAAAACATTGTTAAATGAATATTGGGATCATCAAATTGCGATCCACTAAATCGGGCTTGTTGCACATTGCTAATCAATGCCGGTTTGAGCTCAAAATTATTGGCAATAATGGTCTGGAGTTTTACACCTGTGTAACTTTCATTCACAATTGGCCTTACATAATCCTTTAAGGTGTGTGGTTGTGCATTCTATTCTCTTTCAGCAATGGCTAGTACTTTTTTCTTTCTTTGTGATCTAAAAGTTCTTTTAATCTTTGGATAAAAAAGTATAATGTTTTGAGTTCTAGCATGACACATCCAACATAAAAAAGACACCTAGAGAAACAAAACTATAAATGAAATAAAATAAAATACAATTCTAAACTAAAACCAAGATTACTTTGTATCAATATTAACAAAATAAGAAAAAATCAATCCCCGTCAATGAAGCCAAAAACTTGATTGATGCAAAACTACAAGTACACAGTATCGTAGTTTTATAGTAAAGTGATAAGAAGAGTAACATCCTCCAAGATTTATAACTTACTTAACAAATGTCAAAATTATGGTAATATCAATTTTATCTAAAGAAGTTACTAAATTTGTTGTAATTAGAATTTAAAATAAAATCAATTTAAAGAAAATGGGTAAAAGAAAAGAAAGATGTTATCAAAAATCAAATCAATGGGAAGAAAACTTCTAGGAAATTGATTTCACCTAATCTCTCACTATGCTCTACTCATCTAGTTAAAATGAATTTAATTCTCTCTGTTTGTTAGCAATCTCCAAAAAACTCCAAAAGTCTCTTTCGATAATAAATTGGAAACATTCTTGTTCATTAATTTATATAATAGCATGTAATTTAATAAAGCAAGAAAGCATTAAGATCTATATTTTTAATACTACACAGGTTCATACAAGTCTTTCGGTCTTTATATTTATCTACATTGAAATATTTCACTTCTATCATATACTTCCCTATTTGGATAACAATTCACAATATCAAAATCATCTAATTAATAATCGGTTAATTAAAAACAATAAACTCAGAATAAATAATACTAACATAAAGATAAATATTTTAAATTAACATAAAAAATGAATAATAGTTTGAAATTAGATTACATATTTTTTCTTAGAATAAAAAACATTCTATTTATGTTAAAAATTAAATTAATATAAACGAATTTACCGTGATAAGAATTGAAAGGAAAATTAACACCCCAAAAATCTGCCCCAGCGTCCCCAATCTGCTTCGTTTCTTTCCAGATTTCGTTTCTGCGCCACTTTCCTATGTTTCTTCTTTTTTCTTTTGTTTTTTTTTTCTGCGCCGCTTTATATTATTCTGTTTTCATTTGTGGCGCCTCTCTCCTTCTGTTTTATCCCCATCATTAATTATATATATATATATATATATATATATATATATATATCCGCGTGCCTCCACGAATTTCTCTTTTTTTGTAATTTTGTTTATTGAAATTTTTATTTAAATTTAATTTCAATAAATCTTAATTTAAATTTAATTTACTTTCATTTAAATTTAAAAATCTTTATACAATATATTTCTAAAATTTTGGATCTTCTTTTTCTTTAAATTTACAATAAAATTTAAATAATAATAATGAGGTCTAAAATCATTAAAAATAAAATAAAATTTAACTAAAGTTTAATGTTAAGAAGTGATAAATTATATCAAATTATGCAAGTCCTCAAATACTCCTAAACTTAAAAACTTTTTCCTCGAACAAAAAGAGAATAAAATAAAAGACAACAATAGACAATATCAATGAAATCCCATAGAGAACTACCATCACTCATCAAGCCATGATCTGAATTTAGATTCTATCACTAATAATTTATTCCTTTTACATCGAAGATAGTAAAAAATCAATATAAAATTCATTAATTTGTCAAGCAAGAGTTAAGCATTTACTTCAACCTAAAGCTAAGTCTTTGAGTGTGTGTGTTAAATAGTCAATTTAACTCCAAACCATCAGCAAACTCTGATAAAAGTAGAACAACTAAAATCAGAAGAATTCTCTCAAAACTTAACCCTATAAGTCTAATTTTCATAAATATGTTGCACTAATGTAATCTAATACCAAAATTAGAGATCAAAAAATCTTTAATTCGGGTTATAATGAGAAGCCATAGGGTGAAGGCTAAGAAAAAAATGTATATCGAAAATCAAAGCAAACTTCAAAAATACTTGGTAGAAAGAAAAACAATAAAAAGAATATCCACAGGAATTCACACCATAGCTCTTTCTCGACAATATGCTCATATAGATGACAATATTGTTGTTATACTTAATAAGTGTAAATTTTTTTTTAAGAATCTTGGTACTTATAGCCTTTTATGATTTTCAACCACTTTAACCCTTTTTTCTATTCTTGCCTTTCACTTTCTTTCCTTTTCATACTTTGATCAAATAGAGAAAACATAATGTGAATTATTTAATTTGAACTAAATTTCTCTTTAAATGAAAATTTTCACCAAAGTATTTTCTCAAAATTTAAGGCAAATTCATGGTTTTTAAGGTTTAGAATGAGAATGGTTTATATAGTTAAAAGAACAAATAAAGGTTTATGTAAAATAAGGCTAAAGGGAATTGACTATAGGAATACACCATGCAATGATAACGTGATAATCAGGATGGCTGGGAAAGCTTTTTGGTTGTGACAACAAATATTTCCTAGATCCCTTCTCTAATATTTGGTATCAACTAGGATTTCACCTTAAGGATCCATCAATGGATTCTAGCATAGAGCAAGATTGAACTTTTCTGACCCAATTAATTCAACTCCTTCTTTTCATAAAGAAAATAGAGTAAAGAAAAATTGACTATGTGCCCAATTATTTTCAAAGACAAAGATTTAAATCAAATTACCCACACAACTCTAACTAACGTAATAGCATATTTTGAATTTTTTCTTAAAACCATCATCAATTAGAAAATTCAGAGTCATAGTGAATTCAATCATACTCAAATACATGCTTGATAAGAGACTCCAACAATTCAAGATTATAGGATTTTACACCCCCAAACTTAAACCAAACAATGTCCTCCTTGTAATTCAAAAGTGAGATAGATTAAGAAATGAATGGAACTTCCCTGGTTTATGGTAGATTCACATTAGTTTGTAATTTTCAACTCTTTATTCATGCAAAATAAACCAGCATCAAAATCCCAATTATTCAAATAAATAATAAAAAATAAAATAAAAAAAACATTATAGAATTTTTTATGGGCTGCCTCCTATAAGCGCTTGTCTTATAATCTACTCCCAAACTTTTTAATCTTCATCAATTAGGATTTCAAAAAGGAATAAATGAAAATTTTCTCTCCACTTGTTCTCCATAATAGTGCTTCAATCTCTGACCGTTAACTCTGAATATATGCAATGCCTTTTCCTTCAAGTCTATTTCTCCAAAAGGGGAAACTTTGTTAATTGTATGAGGACTTGTCCATCTTGATCTTAACTTATCGGGAAGAGTTTAAGTCATGAATTGAAGAGAAAAACCTACTGCCTAGCCTAGAGAAAAATTACACTTAAGAATCTGTTTGTCAAACCACTTCTTAGTCCATTATTTATAGATATTTGCATTTTCATAAGCATCATTTCGGAACTCATCCATCTCATTCAATTGAACTAGTCACTTTTTCCCAGCTACTTTCAAATCAAAATTAAACTTCTTTACAGACCAATAAGCTTTATGCTCCAACTCAATAAGGAGATGACATGTTTTTCCAAACACTAATCGATAAGGAGACATCCCGATAGGTGTTATAAAAGCTATACGGTATGCCCACAAAGCATCATCAAGCTTCTTTGTCCAATCCTTTCTATTGAGGTTGACCGTCTTCTAAAGGATATTCTTGATTTCTTGATTTGAAATGTTAGCTTGGACATTAGTTTGAGGATGGTAGGCAAGTGCTATCTTGTGCTTCACACTATATTTAGAAAGAAGGTTGTCGAACAACTTGTTGCAAAATTGGGTCCCTTAATCATTACTAATAGCTCATGGAATGCAAAATCTTGTGAATATGTTCTTATGCAAAAATTTGAGCACTACCACAACATTTGTTGTTGAAGCAATTGCCTCCACCCATTTTGACACATAATAAACTGTTAACAAGATATAAACAAAGCAAAAAGGAGGAAAGGACCCATGAAATCAATTCCACAAACATCAAATAACTTAGCCTCTAAGATATTTTTCGATTGTAGCTCCTAACGCCTTAAAATATTTCCCATACGTTGGCACTGATCAAAGGTTTTCACCAAAGTATAACTATCATGAAAATAAAAGGCCAAAAGAAACCACTTTGAATTACCTTAGCTGTTGTTTGTGTTACTCCAAAATGTCCTCCATATGATGAGGAATGGAAATGATGGAGAATGGTTGCATTTCTTCTTCCAGCACACATCTTTGGATGATTTGGTCAGGGCATCTTTTGAAAAGCAAAGGCTCATCCCAAAGATAATATATCACATTCCACAAAAATTTATTGCATTGGTGGTAAGTAAGATCTGGTGGCAATGCCCTATCAGCTAGGTAGTTTACAATATCATCATACCAAGGAAGCTTGATCACACATGCAAACAATTTCTCATTAAGGAATGCTTCTTGGATCACTAAATCTGGTTTTACTTCCTCTTGCTCCAACCAAGGGAGATTGTCAAAAACTGAATTTTCACTTCCTTTCTTTTCTTGAACTTCCAAATAATTCTTGAAGAAGAAGGATCCAACGAATCATTCTAGGCTTAGCATACTTCTTTCCAAACAAATAATGAAGTGTTGCATGATTAATGAACACTATCACCTTTGTACAATTGAGGTAAGACCAAAATATTTCACAAGTAAACATCACAACAAGCATCTCCTTCTCAGTTGTTGCATAATTTAATTAGGCTTTATTCAATGTCCGACTTGTATAGTATATGGACCTAAACAATTTGTCTCACTTTTTTTTCCAAACACTACTCCAATTGCAAAGTCATTTGCATCACACATGAATTTAAAATATTAACTCCAATCAGGTACAGTCATTACTGATGTTGAAATCAATTTCTCCTTGATTGCATTAAAGGCTAGCAAATAAACATCATCAATGTCAAACGTAGAATTGTTTTCAAGAAGATTACATAAGTTTTTAGAGATATTATAAAAATCCTTTATAAATCTTCTATAAAATACAGCATGTCCCAAAAAGCTTCTGATTCCCTTCTCATTCTTTGGAGGTGGTAGTTTTTCTATGGTTGCAATTTTAGCTCGATCAACCTCATTCTTTTAGATGAAACTCTATGGCCAAGTATGATCCCTGCTTGAACCATGAAATTACACTTCTCCTAGTTTAGGACAAGATTTTTATCTTCACATCTCTACAAAACAAGATCTAAATTATGCAAACAATGATTAACATATGTACCAAAAACCAAAAAAATCATCCATGAAAATTTCCATTATATCTTCTACCATATCAAAAAAGATAGCCATCATGCAACGTTGGAATATTTCTATGGCATTGCACAATCCAAAGAGCATCCTTATAATAGGAAATGTTCCATAGTGGAATGTGAATGTAGTTTTATCCTGATATTCGGGGGCTATGGCAATCTAATTATAGCCTGAATAACCATCTAAGAAGTAATAATATGGATATCCAGCCAATCGATCTATTATTTGATAAATAAATGGAAGTGGAAAGTGATCCTTTCTTCTTGATTTGTTCAACTTGCAATAATCCATAAATAAACGCCAACCCGTGACTGTTCTTATAGGAATAAACTCATTGTTCTCATTTTTGACCACTGTTATTCCACCCATTTTTGCTACAACCTGCACTGGACTTACACATGAGCTATCTAAAATAGTATAAATAATTCTAGCATTGAGGAGCTTTGAAATTTCAACTCTTATAACTTCCTTCATTACCGGATTTAATCTTCTTTTGGGCTCAATTGATGGTTTGTAAAGTTTCTCCATTAGATCTTGTGCATGCGAAGGGACGAACTTATACTTTTTATGTCAAAGATAGTCCATACCAAGGCTATTCTATGCTCCCTTAATAGACGTAGAAAAGATGCCACAACTCTCACTAGAGAGGAGTAACTATCACCTAAGAAAGCATAGCAAAGATGCTCAGACAATTGATTCAACTATGGATTTGTAGTTTGTTGCACTGATAACTGTATTTTATATAGTTATTTTCATCAATTTTAGTAATGATAATTGCTATGTTCTATTAATATTTAGTTAATTTTTGTTAAATAAATTAATATTTTCCTTTTATGTGCTAAAAATACATTTTTAATAAAATTAATTAATTTGTATCGAAAATGTACTTAATTTCATATTTCTGTCTACAAATATAATTTATGATAATATAGTTTCTTAATTACAATTTATAAGAATCGAAAATATAATTTAAATTAAATTTGGGCTTAATTATAATTATTAAAAGTTTAAAAATTTAATTTAAAATTAGCAAAGGGCTTAACTGTAATTTAAGAAAGTGCAAAATGTAATTTGGATTAAATTTGTGGGTTAAAATACAATTAATGGAAGTTTAATTTTCGCGCAGGAGAGATGAAGTCCACGCGCAAGATCACACTCGCCCAACGTGGACCGTCCGATCAATGAATCAACGGTTGAGATTGGCACGTGTAGTTCAAGCCCGACCAACGTGAATGCGTGCAGACTCTGCGCTTTCACGCGGCTCGGTGCCCAAGTGGGGCCCACCTGCTGCGCAGGCCGGCGTGCAGGTGGGACCCACGTGTATGACGCACGTCTGCCAAAGGGGGTTGTTCTGTGCGGCTGAACCACGTGCAATCGTTCTTCCAGTGAGTTAAAGTCTTCCACGTGTTCCAATTTCCCCTTGAACGAATCATAAGAGGACGTGTGGCATATATCGGTGAATGCAAAAGCGCAGAATCTCGCCCTCGTTCCAGCCGTTACCTCACGTTTCGCGCGCCCCGATTCTGTGCGACAAGTTCTGCGTGTGCCCATTCCCTTCAACGAATCAGATGTTGCCACGTGTCCCACTATTTGTTTCAGCGAATCAGACGCTGACACGTGGCACGTACAATGAATAAAAAAAATGCAGAAATGGCTCCTTGTCTCACGTGAATTAAAATATGTTTTTGATTTTCGCGTGACCGCAGATTTTAAGGGGAATGTCGGGGTTTTGTTTTCGATATAATTTTTTTACGCGTTTAAAAAAAATGTATTATTTTTGGATGTATTTTTTTAGCTATAAATAGGAGATAGTTTTTAGTTTTAAGGGGTTTTTTTTAGTTTAGAATTTTTGTAGTGTTTGGGGCTGGACTGTAGAACACGCAGAAGTCATTTTTTGGCTTTTGTTGTGTTCTGCGTGTGCCAAATATTTTCGTTACTTGATGTTTTAATTTTTCTTCTTGTTCTTCTAATTTTTCTGCATCTGTTGTAATTTTAATTTTTAATTAATGAAGTAATTTAATTTTTCTAGGTTTGCATTTGATCTAAATTTTTGAAGCTTTGATTTTAACTATTTTTTGGAAAGATTTATAAGACGTTCGATTTGTTCATTCTATTTTGTGCTTAATGCTTTTTGATTATTTACGAATTTTATCAAAACGATTTGTGGCATAAAAATAAACTTGAGAAAGGCAGTTTTTGTGTATATTGCTCGTAAATAGAATGACATGTATGATGAAGTATAGGAATATACCCTAATTGTATGTGTGGCCATTTGAAAACTTAGAACTTAATGAATCTTGGTGAATTTAATTCTCATAGAGATATAGTGAATTAATTTAACGAGGTGTGTTTGTACGGAGCTCGGAAGAGATGTATGAATAAAAAAAAAGAAGTTTTCGGTTGACAAATTAAATGTACTAAAAAATATAAATCCAAAGAAAATAATATGATTGGAGTGGATTAGTTTGGTGAAAAATTGCAATCCTAGAGTTCTTTTATTTTATTTTTAAAACTTTTCTTAATCAACGATTGTTTTGGATAAAATTAGAGAGATACAATTTTAGTACTCAACAAACTATAGTAACAAATCCTCGTGGGAACGATACTCTACTTACAAATCTTTATTACTTGTGACCGTGTATACTTGCACGATTTCTGTGTGTTGCAAAACACGCAACAAGTTTTTGGCGCCGTTGCCGGGGATTTGTTTTACTATTTTCATTGTTGATATTAATACCAATCAATCTGATTTTAATTCAAAAGAAAAAAAGAAAAAAAATTTATTGTTGTTTAATTTATTTTTCAATTTTCTCGTGGGTTGAGATTTTGTTTGACACACAAATCTTACCTCACAAAAATAAAAATAAATTTTGTTTTTGTTTATTTTTTTTTATTTTGCAATTTTCTCGTGGATTGAGATTTTGTTTGACACACAAATCTTAATTCACAAAAGAAAATAAAAAAAATAAAAAATAAAAAAAAGTATGGTTATTGTTTCTTAATTTAATTTTCAATTTTCTCGTAAGTTGAGATTTTGTTTGACACACAAATCTTAACTTACAAACAGAAAAACAAATTAAGAAGTCAAGCTGAAGACTATAAAACAAGCGCTGCTTGGGAGGCAACCCATGTGTTTTATTTTTTTTTTTTTATTATTATTATTTTTTTTTTGCATGTATTAAATTTTATATTTTGTTATGTTATTTTTTTCCTTCGTAAGTGCAAAGTGGAGGTAATGAAGCAATTTTGGCTTAACCAATCAAACAAACCAGGAAGTCTCTTTAAACCCATCTCAAATGTTCTTTAATTTTCACACATTGAGGACAATGTGTATATTAAGTTTGGGGGTGGTGTATATACTGAACCAAGTTGAAATACTTTCTAGATGTTTTTGCTCGTGAAATTTTTTTTTGTTTGCTTCGGTGATTGAAAATATTCTGCTATGAATAATGATATATTTTTGTTTCTTTGATTTAAATGATGCATATCTCCTTGAAAAATTTGAATATTGTCCAAGGAAAATACATAGTGGAGAAATTCTTCACTAACAAAAGGTAAATCAAATTCATAAATAATAGAGTTGTTAAAATCATACGCATAAGATAAAGTAGTGATACATCATTCTTGGTGACTGGCTGGCATATCCTCTTGAAAGGCTTCCATTTCACATTTCTCAATGATATCTACCCGAAAGCAAATGCTTGGATCTTTTCCACTTCATATGGCTTTGTAGATGTTGAATGTAACCTCTTTCTTGTTCACTTTTAATGTTAACTCACCCTTTTGAACATCCATTAAAGCCCTTCTCGTAGCCAAGAATGTTCGACCAAGAATTAGTGGGATATCTTAGTCTTCATTCATATCTAACACCATAAAATTATCAAGAAAAATAAATTTATCTACCTTTACCAATACATCTTCTATGATTCCACCTGGATACTTGATGGATCGGTCTACTTGTTATAAAGAAATTATTATTTGTTTCATCTCTCCATGTACCAAATTCCTATAAGCAGAAAGTGGCATAAGATTAATGCTAGTGCAAGGCAAAGTGAAACTCTCTGAATCTTTTAATTTTTGAGGTAATTTCTTTTGAAGAATGGCACTACATTCTTCATATAGCTTCATTGTTTTGAACTCCTCCAACCTTATCTTCATGGAAATGATGTTCTTTAGGAATTTGGAATAATTTTTCATTTGTTCCAAGGCATTTGCAAAAGGAATATTTATGTGAATTTTCTTAAAAATATCCAAAAACTTAGCAAATTGCTTATTTAATTTTTGTTTTTGAAAGCATTGAGGATAAGGAAGTTGAGTAGAGAGAATATGAGGATTGTTAGAAAATTAAATTGATGGAGGGATATCAATCTCTCTTAGTGTATCATTAAAAATCTCCTCTTCCTCACTTTATTATTGCTTTGGCCATTATTTGGAGCTGTAAGGGTGGACTTGGTTTCCTTTGATGGTGACCTCTCAATTTCTCTTCCACTCCTAAGTTTAAGGACCTTGCATTGTTCCTTTGAATTCACTTTGGTATTGCTAGGAAAATTTCCTCTTTGTTGGGCATTGATGGTCGTGGCTAGTTTCCCAATTTGTACTTCAAGATTTTTTATAGTGGCTCCCATATTGCTACAATAACTCTCAATATTATCCAACCGTGAGTCACTTATTTTAAACCTTCATTTGGTGTCCTCAATAAAGGAAACCATGGCATCCTTAAGTGACATATTCTTCTCACTTTGTTGACTATCATAACCTGGAAGAGGTTGTAGCACATTCTTTGTGTTTCCATAAGAAAAATTATCATAATTTCAAAGCCTTGGGTGGTAGTAATTTGGCATATGATTACCATGATAGTTGTTGTTCTGATTGCTTCATTAATTGGAACTATCATACTTGAAGTTGTAACATATTCTACACTTTGTGGTAATCTTTAGGTTGTCAAGGCTAAAACCTGATGAGATAGAGAAGCAACTTGAGTTGAAAGGACAACAAATGAGTCCAATTCATGAATCCTAGTAACATTCTTAGCCATAGATCCTTTAGTTGGCCATTGATATTTTTTTAGGCCATTTCTTTCAAATGAGAAGTAACAACCTTAGCTGTCTTTGACATCGAAGTTCCCCTAGAAGCAGCATCAACTATGGTTCTAGTTTTCTCATTTAACCTATTATATAACATCTCAACTTGCAATAAATCTGGCATTCCATGCTAAGGCCAATGCCAAATCAAATCTTTATACCTTTCCCATACTTTATAAAGTGTCTCAAAATCATTTTTCCAAAATTGACCAATCTCATTTCTAAGTTGGGCTATTTTTGCAAGTGGAAAGAATTGAGCAAAAATCTTTTCTACCATGTCCTACCAACTAGTGATACTTCCTGGTTGTAGAGATTGTAACTAACCTCTAGCCTTGTCCTTTAATGAAAAAAGAAACAATCTCAGTCTAATGGTGTCTTAAGTAATACTATTCATCTTTATAGTGTCACAAATCTCCAAAAAAACATCGCCAAATGAATATTGGGACCATCAAGTGGCGATCTGCTAAATTGGGCTTGTTGCACCATGCTGATCAACATCAGTTTGTGGTCAAAATTATTGGCATTAAGGTTCTAGTGTCTTACATCTGAGTAATTATCATTCATAATTGGTCTTACTTAATCCTTCAAGAAGCTTGGTTATGAATTTTGTTCTCCTTCATCCATGGCTAGCACTTTCTTCTTTCTTTATGATCTAAAATTTCTATCAATCTTTGAATCAAAAGGAATAATGTTTCTAGTTCTAGCATGGCGCATCCTACATCAAAAACACACCAAAAGAAAAATAAAAAATATACAAATATAAATGAAATAAAATACAATTCTAAATTAAAACCAAGATTATTTTGTATCAATATTTCCAAAAATAAGAAGAAATCAATCCCCAACTAGGGCGCCAAAAACTTGATCAATGCAAAATTGCAAGTGCACAATATCATAATTTTATAGTAAAGTGATAAGAAGAGTATCGTTCTTAGGTATTAATTACTTACTTTTAACAAATGTGAGAACTATGTTAATCTCAATTTTATCTAGAGAAGTCACTAAGGTTGTTGTAATTGGAATTTAAAATAAAATCAATTTAAAGAAAATGTGCAAATGAAAAGAAAGATGTCGAATATCAAATCAATGAGAAGAAAACTTCTAGGAAATCATTTTCAATAGTATAAACTAAATACTATGACTCAAAAAGAACTTCAAATTTGTGAGAAATGGTTAATACAAAAGAAAGATAGAAAATAAATATCCTAGAAGTCATTGCATTTTTTTTCATTCTCTAAAGACACATGCTTGATATTTTTATTTGATGAATTTGATTGATGACTAAAAATAGTATGTGGTTTTTTTATAAATCATTTTATTTAATTCCTTTCATGATATCAAATGTTATGCACTATTTTGAGCTTTTCTTCTTTAAACATATGGGAACTTATTAGATAATTTCTTTATATAACTTATATTCACATATACCTTTGAATAAGTGCTTGAACCCATAGGACCTATGTAATATTTAAAGTATCACTTGTGTGAATTAGAGTAGAAGTGAATTCAGATTCTAAGCACTAAAATTGGAAAAATCAATATTGATACATTTTTAATATGGAATATGAATTTGTGAATTTCAACTAAAGTTTGCAATAAAATATGATTCTTTCGGATAGTAGTTTAAACTTATGCTTTAGATTTAAATTAATCACTCAAAAAATACTAAAGCATGAGAAGTTTTTCTATTTTACTTTCTATTTTGTTATTTTTTGTTTTAATTTTTACTTTTTATTTATTATTTGTTTCTTTCCTATTGTTTTTGTAATTTATTTTAATTTTTTCATTTAGTTTGATGTTTGTGAGTATGTTTTCTAAAAGCCCTCATGAGACTTAAACTCATCTAGAAGGGAAACCTAGGAGTTTGAAGGCCTATTGCATGTGCAAAATACAACCGTGTCAATCTATGTTGGTGATTTAGAATAGTTCAATTTTATTTTAGTTTTTTTTTTAGTTTTTCACTTTCCTTGCTAAAGACTAGCAAAAAAATAGTTGGGGCTTGTGATGAGTGCTTAAAAGCACTCAATATTATGTGATTTATTTAAACTTTAATGTCAAAAATATATTTTATTTGTATAATTTTATCATTATTTTAGAAAATTTATATTTTTGGAATCACATGTGTGTTTTGTTTTTTCCAGGTATTTATAGCTTCAAATTGATTAAAAATATCAACATAATCATGCCTAAAAGCACTCATATGCAATCATAAAGATTAAAAAAATTACATATGTAAGTCTTACATATGCTTCAACGCAATGTAAGTGGGTCCAATATAAAGAAAGTTTAAGAAACGCAATTTAAAATATGTCATAGCGGTGACTAATGTGTGCTATGATGTGGGTGTCTCAGATTATAAATGAATGCATACTATATTGACGTAAGCCACAGAGGTGGGAGAAGTGTGTTGTGGTGTCTGACCATACGTTCCACTTTTCTCTCCCTTTTACAGTGTTTTCTCACCTATATATAGGACCACTTACCCTTAGTATTCATCATCTCTCTCAGCTGATTCTTTAGGTAGAATCTCTTAGAATTTCTTTAGATTTCTTATACTTTTTCTTTAAGTTCTTCTCTCAATTTAAAAGTTGTACAAGTTTTATTTTATATTTAATTTCTAAATAGTTTAGATTTGGTTATTACAATTAAGGCAGTAATAAAGAGAATAGTGCTATAGAAGTTATCTGTAAGAATACAGTTGAGGTATTAATTTTAATTTTATGCACTATTCTAAATGTTATAGTTAATATATTGGTCATTTATTAAATTGTGCATGCATGGCTGATTGTGATAATGGGATTTGAGTTATATTGATATGCTTGTGTAAATTATTTAGGTGAATATTTTTAACGATTATTAAACACATTATTTTTATTCAAGAATTTTATAAAGTTTATTATCAAAAAATATATTGATGACATATTTTTTTATAATAGATTCAAAAAGTGAAAATTGAGTTTTAGAAATATGAACCTATATGTAATTTAGAATTATATTATATTTCAAAGTTTTTATAAGATTTATTATTGAAAAATATATTGAAGACACATTTTTTTCAATAGATTTAAAATATAAAGGTTGGGTTTCAGATACATTAATCTATAAACTAGTTTAAACAAGCTTGAGTAAAAGTTTAAATTGTTGACTTGAGCGAAGGTGGCAAGTGAAATGGTTTGTTAATTTTTGAAAAAATAAGTATAATTTAATTAAAATTAAATCGTCGGCCCAACTAAAGGTGACACTACTACAACAAGGAGATATTAAGTTGGGATTTAAAGTCATTTTTTGGGAAAAACCGACTTATAATGAATTTTAAGTAGGTACGTTGAAAGACCGACTTAAAAAATTAAAAAAATAGTGTCGCGTCTATGTATTAACCGGTGCTACACATAGGACGTAGCACGGTTCTACATGTCAACTGACTTAAGCCACGTATAGCATCGGTTGACACATAGAACTAACTTAAAATCCTATGTGTAGCTTCAGTTCTATGTGTCAAGCGATGCTACTATTTTATTTTTCTATAATTTTTTAAGTTGGTTGAAACGTAGAACCGATGCTACACGTAGCATTTTAAGTCGGTTCTACATGTCAACCGACTTAAGCCACGTGTAGCATTGATTGACACGTAGAATAGATTTAAAATCCTACATGTAGCGTCGGTTCTATGTGTCAACCGACGCTACTATTTTATTTTTCTGTAATGTTTTAAGTCAGTTGACATGTAGAACCGATGATACACGTAGGATTTTAAGTCGATTCTACGTGTCAACTGACTTAAGCCACGTGTAGTGTCGGTTGAAACGTAAAACGGACTTAAAATCCTATGTGTAGTGTTGGTTCTACGTGTCAACTGAAGCTACCTTATGTTTTTTTTCCTTATCTTCTTCTCTCCCCCATTTACCGATAGTGTAAGCTTGTGTTTCCCTATTCTCTTATAGAGAAAAACTGTCTATTATATCTATTTTCTTTCTCCTTTTTTGGGCACTTCTGACCATCATTTTCAACGCCGTCAGTTTGGTTTTCATCATCTCCAATTTCTCTTCTAGATCTGCTATTTTTTAGCATAATACTCAAATTTTTCATACCCATTTTCCTTCACTTTCTCACTTACCAAACACTATTTTATTCATTTCTTTCATTTTGTCACTTCATTTACTCGTAAGTATTTCTATGAATTATTTTACAATTATTATTCATAATTTTTTATTTTAATGTATATTATGTGTTATTGGTTGTGTATAAAGTTTTGTGTTATGTAGGTTGTGCATTTTTATTCAAACTTAGAAGAGAAGAAGGTATTTTATTCATTTTAATATTTTTATGTATTTTGGTTTTTGATATATATTAATTTATTTTAAACTTAAAATTTTTAAAAATTATTTACACGTACATGAAGTATATATATATATATAATATTTTTATATGTATATAATGTATAATGAGTTTATTTACATGTAGGTTGTTGTTTGGACCTATTTTCCTATCCAAACTCCATCTTTTCTTATTGGAGAGTTATTTGGTCATTATGAATGAGACATTTCTGATGATCCTAAGTAACAATCCATGCTTCCTCTTCCTAAAATAAAGTGAAAATATCATAAAATCTATGAAAAAGAGGCATTATCACTTTATTTGTAATTTAAGTTATATATATATATATATATATATGTATGTATTATATAAAATTATTTTTTTAATAAATTTAATTCTCAAGTAATTGACTAATATTTAGTTTTTCAATAATTTTTATCATTTAAAAATTCTTTTAAATATTTTTTGCTATTATGTGATCGAAAACAGTTAGTGGGAATAGCATAAAATGTGTAAAATATGTTAAAAAAATATAGGTTCAACCCGTTAAATTCGATTCAACCTGTAAACCAAATTTAAATTTTATGTTTCCTCATTTTAAGTCAGTTAATAACAGACTTAAAAGCTTGAATTTGAATTTGTAATAGTGTGAGAAGTTAAATTTAATTAATAAAGAATAACGATTTGATTGAAGGTTGATCCTCTAGTAGTATCGTTGATTCTCCCAATACTATCTCAGTTGTTCAAAAGGTGACGGTAAAATTTGATGATGAAAAAGATGAATTGCACGACTCCTACAATGTGATCTTATTAGAGCACATCAAGTCTTAAAAAGCAAAGAAAAAGTCCTTGGATAACCTAGACAGAAAAGAGCATGCGATATATGCATTGAAGAAAAATCAAGAAGAAAAAAGTCTTCTATCGATGGTCAACAACTTGATCTCATAAAAAATATGAGGTTATTCAAAAAAGATATTCATATTTGCTTGAGTAATTTAATGCAAATCATGAAAACGTGAGGAAGGTTGAGGAACAAATGAAGGTTCCCAAGTCTAGTAAAGTTACAAAACTATTTGTTAACCCTAATTCCTTTACTGATCAAAATGCCAAGATTGAAGGATTGAAAAAGCAGATTATAGTGCTTAAGAGTACAAAGAAATATGTAGCCTATTATCTTAACGAAATGGAAATTGATATTGATAAACTAAATGACAAAGTTAGGATTCTGAACAATTTTGTAACTTATCTTGAATCATTAATCAAAGAAAAGAAAGATTTGATTATTGCTCTAAAGGACAAACTCAAAGTTAGTGGGAAGGAACTGGTTTACTGTACCTCTAGAATGGAAAAAAATATTGACTAGTTCTAAGAACCTAAATGAAATCCTTAGCAACACTAAGACATTTAGGGACAAGTACGGTAATGGTTACAAAAAAGAGGGTTCAACTTCTAAGGTGGGTTCTACTACGAGTATGAAAACTTCAAATCAAGGTCTAAACTTAAAGTCTACTGCCACCAACAATAAAGGTTAGTGTATTATGTCTCCTCAACCAAATTCTTCTTGCAAGGTGAACCCTTCACATAAATGTAGCTCTTCCCATGGCACTAGTGATGGCCTATTTCCTCTACCTATTGTCCTTCCAACTTGACACCAGTGTAGTCAACTTGGGCACTTGAGACCTCATTGTAGGTGATGGGCTACTCGTTCTCATATGAAAGTCAATATGAGAAATTTTTCCTCTTCTCTTCCACGTACTACTTCTTATAGTTAGATACTGAGATTTTAACTCCAATATTCGTGTTTGTTATATGTGTGGCACTATTGGGCACTTTGATAGGCAATGTTCTAGATATATGAGAAGTACTATGTTGTGTGTTTTGGAACACACATAAAATTGTGCAAGCATACACGGTCACAAGTAATAAGATTTGTAAGTAAAGATCGTTCCCACGAGGATTTGTTACTATAGTTTGTTGAGTACTAAAATTATTTCTCTCTGATTTTATCCAAAAAAAAACATTGATTTAGAAAAAGAAGAAAAGAGTTAACAAAATAAAAGAAATCTAGGATTGCAATTTTTCACCAAACTAATCCACTCAAATCGTGTTATTTTCTTTTGATTTATATTTGTTTAGTACATTTAATTTGTCAACCAAAAACTTCTATTTTTATCCATACATCTCTTCCGAGCTCCGTATAGACACACCTCGTTAAATTAATTCACTATATCTCTATGAGAATTAAATTCACCAAGATTCATTACGTTCTAAGTTTTCAAAAGGCCACACATACAATTAGGGTATATTCCTATCCTTCATCATACATGTCATTCTATTTATGAGCAATACACACACAAATGCCTCTTCCAAGTTTATTCATGTGCCACGGATCGTTTTGATAAGATTCATAAATAATCAAAAAGCATTAAGCACAAAATAGAATGAACAAATCGAACGTCTTATAAATCTTTCAAAAATAGTTAAAATCAAAGCTTCATAAATTTAGATCAAATGCAACCCTAGAAAAATTAAATTAAAATAAAAATTACAACACATTCAAAAAAATTAAAAGAAGAAGAAAGGAAATTAAAACATCATGTAGTGAAAATATTTGGCACACGCAGAACACAACAAAAGCAAAAAAATGGCTTCTGCGTGTTCTGCAGTCCAAAACCGAGCAACACACGAAAATTAAGATCTACCCAAAACTCCAAAACCTCCTTTCTCTAACAAAACATCTCCTACTTATAGCCAAAAAAATACATCAGAAATATAAAAAATAATAAAACGCGTAATAATAAATTTTTTTATCGAAAATAACACTATGACATTCTCCTTAAAATCCGCGCCATGCGAATATCAAATTTCTTATTTTACGACACGCGTGGAGAGGGCTGCGCGATTCTGTGTTTTCTTTTGCTTTCCACGTTGCCACGTGTTGCGAGCTGATTCGTTGAAACAAATAGTGGGACACGTGGCCGGATCTCATTCGTTGAAAGGAACGGGCGCACGCAGAACAGAAGCACGGGATTGGGGCGCCGAAAAAAATGCGGCAACGGCTGGAAACGGGGGTTGATTCAGTGCGGTCGCGCTCATTGTAACATGCCACGTTTCGGCATATCATTTGAAGAAATCTTACGTGGGACACATGGCATATTATGGTTCGTGGAATAACCGGGCGCACGTGAAACAACCGCACTGGAAAAGGCGCGCGCGAAGGTGGGGGACAGCGGCTGCAACGCGTCAGACACGTGGGTCCCACGCTGCACGCCGGCCTGCGCGGCAGGTGGGACCCACTCGGACACCGAGCCGCGCGATGGAGGAAATCCCTGCAGCCACTCTCCTTGGTCGGGTTTGAACAGCACGCGCGCATCCGAACCGTTGATGCGTTGATCTGACGGTCCAAAATGACGCGTGGATCGTAACGGCGCGTGGAATCTCTCTCCTGCGAAGAAAAAATAACTTTTATTAATTATATTTTCACCCACAAATATATTTCAAATTACATTTTAAACTTTCTTAAATTACAGTTAAGCCCTTTGCTAATTTTAAATTAAATTTTTAAACTTTAAATTATTATAATTAAGCCCAAATTTAATTTAAATTATATTTTCGATTTTTATAAATTGTAATTAAGAACTATATTATTTGAAATTATATTTGTGGACAAAAAAATATGAAATTAAGTACATTTTCGATACAAATTATTTAATTTTATTAAAAATGTATTTTTAATGCATAAAAGGAAAATATTAATTTATTTAACAAAAATTAACTAAATATTAAAAGAACATAGCAATTATCATTACTAAAATTGATGAAAATAACTATATAAAATACAGTTATCATACTACTCAGAGTTCTCCACCTTATTCACCCACATCCTTTATGATAGGCTATAGATATCATGGCTCATCTAAGAATATCCAAGTCGGTTGCATCATGCACATGAGACACAGTGAAAAAAGAAATAAGTCTATGATTAAAAGTCTGCTTGATTCGATTTTAATGAGTAACTCCTCAAGATTTTCCAGAAATAATAAACAAAAAAAAACCTTGAGTACCATATACTCTGGATGCTCATATGACACAAAAACTATTTTCTGAATCAATTGTCTCTTATAAAAACTTTAAACGGGGGATATTATTTTATCACTATTTTTGAGTTATCTTTTTAGGGTTGAACTATTCATTTTTTCTCTCTGTTATGTTTGTAGTTTTTCTTTGTATGTCTTTTGTTGTTTATCTACATGTTTTATGTCCTTTTCATTACTTTAATAAAAAATCAAAAAATATTGTTTTTGTTGTATTGACACTCTCTTTTTCCTCTTACTCTCTTTTCTTGTGAATGTTATGTAAGTCTTTTTATCTAGCTATTATATTGCTTAAAAGAACCTTTTTATATGACCAGTATGTTTTATGGTTGAGATACTTTTGACTTAAATGAAAGTGTGGCTATTTTAAAATGTGTATTCTATGTAGAGTAAGTTCTTGTTTTGAATTTAAAAATAACATTTTTCTATACATATGCAATAAATTGTGAATTTGTATGGTTATTTTGAGAATCCACTTTAGTGCCTCTATAGGAAAAATATTAGGTGCAGCTTGGATAGAAAGAGGATTTAGGTCATCTTTGAATTGTTTGATCCTTTCTTACCACTAATGTTTTCTTATCTTCAATTTCCCCTCTTGAGCCTTTATTTTATCCCTTACTATACACACCTTTATTTGAATTTCAATTATATTACTTATTGAACTTATTTGTTTTAGGATTGTATCATTTACCCTCTTGTGTCAGGAAAAAGGAAAAAGAAAAGAAAAGGAAAAAAGAAATAGAAAGAAAAAGAAGGTTATCTTAAATGAATGCTAAGATGTATAAGAAAAAGATCCTATGTTTTGGGAATGTAATTGTATGTAAATTGGGAAGTAAAAAGAAAAGAACTTACGTTTAAATGTTTACTCCTATGATTATAAGCTTATTGTTTAAAGTATTTGTTTTGGTTGACTAAAGGTGTGCTTAAACCTAAATGCCTTTTATTAGGTGGGGAAACCTTAGCCTTTCATTACAAGCTATGAAAGACCTAATGATTTCATTAAGTTGGCACCTACATTAGTAGAGAGAGAGGCTAAATCTAGACATATGAAATTTGGTTCTACTTGATTATATATTAATATTTGCTTGTGATGACTCTATGAAAGTAGATTCATTAGGCACTTTTCTCCTTAATATTTTCTCGTTTAATTTGATAAGTAGTATTTGGTGGGATAGGTCCAGCCATTCTCAACAAGGAACCACATAAGGTCCTCTTATGACCATAAAAATGCCCTCATTTGTGATTTCCAATAAGCATAGTTTTTTCCATTCAAGAGTAGAGGTCAACCTAATTCCCTCTTACTCCTGAATCCATTGGAGAAAAAGTGTGTGTGCGAAAAATGACCTAAGAGAAGCAACACTGGAATGATTGAGCCTAAAAATAGGGCACCCTATTTGATACCAATTCAAGGAGTTTGTGACCCAATACACTACCAGGGTGAGAATATACAAACTCCTTAATGATTCAACCCTAATTCCCTCAAACAAAAAAGGCAAAATTAAAGCAAAAAATGTAGTACAATTACAATTAATAAAATATCACATAAGTAGATAACTTTTAATAATAGATATTATATTTCAAGTCGAAAAAAATGGATCATGTAAAACAAGTGAGGTAACAAGGTAAACCCACATAAGGACCATATCCATGTGGTAACATCCTTGGGTTTTTTAAGGAAATCACTCAACAATAAACTATTTACTAAACAATAAAACAGTAACAACTCTAAAAGAAATAAAACCAATATTACCTCTATCAATTAGGACCTCCATCTGAACTTTCTATTGTTGTTCTTGCTTGCTACTTCTATAATCACCAACTTTGACACATAAACCTAGCTCTCTTCTATAGCTAACACCTCCAAATGTGGTGTGATTACTAAGCACAGATTTGTATAATAAAATGTATAGAATGAGACACCTTGAGGATCTCCATATATCTCAAGGGCACCAAAGGGCACACTATCCTCCAAAGAACTCAAATTGTGTACAGGAGAACACTGTTAAACCCTACAAGCACACAGACTATGATTAGATAACTATACTCAATGAATGACCCATACTTAAACGTAAGCTCTCCAAAACGATTTCAAAACATGTGTAAATAACATGTGTAAAAACAATTGATGCTTCAAATGTTATAGAGTGTAAATAATTTAGAGGAGTAGGAGGTATTTATAGAGTCACAATTGATGCTTCAAATGTTATCTTAGGTTTTGGTGCTTTTACTAGGGAAGAATAGTATTTTTAAATTTTTATTATCAAAATCCTAAAAACCTTTTGTGTTGTAAATATCATGATTTTTATTTGAAATTTTAGAATGTCTAGGTTATCAATTGATTTTAGATATTTTAGATATTTTAAATTTCAAATTTCTTTTATATTTATTAAAAACATTATTAACTTTCTTTAATTTAATTTTATTTCCTCAAAACAATTATTCTTCTTTATTTTTTTTTATTTTCCTTTTTCTTTATTTATTAACTCTTTTATTTTTTTATTTTATTTTACTATATGTTAAAACATTTTTGTAATAAATTGTTTCTTCTATAATTATTTTATTTTGCTAACTTGTGTGTATTGTTTAAATTTTGTTTTTTTGATACTTCTTATAGTACTCATATTAGTATTAAAATTTATCTTCTCCTTTTATTAGTATTTTTTATGCTTAAAAAAATAAAGAGATACTTGAGAAAAGAATTAGTATTGTTTATTGCTGGACATCTATAGGTTCAAAACACTCAAAGATAAGATGAAAATTTATCAAAAGGAAGTGAAACTACCCCAAGTGCAAGTAGAAAAGGAAGACAAGCAAAAATTGATGAAGGATTATTCAGTGCCATTTATAGGAAACACTACTTTATGCATCCAACTGAGAGAGGCTATAAAGAATTATGAATTGAAAAATATTCATTATTCCTTATTACCTTCATTTTATGGTATCCCTATTGAAGACCCTTTGAATTCATTAGAGATTTTTATGTTTTCGTACAAACATTTCCATTACAGAGACTAAATGAAGACCAGCACTTGATGAGATTTTTCCCTACATACTCAAGGATAGAGATAAGTCTTGGTTTATAACTCTACAACTAGTTTCATTGACTACTTGGGAGGCAATCTACAAAAAATTCATGGGTAGGTACCATTTCCAACAAAAGACTGTTGAGTGGAAGGAAAAATAACAACATTCTTCCAAATGAATGGAGAGTCTTTCCATGAAGCTTGGGACAAATTAAAAGTCCTCTTAAACCAATACCCACACCACAGCTTTCCACTACAAGTATAGAATTAGTTCTTCAATAGTGGACTAACACAATAATGTTAGTATATTGTTGATAATCCTACAACATAATTTATGGGAGAAAGGATGAGAGAAAACTTTGGAGTTGTATGAGACGTTTGGTACTAATTTTCAGAAAAAGAGTACAAGAGGAAGAAGAGCATGAGTTAATGAATTTGACTCCCATAGTGAATTGTAGCATAGTTGGGGATATAATTCTATCAAGTGTTCAAACAATTACCAAGCATATGCTTAAAACCAAAAAAAAGGCTATAAGAAAACAAACCTTATCCAACAATCAACCTTATAAGCCAACTTTGGAAGATAATTTGAATACCTATATTCAAATTAGTACAAACAATGAACTAATGAATAATCAAAAGTTTAACTTTATGGAGTCTTTGGTAAAAAGAGTTGAAGTCAAAGTTTGACAACTAAAAAAGAACTTGTAAAAACAATAAAAAGGAAAGTTGACCAGACAAGTAGAACAAGCAAAAAAGGTCATAATCCTTGAAGTCAATAAAATATTACCTGATATTTCTATGATCTACCATTTAGTGTAGGTAACAAAGAAGGTGACATTATAGTCTCCCAAAATAGGGAGATAAGTGCCAACAATGATCAATATTTTGAGAAAAGAATCAAGGAATCAAATGATGCTTTCAAAAACCAAAAGATAGTAGGATCATACCTGCCGCCAATACTATTTCCTCACCGGATAAAAAAATCCAAACAAGATAACAATTCTCTAATCTATTTAATATGCTTTCTAATGTTAATATAAATTTAACTTTATTAGAAGTGATCAATAATATGCCATCCTATGCTAAGTTATTTAAAGAATTAAACACTAAGAAAATAAGTTATGAATTCAATGAAAGAGTTGTGGTATCAAAATTTTCTAGTGCTATGCTCCAGTACCAACTACCTCCAAAGTTGAAATACCCAAGTAGTTTTATCATACACATAACTATAAGGGATAGAAAAGTGGCTATGGAAATGCTAGACTTAGGTGCTAGTATAAATCTAATGCTATATGCTACTTTCTTACAACTAGAGTATGAAACCTTAAACCTACAACCATGTCTTTTCAAGTTATAGACAGATCTATTAAATATCCTAAGGAAATGGTTGAGAAATGTTGGTGTAGGTATATAAACTTATAATCCCTTTTGATTTTATGGTTCTCAATATAGAAAAAAAAACCCAACCTTGGATAAATAACATACAATACTTCTTGGTAAACCATTTATGGCCACTACCAAGACTATTTATTATTGATGTCCAAGATGGAAATTTAACAATGATAGTGTTAGGAGAGACTTTCCATTTTAAAGTTTTTAACTCTTCACATCGTCCAATGGTGAATGTTTTGATGTTGGTTCATTAGATAGCATTATAAATAACACATTTTTTCAAGAAAGAATGAATGATAAATTGGAAATTGGTTTAATTGTTAAAAAGGTAGAAGAAGATTTAGATGAGGAGACTAAATAAAGATGAACCAATAGAAAACCCTAGTACACCCTTAAAGCTACCTATTATCCCACCTGGAGAAAATGCCACTCCACCCAACTTAGACCTAAAAGATTTGCCAAAGCAACTAAAATTTGTGTTTTTGGGAGAAGGGAAAGCGTATCCTACCATCATTTTATATTCTTTTACCAAATCCAAGAAAATGAACTTGTTAAGGTGCTTAAGAAATTTAAAAAGGTTATAAGACCAATGTAGAAGACAATGCTATACCCATTAGAGAGGCTCAAAGAAGAATAAACCCAATAATGCAAGAGGTAATATGCAATCAGGGTAGTTCTGGGGAAAAGAGTGGAAAAGCATTTTCATGTTATATATTATGCTACCAAAATAGTCAATGATGCCTAAATAAATTATTCCACAATTGAGAAAAAATTCTTGACTGTTGGGTTTTCTCTAGATAAATTTAGGTCTTACTTAGTAGGTTCTAAAGTAATTGTGCATTTTGATCATTTGCTTTAAATTACCTACTAAGTAAACCTAACTCAAAGCCGAAATTAATTAGGTGAACTTTACTCTTATAATAATTTGACCTAGAAATCAAAGATAAGAAAAGTAGTTTAAACTTATTAGTTGATCATCTCTATAGGTTAATTTTTGAATTCAATTCTCTTGAAGGTGAGAGTAGAAAAAAATTGTTGAAACTTTGCCGGATGAAAAATTATTTTCAATAGGTCTAAATCCACGATATATTGATAGTTAATTATCTTACTAGTGGTACTTTGAGACCTAACATTTCTTATCAAGAAAATAAAAAGTTGTTAAATTCTTGCAAGTAATACTTTTGAAATGACCCTAATCTATTCAAGATTGGTCAAGATCAATCATTTGGAGGTGTGTACCTAAATAAGAACATAAGAGCATCTTAGCCTTTTATCACTATTCTATCATGCATACTACATCTTTATTTAGGATGAACTAGAAATATAAAGGTAAGTCTAAGAATATATCAATGACAACTAATGTATTTGATTTCCAACACAAAAATATAAAGAAACCAAAATTAAAGAAAGTTTGGGTTAGGAAAGATTATCTTTGTTCAGCCACCTGATCGTCAGTTATTGTTCACCTAAATACTTTTGTTTGAGTGCTTAATTGACCTTATGTGAGCATCTTTAGTTTATTTTTTATTTTTATTGATGTTTCTTTAGTTAAAAAAAAGATTAAAAAAAGGAGAGAAGTAGACATGCTTTAACATTAACATAATCACTATATACACCATTCATATTTATTATGATTGCTATATTTTATACAAATGAATATTTTGACTTCTATATTTTTCACATTTGTTGACCGATATTGATATAAACCTACTCACACACTCATTGGATACATATGTATGTCATACTTGAAGTTTATGAATGATTTCGTGAGATTCTAGCGAATGATGTCCTAACCTTGACTGCAAAGTTTTGATATCTATCTTTTACTTTCTAAAATGCTATTATAAAGAAACACATAGTTTGTAGAGGGCTACCTACTATGATGTGTCAAACTATCACAATGAGTGGAGAGGGATACCTCACAACTAGTGTGAAAGTCATTATTGATGCGTATTTTCGCAAGTGTACGAATCGTTCAAGTAATAAAGTGTACAAAAGTACGGATATCAAACCCATAAGTAATGGCGTTACTAAGTACCGAAATTGAATAATCTTATTGTTGAAATTGTTTAAGAAGCAAATTAACTTAAAACTAAATGAAAATAACACAATTGAATGTTGTTCACAAATGATTAAAAATGCTAAGGTATTTTATTTCGCTAAATCAATTCAATCCGATTTCAAGTCATGTTATATGAGAATCAAAGCGAAAAGTGATGGTTGAAAAACCCAAATTACCTAATACTCTCTCTCGAGTTATATTAGAATTACTTATCTATGAAAACCAACTATATTTCTATGAAGATTTAATCACAAACAAGCACATTAGTTTTATGGAATTTCTAGAATAACCCCATACATTATGCATTAGGTCTCACACTCGCATTCAACATACGGTATTTATCACAAGAAGCATTCATTACACATATCCTCTCGGTCTCAATATAATGCAGCAAATCCTCTAAATCTTGGCCAAAAATTTAAAACACTAAGCATGGAAATAAATAATCAACTTGAAAACAATGAACTCATATAACAATAACAAAAGAAATCAGATTTTCTTGATTCAACTACATCATAGCCTTAGCAAAAATGAATTAGTTCATAATGGAAATAAGAACAAACATTATCTCAATTGAATCCATGAATAACAAATCAGAATAAAATGCAGAAAATGAAAGCTAAGGAGAAGAGATGAAAAACTCTTGAAGATGAACACTTGGTAGCAACAATGGTGATAATCCTTCAAGCTTCTCCAAACTCAGACCTCCTCCTCTCTGTCATCCCTTTCTATCTCTATCTTATGGTTTATATAGATCTAAGATTTTGGGGGCAATTTTGGAACAAACCGACATAAAAAATATATTTTTGGACGAAACTCGCCGGCGGCGACATTATTCTCGCCGCGGCGAGATTTCTAGGAAAATTAAAACTTTGGTTCCTCTGATTCTTGCCGACGGTGATATGAATTTGGACGGCGGCTAAAGGTGTGTTGCCGGCAGCGAAAGGTGTATGGCTAGCAGCGAGTTTGCATCTGCCAAAACTAGTGCTCTCTGTAAGGTTTTTCGCCATGCTCTCTGTAAGATTTTCGCCGGCGGCGGGATTTCCAAATTTTAAAACTTTATTTTTTTTCTTATTCTCACTCAATCCCAATCATTGAAATTTGTCCCAAACTTCTCCAAAATCAGGATTTTACCTAAAATTGAACTTTAAACACAAAATACCCGTGAAATGACATTTATGGATTAAATAATCAAATAAACACAATTTTCACACAAATATCAACATTTAAATCATAACAAAAAATGCAATAATTTGACTCTTATCAACAACCCCCAACCAACTTCTTGGTAGTCTCTAGCAAGAAAAGCAATCTATGAATAAATTCAAAGGAGGCATTAAAATAAAAATTCAAAGAAAATTTATTCTATTTACAAAATTACATTAAGCGTATGCAATAAGCCTTTAAAAGCTTAGGTGGCCCTAGTAGGATGAGTTGTAGTTTCATGAGGGCTTCCAGTGATGATACCCACAAACATCTTACCTATAACTATCCTAACTCAAAACAATAAAATCACTCAACAATTAATTGGCACAAATGTCTCAAAAATTGTTAATAACACACAACACATAGAATAATTAAATGTCACCTAAGCTTTAAGAAATCTCAAATGCCAATTTCACTTTTATTTTTGACTCTTAAACATCCATCAAACCACAAACCAATAGCCATAATGCCCAAATAATATTATGCACAACCTCCATAAACAAAAGGGTGAAATCTCAAACTCCATAGGCTCACTTTTCAAACCTCTCTCCACTAATGAAGGAAAATACACCACATCGGATCAATAGGACTTTATGAGGCTTGTAATGTTAGGCTTAGGTATTTGGTTAAGAAAGAATGGGAAATGTCAAAATACAAATAAGAGAACTTATTAGATTAAACACAACCAATTAACTAAAAGAGTAACACCATTAAACCCAAATTGTTTCTTTCGATCATATCCCATTTTTCCAAAGATAAACAAAATTCTTCCTCAATCTTTCACCTTAGTACATCCATCACTAACACTCTTTTATTTACTAGAATGTGAAGACTTTTTTTTAAGACATAACCCCCAACCAATTTCTTCCAATATATGTGGAAGATATTTTTTTTTATTCCATCCTTACTCCAATTGCTCTTGAAAAGTTTGTGTTCAAAATTAAGTGGTCTTAACAAATAAGGTAGGAATTATATATATATATATATATATATATATATATATATATATATTTTGGCTAAATAAAAGGTAGGTTATAGAAGGCAAAAAGAAAGAAAAATAAGGGTAACAATATATTTAAATAGGCTCAAAGAGGTAACTAGTGATATAAGGATAACAAGGTAGGCTTATAATGGCACAATCAATCCAAAAATGGCCTACATCATATCTTAAACACTGCAATTCCAAATTATTTCGCCTCAAGAGGTTTTCAAATGAGTTCTAGAGTTTGTTGAGATAAAAAAAAATTTCCATGAAAAAATTGCACATAAGACTTCTCTAAGCATTTAGACTAATAAACCAAATCATACTACTTACCAAAAGAGTCCCCAACTAGGTAAAATCAACATTTGAAATTATCTTTAAACCAAAGAAAAATTTAATGTCTTCTAAAAGCTACTTGTTATCACAATCACACTATTATCATCAACGTGCAAATTAAAACAAGTAAAATGCAAATGAGAAAAAAAATAAAATAAAAAATAAAAAAATAAAAATAAGACAATAAAGAAATAAAAGAAATTAAATCAAAATGCATAAAAATAAATGGAAAATCAAAATTAAACACAAATAAACACACAAACAAAACTACTAAAAATGAAGCGAGGAAAAGATTTACCATTTACCGCACCCCCAACTAAAACCTTACATTGTCCTCAATGTAAGAAAGAGAAACTGCAAATGGCCATTGACATCACAAAGAGAAAAAGAGCTAGGTGCACCATCACAGTCACAGTAATTTGTTAAATCATGGGGTTAACAATGAAAGAAAAATCAATCATAAAGAAATAAAACGAAAAAGGTGACAAAAAAATAAATCACTCAACAAAAGTCCACAAGATGAATATCATAAACTAAACAGAAAATACGAAAATTAATAACAAGAAGTACTGAAAACAACTGAAAGCAAAATAAAAAATCACTCCTCATCCTCATCATCATCATCATCATCTTTGGTCCCAATGTAAACAGGTACATCGGGCATAGGGAGGAAAGTCGGCATCTCAGGATAACCACTCATATCATGCCCAGATAGTATAGACATCCTCTGAAGGTAGTCATGAAGGAACTATGTAATCTCGGTTTGGAAATTCTGCTACTGTATGAGTAACTGACTTTGATAAGCAAGATGCTTCCCCTGGTAATCCAAAATATGCTCAATCTTGCCCAAACAGTGATCAACAGTCTTAACCCTAGGCTGGGAGGAACTCGCACTGGCCCCAACAGTAGAATGAGGGCATTTCTTGGGAGGCGATGCTATACCCAAAAACTCAGCAAGCTTTGGCCCATCAATAGGCTTCATCACACCACCAATTTCCTCATTTTTGTCCCAAGTCACTCCCTAGCATGCACAGATAGCAGAGATTAAAGATGGGAATCCAATGCCTCTAGATGCAGCCATCACACTTTGCATGATATAATCAAAGATAACCCTGCCAACATCAATAGAGGCCCTAGACACAATGTCATAAAGTAGGATGGCCCGCTCTCTAGTGACATCACTAAGGTGTGCAGTAGGTAATAAATTAGCACAAATGAAAGCATACTAGGGTCGTACAACATCCAATAAAGCACTTCGGGGGAAATTTTTATACACATCCCCCGACATCTTCCATATTGTGCCTGGCGTATAGACTGAAGCACTAACTATCGCCATGTTAATAGCTGTTAATCACTTCTTTGGTGAAAAGTACCCACTGTCCACGCATAAAAACCTTATAATCCACTTGCTCTTGAGCATTAGCAAAGAATTCCCTTACCAAAGAGAGGTATCCCCCCTCAATAGGATGACAAAAAATCTCCCACTTCCTAGCTTGAAGATGTGGGACATAATTACCCCCAACAAGGAGTCTAATCAATCAAAAACCACTTATAAGGTATGATTTCCCTCTTAACAACCTTTTCCTCAAAACACTTCGTAGCATCCTCGGATATAAACAAACTCTTGTCAAATGAATAAGCACGAGCCTTCTGGGCTTTGGTTTTCTTAGGCATTTTCACAATATACTTCAATCCAGACAATCCAGAAATTTCTCAATATATCAGAAATCAAAGCAAGAAATGCAGCAATTTAATCAAAATACCCTCAATTTCAAAAAACCCCAAATTGCCAAATCAAATTCAAATTCAAAACCCTAGCTTGCAATTCCTCATCCACAATATAATTTATCCTCCAACAATCTCTTGCAATCTAAGAGAAATGAAAATAAACAAAACTTTGTACAAAAATTACTCACTTGTTAGAGGAAAAATCAAGCTCCAAAACGCCCAAAAATAGCTCCAAAATCGCGCATAAAATTGATGAACTTGCAGCAAATCTCGATGGAAACAAGTGTATGGTGATGGATTTGGTGTTTGATGATGAATGGTGATGAAGATTTGGAATTGGGATGAGAGAAAATGGAAAAACTTGAGAGAAAAGTGAAAAACATTTGCGTGAAAACTAACCTGGCCGTGGCTAAAATCCCATTTAAATCAATTCTCGCCGGCGGTGAACGTAAGATTTTGTTTTTACCTATAAGACAAATAAAATAAGAAAATTTAATTAAAAATAAAATTATCATAAAATGAAGTGCAGAATTTAAAATCTAACTAATAATTCACCAAAACTTAAAATTTATGCTAAAATTTAAAATTTAAAATTGCTAAAATAAAATGAGATAAAAAATGAGAAAACAAATCTGATGGGTTGCCTCCTATTAAGCGCTTTAAGTTATAGTCATTAGCTAAACTTTTTGTCATTCTTTACTGCGGTTGTTGTAACTCTAGAGAATCTTTCTACTTGCTGAATTCTCCATCAAAATATGGCTTCAACCGTTGTCTATTCACCTTGAAATTTCCCTTTGTTTCATGACTGATCTCAACTACTCCATAAGGAAACACCTTGGTTACTAGAAAAGGTCCTGACCAACGAGATTTTAGCTTTCTCAGAAAAAGTCTGAGACGAGAATTATAAAGCAGCACTTTTTGTCCCACCTCAAAGTTTCGCCTCAAAATGTGCTTATCATGCCAAACCTTCGTCTTGTTCTTATATATTCGGGCATTCTCATAAGCATCATTCCTCATTTCATCCATCTCATTTAATTGCAACACCCTCTTTTCACTTGTTGCCTTAAGATCAAAATTCAGAATTTTAATTGCCCAATATGCCCGATGTTCCAATTCAACTGGAAGGTGACAAGCTTTTCCATACACCAATCGATATGGAGACATGCCGATAGGTGTCTTGAAAGTTGTTCTATAGGCCAAAGTGCATCATCTAGTTTCCTTAACCAAAGGGCGTGAGTTATTTACGATATTTTCAAGGATCCTCTTCAACTCTCGGTTTGACACTACAACTTGTCCACTAGTTTGAGGATGGTAAGGTGTTACTATCCGGTGTGTTACTCCATATTTCTACAAAAAAACCTTAAATTGGTTATTGCAAAAATGCTTACCTCCATCACTTATAATTGCTCTAGGTGTGCCAAATCTAGAAAATATGTTCTTCTTGAGAAAATTGATCACAACCATAGCATCATTAGTAGGCAAGGAAACTGCTTCCACCCATTTAGAGACATAATCTACACCAACAAGAATGTATTTATTAGAATGAGATGAAGGAAAAGGCCCCATAAAATCAATACCCTAAACATCAAATAAATCAATTATCAAAATATTATTTAAAGGCATTTCATGTCTCCGTGAAATATTTCCGCTCCTTTGGCAATCATCACACATTGAAACAAACTTGAAAGCATCTTTAAAAAATGAAGGCCAATAGAATCCAGATTGCAAAATTTTTGCTGCAATTTTTGTTCCACTAAAATGTCCTCCAACTTCCTTCGAATGGCAACGACGAAGAACAATTCCTTCTTAAACCATGAAGTGACATTTCTCCCAATTTAGCAATAAATTTGTGTCTTTACAACGCTGCAAGACTAAAGAGATATTATGCAAGCAATTATCAAAAGAATGGTCAAAAATAGAAAAATCATCCATAAAAACCTCAATAAACTTTTCGACCATATCAGAGAAAATCGCTATCATGCATCTTTGGAAAGTTGCAGGTGCATTACATAAACCGAATGGCATTCTTCTATATGCAAAAGTACCATAAGGGCATGTAAATGTTGTCTTCTCTTGATCCTCTGGTGCAATTGCAATTTGGTTGTACCATGAATATCCATCAAGAAAACAATAATAAGCATGTCCAGCCAATCTTTCCAACATCTGATCAATAAATGGCAAAGGAAAATGATCTTTTCGGGTGGCATCGTTCAACTTTCGATAATCAATACACACTCTCCACCCAGTCATTGTCCTTGTTGGAATAAGCTCATTGTTTTCATTTTCTACAACTGTGATTCCTCCTTTCTTTGGTACACAATGAATTGGGTTTACCCAAGCACTATCTGAAATCGGATAAATTATCCCCACATCCAAAAGCTTAATCACCTCAACCTTGACCACTTCTTGCATTGTTGGGTTTAAGTGCCTTTGTGGCTGAATTATGGGCTTGTAATCCTCATTCATCAAGATTTTATGCATGCAAACAGAGTTGCTAATCCCTTTGATGTCCGCCATTGTCCATCCAATTGGCGCTTTGTGAGTCCGAAGAACTCCTAATAGCTTGTTTTCCTCTTCATCATTCAAATAATTGTTAATAATAATAGGAAAAGATTCAAAGTCTTCAAGATAGGCATACCTTAGATGGGATGGCAGTGGCTTTAGCTCAATCTTGTTAGCTTCCTTCTTTACCACTGAGGTTGGAGTTTCATTTGTTCCCAACTCCTTGAATGTTCCATCATTGGACAAATATTCATCAAGTGCTGCCAGTAATTCTGAACATTGTCTCACTCCCTCATCTTCCTCCTTAATTGTTGCAGATTTCACAAGGCAAGCTTCTAGTGGTAGCAATGGAGTTCTCTCCTTAAAAGTTTCTGAGATTAACCTATCAAGAGTGTTAATTTGAAAAGAAGAATTTACCTCACTTGGAAATTTCATTGCTTTAAAAACATCAAAAGTTACTTGTCCATCTTACACCCGTAGAATGAGCTTTCCTTGCTGAACATCAATCAATGTTCTTCCAGTTGCAAGGAACGGTCTCCCCAATATCAACGGTACCTCTCTATCTTCCTCCATGTCAAGCACCACGAAATCTACAGGGAAAATAAATTTGTCAACTTTAATTAAAACATCCTCAATTATCCCTCGAGGATATTTCACCGATCGATCCGCTAATTGTAGAGAGATTGAAGTGGGCTTCACTTCTCCCAGGCCTAGTTTCCTGAAAACAGAAAGTGGCATCAAATTAATGCTTGCTCCTAAATCACATAGGACTTTATCAAAATTGAAAATTCCTATAGTACAAGGTATAGTAAAACTCCACGGGTCTTTCAATATCTGTGGCAGTTTTCTTTGAAGAACTGCACTGCATTCCGTATTTAGCATAACATTTTCATAATCTCCCAACCTCCTCTTCTTTGATAGAATTTCCTTCATGAATTTTGCATACTTGGGCATTTGTTCCAACATCTCTGCAAAAGGAATATTAATATGCAATATCTTAAAAATTTCCAGAAATTTATCAAATTGATTATCAAGCTTTTTCTTATTCAATCTTTGAGGATATGGGATAGGAGGCTCATATTTCGCATTTGGCGAAGGTTGAACATCTTGGGATGTTGATGGCTTTTTTTTAGATTCTTCCATTTTTTTCGTTGATTTCCTCTGCCATTCAAGTTCTTTACCACTTCTCAATGTGATAGCATTTGCATGCTCTTTGGGATTTATTGTGTCACTAGGCAACGATCCTTGAGACCTTTCTGCAATCTGCTTTGAAAGCTGCCCTAGTTGGTTTTGGATGTCCCTGTTGATTACCTCTTGGTTTCTTAAATTTGTTCTTGACTCCTCAATGAACTTTCCCAAAATTCCTTCCAAATCTGTTTGTTTCTTCTCTTGGGGTTGGTAGGAAGATGATGACGGTTTGAATCCCCCTTGGTTATTTCCCCATGACAAATTTGGATGATTTCTCCAACCTGGATTGTAGGTGTTCGAATATGGGTTATGTTGAGGTCTTTGAAAATTTGAAACATAATTTGCTTGCTCAGCATTTGGTGAAGCAAATGGATTTCCAACTTGGCACTCGATACTAGCATGATTTCCACCACATAAATAACATTGTGCAGTTGGTTTGGATTCAAACTGGGATGACAAAGAATCTATCTTTCTTGAAAGAGCGACAACTTGAGCCGACAAAGCATTCATTGAATCAATTTCATGCACTGCTGCTGGTCTTTTTACAGTTACCCCCTCTGAATGCCACTGATTGTTGTTTTCTGCCATAATCTCTAACAACTCATGAGCATCCTCCAATGTTTTTCCATTTAAAGACTCTCCAGCTGCAACATCAATCATTGCCCGATAGTTTGAAGCCAACCCATTATAAAATGTTGAGACTTGCAGCCAAATCGGTATACCATGATGTGGGCACTTCCTCAACATTTCTTTGAATCTTTCCCAAGCTTCATACAATGATTCTTGGTCATACTTTATAAAAGATGTGATTTCATTCCTCAATTTCGCCATCTTAGTAGGAGGAAAGAACTTGGACAAGAATTTCTGAACCAACTCATTCCATGTTGTAATTGATCCCGGTGGTAATGAGTTTAGCCACTCCTTGGCTTTATCCCAAAGTGAAAAAGGAAAAACCCTCAATCTTATAGCATCTTCAGACACACCATTTATCTTGTAAAGATCACACACCTCTAGAAAGTAAGAAATATGTGCATTTGGATCATCCTTTGACATTCCCCCAAACTGATTTGATTGAACCATTTGGATAAAGGATGGTTTTATGTCAAAGTTATTGGCTTGAACAGTTGGCCTCCTTATACCCGAAGTAGTTCCATCAACATTAGGCGCAACATAATCCCTCAAAGCTCTATGATTTCCACCTCCCTTAACAATTGGTGGATCCATGGCTGATTGTCTATTAGGAGTTGAGGTTGAACGCATTCTCTCTTAGTTTAGACGCCTATATGTTCTATCAATCTCCAGATCAAATGGAAGAAGGTTAAGGCTTCTTGCACATCTCATACAAAAATCCTACAAACTGAAAATTAACTAACACAAAAACAACACAAAATTACCCCTTTTTTATGATAAATAAAATAAAAGAACAAAATAAACAAACTGAAAAATTGCAAGAAATGAATAAAATAAATAATGCAAATGAGCAGCAACATCTCTAAATGAACAAACAATTAACACAACTCAACAAGCTCAATTTAAAACAAAATTAAAAATGAAACAATGATAAAGCAAATTAACTTCAAATTAAAACTAAGATTAGGTAGTATCGATATTAATAAAATCAAACCATTCTTCGGCAACGGTGCCAAAAACTTGATGTGTATTTTTGCAAGTGTACAAATCATTCAAGTAATAAAGTGTACAAAAGTACGGATATCGAACCCACAAGGAATGGCATTACTAAGTACCGAAATTGACTAATCCTAATTTTATTTGAAAACCGAATTGTTGAAATTGTTTAAGAAGCAAATTAACTTAAAACTAAATGCAAATAACACAATTCAATGTTGTTCACACATGATTAAAAATGCTAAGGCATTTGATTTTGCTAACCCAAATTACCTAATACTCTCTCTAGAGTTATATTAGAATTACTTATCTATGAGGAAGATTTAATCACAAACAAGCACATTACGATTTATAAATTTCTAGAATAACCACATACATCATGCATTAGGTCTCACACTCGCATTCAACATACGATATTTATCACAAGAAGCATTCATTACACATCTCCTCTCGGTCTCAATATAATGCAGCAAATCCTTTAAATCTTGGCCAGAAATTTAAAAGCATTAAGCATGGAAATAAATACTCAACCTGAAAACAATGAACTCATATAACAATAACAAAAGAAATAAGATTTTCTTGATTCAACTACATCATAGCCTTAGCAAAAATGAATTAGTTCATAATGGAAATAAGAACAAACATTGTCTCAATTGAATCCATGAATAACAAATCAGAATAAAATGCAGAAAATGAAAGCTAAGGAGAAGAGATGAAAAACTCTTGAAGATGAACACTTGGTAGCAACAATGGTGATAATTCTTCAAGCTACTCCAAACTTTCTTCTCCAAACTCAGAACTCCTCCTCTCTGTCGTCCCTTTCTTTCTCTATCTTATGGTTTATATAGATCTAGGGTTTTGAGGGAAATTTTGGAACAAAACGACATAAAAAATGTGTTTTTGAACGAAACTCGCCGGTAGCGACATTATTCTCGCCGCGATGAGATTTCTGGGAAAATTAAAATTTTGGTTCCTCTGATTCTCGCTGGTGGCGAGTTGAATTTGGCCGGTGGCTAAAGGTGTCCTACCAGCGGCAAAAGGTGTATGGCTGGCGGCAAGTTTGCATCTGCCAAAACCCGTGCTCTAGCCATGCTCTCTGCAAGATTTTCGCCGGCGGCGAGAATCTTCTCGTCGGTGGTGGGATTTCCAAATTTTGAAACTTTGTGTTTTTTTTATTCTCACTCAATCTCAATCATTGAAATTTGTCCCAAACTTCTCCAAAATCATGATTTTACCTGAAATTGCACTTTAAACACGAAATACCCGTGAAATGACATTTGTGGATTAAATAATCAAATAAACACAATTTTCACACAAATATCAACATTTAAATCATAAAAAAAATGCAATAATTTGACTCTTATCAATCATACTAGGTTTTTGACTCTTGCATATTTTCTTAAATAATTAATAATAATATTGAATGAAAAATAAAAATATAAAAGCTTTTACATGCACAAAAAGAAATAGTCATAAATGGTTTTACAAAAAGAAAACAAATAACTAATCTCTCACAAAATATGCAAGAGGAGATTACAAAAAAAAGTTATTTAAGTTTTCTCTTGGTAAGTAAAATTTTCTTATGTACAAGTATAAATTCAATTGCAATTTTTTTATGATAGATGATACACTTTTCTTTGAATATTTCATAATTGATCATAAATGTACAAATTGATATCCTATTGCAATTCCATCACATATTTTAATTTTATTGATTTTTGTATATGTTACCATATGTGTCAATATGTTTGTGTGTCTTATGCCCATATATATATTGATAACATATATATATATGTTATCAATGTACAGTCAAACTTAGAACAAAATTAATTTCAACTTTTTTATGTACTGTTGTAGTCATGTTTAACTTAGTCTATTACCCTCAATTCAAAAAATTATATATATATATATATATATATATATATGTGTGTGTGTGTGTGTGTGTCAATTTTTATAAATTTTTTGTTTTATCTTCATTTATTTAGAATAATTGTAGAACTTAGGAGGAGCTTATTCATTTTTTAAAAATATATTGTTCATAGCTCTTGGTTTTGAGTTATTCATAATATGGACTCATCTTTTCTATCATTAAATACACTATGTACTTCCTTAACCTAATTTTCCTTTTTTCATAATTATATTGTTTATTCTTATGAAAAAAGGGGGAGATACACTAAACTATTATGAACAATGAGTCATTCGAGACAAGTTGTTTGCTTATTGGTGTTTCTGTTTTTCAATATAAGCATAAGCTTTCGAGATTTAAGCAAAGATGGTTCCTCCGGATCATAGGATAGTACCACTTTGTAATTTTTTTCCCTGTGAGCTTTATGTAGTGAGAGAGAGGTTTTGTCACAAAATACGCCAAAGGTAGAGATTGTAAGGTTTATGTGAAAGTTGGCAAAATTCATGAATAAAACATAGAATTGTAATTTTAGTTTCTAGGCATGTCTTAGAAGAATATTGTTCAAACTGAAGAAGCTATCGTGTCACAACATCACATCTCAGGTATATCTTTGTTCCCATGCACGTTAGACATTGATAACATATATATATATATATATATGTTATCAATGTACAGTCAAACTTAGAACAAAATTAATTTCAACTTTTTTATGTACTGTTGTAGTCATGTTTAACTTAGTCTATTACCCTCAATTCAAAAAATTATATATATATATGTGTCAATTTTTATAAATTTTTGTTTTATCTTCATTTATTTAGAATAATTGTATAACTTAGGAGGAGCTTATTCATTTTTTAAAAATATATTGTTCATAGCTCTTGGTTTTGAGTTATTCATAATATGGACTCATCTTTTCTATCATTAAATACACTATGTACTTCCTTAACCTAATTTTCCTTTTTTCATGATTATATTGTTTATTCTTATGAAAAAAGGGGGAGATACACTAAACTATTATGAACAATGAGTCATTCGAGACAAGTTGTTTGCTTATTGGTGTTTTTGTTTTTCAATATAAGCATAAGCTTTCGAGATTTAAGCAAAGATGGTTCCTCCGGATCATAGGATAGTACCACTTTGTAATTTTTTTCCCTATGAGCTTTATGTAGTGAGAGAGAGGTTTTGTCACAAAATATGCCAAAGGTAGAGATTGTAAGGTTTATGTGAAAGTTGGCAAAATTCATGAATAAAACATAGAATTGTAATTTTAGTTTCTAGGCATGTCTTAGAAGAATATTGTTCAAACTGAAGAAGCTATCGTGTCACAACATCACATCTCAAGTATATCTTTGTTCCCATGCACGTTAGATTGCATATTAGACATATAGGAACAATATGAAAATAGGTTATTCAATCAATCGAGTAATAACTGCATCAATCAATCTATATTACCTGTCGAATTAATTGTTTTTTTGACTATATCAATCAAGGGATTAATACTCAATCGATCAAGATTAATGGCCAGATCTATCCATTTTTTCGAGAATTAATTAATTGATACACTAGATTAGTTGAGTGGACCAGGACTATTACTCAATCAATTGAGAACTTGATTACATTGATTGAGTGGCAAGGAATTTGATTTTAAAACCTATATTTAGTACAAATTGGATTGGATTTTTACTATATTGTCCTTATTTGTTAAAACTCATTTAACTGATTTTATGGACAATATGATAAAATTTACTTTGACCTAAAGTGCTTCAAAATATTCTATAAATATAAACCTAAGCACACAATTGAAACTAACTACACAAGAGCTTAATTGGGCGTATTCTCTTCATCTTTTATTCTTTCTCTTATTTTACTAGAAGTTTCAAGTAGGATTTTTCATTAAGTTTATTTATTATAATTTTTTTTTGTATTTGAAGGATTAACACGCTTATAATTATATTTTTGTTATTGTTATTGTGATTGTGATTTTAACTGATTGTTCTAAAGTTGTTAATTGTTTTTGATTTATCTGATATATTGTTTAAATCAACTAGCTAGGGTTTTTCATTATTGAATCTACTCTAGGAAAAAAAACTTGCACTTATGCTTATGTGCTAATTTTTCACATGACAGTGGTGTGGGTACAATTAACTCATGGGACTCCAGTTTGTTAGAATGCTAGTTTGGAACCGAACGCCTTTTTTTGTGAAGACTATGATGAAAGTAGCGGCTTTTAAGTAGGTTACTTAAGGGAACTTCTTGGGTGAGTAGTTTGAGTCTTAGGCTTGTAACTAGGTACTTATTTTTTATAGTTCATAGTTAGGTGGTCCAGTGAACCAATCGTTTTTCTCTTACATCATTAATGTTGCTTAGATCGTTTCAACCTAAAACTCTTATGTGTTGATTTTTATTTTTTCTAATATTTTATTATCATGCGATTGCATGTTTGACTATTCTTTGAATTTTTAATTTATCATACTTCCACTGATATTACTCTAATTGGATGATTAGATCCATAACTAAATAAACAAACTTTCAGATAGTACAATTAAGTCCACACCATAGTAATAAAATTGTAAAACATTGTATTTGTGTGATATAGTAAGTTTTTTTTCAATAATAACTGATAGTTTTTATTTTTTTATATAGTAGGGTGTAATAGATTTTTTTTTACAATAATTTTATAAACAACTCTAAATACATGCACATTTATAACTACATAAAAAGTCAATTGGTGCCACTTTAAATAGGAATATTAGCAATTATTTACTCACACCTTAAAATGACAATAAACATATTCATGCGACAAACTTATTGATCACTCTAATTCTTATATGCATAATTTTGATATTTAAATATAGAATTTAACACATTAATAATCAAAATTGGAAACTAAAATTTTTTATGATATTAAATTAATTAAAACATAGTCTAAAGCTTCAAAAAAATTTATAATCACATTATTAAAATTAGCTATACATAATCTCTGAGAATCAACTTTATTTGCAAGGAAAGCTATAAATAAGAGGATTATGAAAACTTATGAAAAGTCAGGGATGAAGCCAATGTAACCCCAATCTTCAATCTCCAATATTAATTTAAAAATATCCTTCAAAAGTTTCCTTTGATGAGATCTTTTTTCTCACTTTTTTTATGGTGTATTTCTTGAAACTAATTTGAATTGGATTCTACTTTGATTGATCCAATGGCTAGGATTAAAAATTGGTAGGGTAAAACACCCAATTTGCTTGCTTATTGGATATCTCAATCAAAACCAAGCTCAATCGAGCTAACCATAAATATTTCCAACCCAATAGCTCTCTATTGAATTCTTTTTTTGATTGATCTAATAATGATAAGTTATCTCTTGATTCGATCCATCGATCTATTTCTCAATCAATCTTTATGTGGCTTAATGTACCAACAAGTAGCACAATCTTCAAGTATGGTGATCCATATATTTTTATCCAAGGGTCCTTGATTGATTGATCGATCACAATCAATTGAGTGCTTTTTTTTTATCTAAATACATTTTTTGCCTCTTTTTTCTCATTTCATCCTTAAATACTTGTATAATAAACCCAATAAATGCAAAGGGAACAATAATTTATTGTAAATATGTGACAATTGATACATAAATACATGTATAAAATGATACCAATCAAATGATGGGCAGTTGGCATCTTTGACAGTGGTTGTCACAACACTTTAGGGGAAGATGTGGGGCTTGCGAATGATGTGTAAAGTAGAATATTTTCTCCGGCGTGTACTAAACAGTGCTAGTTTATGCAATTTTTTTATTAGCATGATAGTGGGTGGAGTTAGGACTAGGATGTTAGATATGTGAGGGTTTTATTTAAATGATCAATCATGCTTTGTGAGCTTGTGATCTAGTTAAGGTTGTATGGAAAATGTCAGTGATAAGTGCTTAAAAATACTTAATATATCATGATTTTATGTACTTTAAATGATACAATAGATTTTTATTTGCCTAGTTTTATTATCTTTAAAAAAATCTATCTTTTTCGAATCACTAGTATGTTTTGTTACTTTTTAGGTATTTTAGCTTCAAAATGATTTAATTGATCGATACTCGAAGAATAGTCCATCCAAGCACTCTATTACAACATTGAAGCTTGAAAGATAACATATGTAGAACTTACATATGTTCCAAACCATTAAAAATGATGTATAAGAAAGTACGGGTTTCAATTGTTTAGTGGAACATAGACCATGCCATGGATAATTTATGTGCCACGACGTGAGACTAACAAAGTGAGATTCACGCATTCCAGAATTATTGCATGCCATAGTACGGGAATATTATGTGCTATAGTGCATGTGTAATGGGTTGAGTTCTAGTCATGTACAACCCATTATGTCGTGGATTGGAAATGAATTATGCCTCGATGCCCATCTTCTGATCTACCATTTTGGTTTTTTCTACACCTATAAATTGGACTCTAGTTCTTCATTGTAACATATCCCACAACTTCTCTCTTAGCTATATTCTTATTTTTCTTTCAAGCTTTTCTTTTCCTTTAGTAGTTTTATTGTTCTTATCTAAAATTAAGAGTTGAACAAATTTAGTTTACGTAGTAGCTTTAGTTTCAATTCAATAAATAGTGTTGACAATTCTATTTGGAGGTTTTTCATAACATGAATGATACTAAGATTATGTACGGATACAATTGATGTATAATTTAAATGTATTATTTTCAAACTATCTTTATAAAGATTTAAGCAAACTTTTATTAAAGAAAAGTATATATGTTAGTATTTTTCATAATAAATATTAGAGTTATATTTATAAGGAGAAAAACTAAAAAACAAAAACTATAATAAAATTAAACTATCCTAAATCAATTTTATAGGCTAAAATGATTGCATCTAACATTTGCAACAAGTCTTTAAATCTCTAGATTGACCTAGTGAATGAGTTTAAGTCTCGTAAAAGATGATAACCACAAACATCAAATTTAAAATGTAAAAATAAAAAATAGTTAACAAAAACAAGCAATTAACATATAAACAAACAAAGTAAAATTTAAAACAAAGTAAAAAAATTAAAAAGATAACAAAATAAAAAGAATTACAAAATTTCTAATGTTTTTTAATTTCTTCTAAGTTTAATTATAATTCAAAGTCATAGCATAAAACATTTTAATATTCTAAACATTCATAGTTTATTATAATAATTAATTGAAAATAATTTTAATGTTCAAATAAAAAATGTATCAATATTAAATTTGCCCAATTTCATAGTATGAAATCTGAATTCATTTTGACTCTAACCTAAAAAGCCATAGTCTCAATTACACCTATTTTATTGGTTCAAGCACTCATTCAAAGGTATATGCAAATTAAATTTATATAAATAAATGAACTAATATGTTTGCATACATATAAAGAATAAAAGGCTAAAGATGGAGCATAATATTGATCTTATGAAAGGTATCGAATGAAAACATTTATAAAGAAATCAAATATTATTTTCATGCATCAATCAAATTCATTAAATAAAAATTTAAAGTAATATTCCTTAGAGAGATAAAAAAAATTAAATGACTTGTTGGGGATTTACTTCGGATCTTTCTTTTATATTTGAAAATTTCTCACAACTTTATAAGAAATTTTGGTCATAATATTTAGTTTATACTATTCATTTGTCTCTCTTTTCCTTATTTTTTTCTCTCTCTATTTTTAGAGATATTCTTTTTTTAGAGGACCTATCAAATATTATTTTCATGCATAAATAAAATTCATTAAATAAAAATTTCAAGTAATATGCCTTATAGAGATAAAATAAATGTAAATGACTTGTTGGGGATTTATTTCGAATCTTTCTTTTATATTTAAAAATTTCTCACAACTTTATAAGACATTTGGGTCATAATATTTAGTTTACACTATTTATTTGTCTCTCTATTTTTAGAGATATTCTTTTTTTAGAGGATCTACGTATAGTTTGTACATATTTTTGTAGATATGGTAAGGGACTAATATTTGGTTTTTTTATTGATTTAAGTAACCCTGTATATATATATATATATATATATCACTTTTTAATGATTATGAAAAAAAAGAAGGGCATGTACTTTCAATTTATGCTTAAGTCAATTAATTTAAGCAAAAAATGAATATATGACACTTTATTAGATGTAAAATTCCTATCATTCAATTTAAAGACCTATAGAGATCTTCTAGTAATATAGAATTGATAAGAGTGTTTAAAAGAGGAAAAAAATCACTTAGAATGAGAATATAATGGCTCAAAATATTCTCACAAGGTAGTCTGTATTATTTGATTCCTAAACATCGATTTTAGATTTATAATAATTTTAACATTTTATCATAAAATACAAATTATGATAGAAACAAACTAATTATAACAATACACTATATAATGTTTAATAAATTAATCTAAAAACGTAAAGACTTAATCATTTACTTAAAATTAAAGAAAATGAATGATAATTTTGGAAGAAAAAATTTAAAATTAAACTAAAATCCCTAAAACCAATAAAAATAAGTAAAAGTACACAAAAACAAGTATAAACATAAACAATGTAAAGATGTGAATACATTTTTAAATAAAAATTTCAAATTAGCTCAATCTTATACTTTTCCTACCTCCAACATAGAACTTATATTGTCCTTAATGTAATAATTGTAAATTAAAGATAAAGAGTAAAGAATAGGAAAGTTACCCATTTGTTGAACCTGTTCAAGTATAGCTATAGAATTGTAGGTATATCCATCAATCCAAACGTTTAAATTTACATTGAAAAGCTACGTACTTATTACAAATTTCAAAAAATAGTTATAAAATTAACAATTTTAAACAATTTTTATACGATAGGAAAGAAAATAATTAACATAAAACAAATGTAAATATAATATCCAAAAACAATAAAAATAAAGTTCTCAAAATAAAACAAAACAAATCAAAATACATAATAAATCATAAAAACTGGTGTCAAATTTAGAGCTCTTCCTCCATGTCATCCGAATTTTGTTAGGAATTGTAAAGGTGAAATCATAATGATGATACTAAGATGTTACTAAATGGCTTGCATCTACCTCGAGATGACTTAGTTGCAAGCGGTTCATGTCATACATCATTCGGTTGTTATCCACCTGATCACGGGCTTATTGATTTAGAAATGTAGCTTGTTAGGCACTATAGGCTTGTTAGAATTCTTCTATGTATCTCAATTTTTCATTAAATTTATGAAATTACCCTATTATAGATACTTTTAACGAAAGAATGACCCTTCTTTCACTTGATGAAGGAATGACCCTTCTTTCTCTTTCAACAATGTTCATACCAGAAATGAGTTTATCATAATATATTAGGTTCAATAACTCACCAAGTTGTAAAAAAACTTCACCTTTTGAGTGAGGTAGCCATGCTTCCTTATATAATTTAGTGATTAATGGAGGAAAAAAACTCAAACAATGACTGTTTGTAGATAACTTTATCATGTGATGAATTATATTACCTACACCTATATATAGGCATCTTGGATGCAATTGCATATAGTAAACTTCCCCTATCTCTATCAATAGAAGTGTATTGTCTGGTAGGCATTAATCTTGAAAACACAAAGTATTGCCTAATATAAGAAATCTTATCCAAATACTTTACTTCATATCCTTCACGTTTACTACCAGCATATATCCATTCAGTTCCTTGTATGGTGAAGGTCTCAATTACTATAGTATAATTGAAAGAGCTCACACCCCAATATACAACCAGGGTAAGGAGATACAAAATCCTAAAAGACTTGACCCTAACTCTCACAAACAAGGAAATAAACATTTATACAAATCACGTAATAGAATCATAAATAGTATAATATCAAATAGTAGATAACTTGAAGAACATATATTACATATCAAAGTAGAAAGCCACTAAAAAACAAATTCCTTCTAATCAAAGTTTATGTTTAATATGTTAAGATATAGACACAACAAACTTAGATTATACTAGCTCAATAAGAGATCATACATAACACTCGATATAACAAGCTAAACCTATATAGATACCATATCTATATGGTAATATCCTTGTGTTGCTTAAGGTAACCACTCAACAACAATTAATTTCCTAAATAGTCAACAATTTACAACACTAATAGAAAGTAAAGCCATTATTACCTTTGTCAGCCAGGTTCTCCATCCAAACTACCTACTGCTACTCTTTACTTGTTGCTTCTGCAACTATTTGGTTCAACACTCAAACCCATATGTCCTCCACAACACCACTCAATATGATATGATTAGTAACTAGAAGTTTATCAACTCACAACCTCATGGACACATAATCCACTATTAATATCAAATCACGTAGGGGAGACACACAACCAAACAACATATTCACATAGACAATTTGATAACTAACCATAAAATGACCCATTCTCAAATGTATGCTCTCCAAAATAATTTAAAAAATAGTTAAAATCTTAGAGTGAATTTTGGCAGAGTTTAGATCTTAAACAGTAATGAAGAGAAGAGAAATGAATTGGATATTTATAAGGCTCAAAATGCATACCTCGCCAGCCACCTCGCTAGCCATCTCTTCAGGGGTGCTAGTGAGAGTGTAGTAAGGTCTTGGCTGAGCTCGTTGGCAAGGTACTAAGGAGTTAAAAAAAATTTGTTACCAAAAATATCAAGTACTATCCATAAATACCTATACCTGAGACACACCAAAAACCACAATTAATAACATCGACTAGCTCTAACACTCTACCTAGATTGTACAATACAAAATCAACCCCATAATATGTGTAAACATACTTTACCTAACCATGTGTGTATATGAATTATTGATCTGTGGTAATCAACCTAAGTAGAAGAAGAACAATACACTAATTAAAATTAAATAGACACTGTGTTTTATACATGGGAAGCCAATAAAGAGACACAAGTATAATGGGACTTACATTCTCCCCATTTATATTTCCGTGTTAAAACACTACATAACTAGGTATAGACACACATCAAACATGAGTTGGTCATGAAGATGTCCTAAAGTTGAGGGTTTGAGTACCACTTCATGCAAAACATTTGAAGCTCAAAGACTTTACTTTACACATGTAATCTGCAAAAACGAAACAAACATATACCCTGTGAAATGTATCAAGCAGGAATAACATGTAGTCAAACCACATACTATTATGTTATCCCTATATAGGTACACATGGATAAGAATAAACACAATTAAATTGCATAACTCCCATGTCTTTATACAATATTCCCCCTGAATGCATGCAAATCAAACAACAATATGTAGTGTAATCCTACACTCATAGCCCATGTAGCACATAGCATAGCAATAATCATATAGTTATTCATAGGAACATCTCCCTTTTTTTGACATTGAAAGTCAAAAGAGCACCCTTATATAATGGAGAAAAGGCATACAAAAATGGTATAATCCTAACACTAATGCAACATGGCATGTAAGATTAAATCAAAGACAATAAAAAGTACCACATACTTTGAGAGAAAAAGACACAGAAAAGCACCAAGACACTAGTAGGGTAGGGATATGCAAAATAAAACAAACTAAATACACAGGAAAAAAAGGACAAGTGTAGATAGAAAACATCTCAATCTACCCAAGAAAACATATGTCATGCATTCCAGCAATAGTTACTAGGCAATGAATGACAAGCAACCTATCATACTAATAGTCCTATTTATGCATGGTTTATGCAGTAATACTTCACATAGAAGGAAGCACCACATGAACGTGTAGAATAATAAAAACTCATAAAGAGGATAAACAATAGGATGTAAAACAAACACATCACTTCCCTTGACAGCACACACAAAATATACACCTATATCCCTAAAACTATGCATGTGATATAATAAACAAGTTATGCATTCTACTTACAAATCCCCAACATAAAGGAATCTACATATAGTAGTCAACGCAAAATATAGAACGAGGGACACAAACAAGACATGTTTAACAAATTAGAGGGTCCGTAGATGATAAACAATACATTCAACCCAAAAATCCACATTTACATCAACCCATGATGTAGTCATATAAGGGTATAACTAAATTTTTGATGCCATGCATAATGTGTGATATTCAAATTTGTTTTACTCTATATGCCATCATGATATGCTTATGCAAACCAAGCAAATTAAAAAATAGACTCAATTTGAACCAAGCTTCATACGTCTATAATTAATCTCTCTCTAGTAATGTAAGTACCAACCAAGATGAAATCAATAGGTCTTTCAAAGATTGTAATTAAAGGCTAAGGAATGGGTTAAGGAGAGAAGAATAATAGGCTTGAACACACCTTTGTAAATCCAAAAAAATGGATAAGTTCATATCCATGACACTCAAACATCAACCAATGTTGAGAGAATAATACACAAAAATTAGATGTTTATGCAACTCTACCTCAACACACTCGTCATCTTTTCACCTTTTCTTTTCTTTTTTTTCTCCTTCCTTTTGTTTTACACAAACAAATCTCAAGACTTCATTTTCTTTGTCTTTTCTCTATCTTTCCTTATTTTTTTACATTCATGAATCCATTATTAACCTTTTCATTCCTGTTTTCTCTTTTCCTCTTTTTTTAATAGAAATCAAGAGGGTAAAATTGACAAACCTAGAACATACAAACTCAACCAAATGGTGCATAAGGTAAGTGGGAATACATTTTTAGGCTAGGCCAATATTTAGGAGTAAAAAAATGAAGGGATACCATAAAGGCTCAAAGAGATGAGACTAAGGATATGAGAAAAAAGATGGAAAGAAAGGAACAAATGATTCAAGCATGGACTGAATCCTCTTTCGTAGTACCTAGAATTTCACCTCGAGAGACACTGAAGGTGGTTTCTATAGCTTATTAGAGGAATATAAATCATCAAAGTAGGATATTCACACAAGCTTAACAAAATAACAATACAAATTCACAAAGATATCGCATATGCAAAAGATAATTTCATTTCAAATAAGATAAACAAGAAAAAATTAGCCATATAGGCTCTCATGGAATACATATGTCAAAACATCCACACTTTCATTTTTGTCAAATGCATGCTAAACATATATCAATATCATCCCTCTAAAATTCATTTTACATGCAATATTATAGCAAAGAGAAAAGTCGTTAGTCTTATGAAACAAAAATAATGACTAACAAGTAAGATGGTAAAAAAGGATTCAAAATATATCAACACTCAAATAGAAAGTGAACGTGTCTCGAAAGAGATAAAGAGAAATACTCACATCATTGCTAGTAAGGAGAAAGAAAGAAACTGACTAACTAGTAAGTAATACAAGTAATATCACTAAAATAAAGAAGAAACGAGGGATGCTACTAGAACTATAAAGCATATGAGAAGGAAAAAAGTTCTAACACAGAAACACAAGACATGCTTAGAAAGGGAAAACATCACAAACAATAGGAGTGTACATAAAGATTCAAGAAAAAAGATATCACAGTTAATTTCAAGGAAGCAACTAAAAAAAGTAGTGGCATAAGAAAGAAAAAGATTGGTTAAAGAAGAACATAAGTCAATATGAAACAAACTGATAATCAACACACAATATGCTAGGTGCAAGAATATAAAACCTAGTAAGACAAACGAGAAGCATTCTCAATGTCATGTCATAAGAAAGATAAGGTCATAGAAAGAGTACTCTACTACAATGACACTACATGATGAAAACATATGACGTGATGCATATACAAAAGGCCATAGAGGAAGAAGCAAGTAGTATGCAATACAACACACATAAGGAACATGTCAAAGCAACTAGCATGTGAGAAAACTAGTAAAAGATTAGTCATAAAGGTAAAGTAACAAATATGAAAATTAACATATTGTGCACAACTCGAAAACATTAAGCAATATACAAGAAGAAGTGTCAAACAAATAAGCACAAACAAAATGACATAATTTCACATATAGAAAAATTAGAGAAATAGAAAAAAAAAGGTGAATGAAAGCAACTCTACCCCAATAGATCACCCAAAAATAGTGATCAAACTACACCCTTAGGTTTAAAGAATTTGTGAGAGGCAATAGAACTTGGAGATAGTCTCTGGCTTATATAAGAATGAAGAGTATATGGAACTCATTGTTTGTTTTATTTAAAGTTTCTACTAAAACTAGTCGAGTCATCCATATAAATATAGCAAGCTGGTTTTTTGAGCTAGATTTATTTCTTTTTTCTTTATTCCTTAGATGCATGATCCAAGCTATATGAACATGCTCATATAGGCCAAAGTAGCTACATCTTGACGAAGAAGATGGAGAAGAGCAACGTGGAGGGACTTATACTCCCCATAAATCTAGGACATTGCCTAACAATATGGCTAGTAATGCCACAACAATGACATGTGCGAATAGTGGAGCTAGGAAAATAGGGTCCCTAAATCCAAGAAGTAGTACACGGAAGAGAAGAAGAAAAAACATTCACATTGAAATTAACACGAGGATGAGATGTCAATTTCCCACAATGTGGCCTCAAATGCCCAAGCTCAAAATAGTGGTGACAAGTGGGAATGATAGTAAATAAAGGTATTAGACCACTATTGGAGCGACTATAAGTGATAACCTTAGGTGAATGTTTCATCTTGCTAGAGGAATCTAGTTGATACCATGCAATAGATTTACCTCTTGGATTGGTAGTGGTAGATTATAACTTTGGCTCTTGATTGGAAGCTTTGAAAAACTTAGTAAAATACATTGTAGAAGTTGGAACCCCATCAATATACCTGATTCCATACTTGTACCCAGAGAACTTTATATTGCTAATCATTTCAACATTTTTGAACTTGTTGTCATTCTATCGATAATAATGGAAGGATGAGCTAGTTCCTTCTCCCACATACTAAGTTTTTCTTATAGGGTAGCAAAAAAGTCTTGCTTTTCTTTAAGGAAGGATTAAAGATAAGAAGTATAATTATTAAGAATCCCTGCTCTCTTATGTAGTAGTCATAGGATTAATGATACTACTAGAGGTAACAAAAGCCATAAATTTGTATCATCCTCACCATCACTACTAATACTATCCAAAATAGTAACCTCAACTTTCATTACATGCTTTTTCATGTGATTTTTTTGTTGAAGACACTTGGCAACAATGTGATCACGCTTCCCACATTCGAAGCATCTTATTTGAAGTTTGATTTATTTGGTTTCCCATATTCACCATTTGAGTCATCATTATCTTTAATGATTTTCAAACCTTTAGAACTCAAACTCACATTTCAAATACCCCAAAGAAGTTTTATTCTTTCTAAAGAATCATGGGAATCTCTAAGAAATTAATGCCAATTCCTCCTTAGTAACATCATATTCACACTCAACAGAAGTGGTAATAGTATAAGTACTGGACCATTTTCCTAAGTAGTCTTGAGTACCACAATCTTTCCCTTATAAAAAAATAAGTTGATCTTGCCTTGGCAATAAGTGGTGAAACTCAAAAACTTTTAGATCATCAATTAGCTCGTTTATAGTCAACTCATCAGGTTTGAACATTGATTTGAGCACAATGACCTTAACATGAAACTAGTAGGGAAGACTAGCGATGATTTTCTTAATTTACTTTTCCTTACTAATAGGTCTTTCCATGTTGTAGGATTAATTAACAATGCTGGAAAATTATGCGTAACATTTATCAAAAGTTTTGTCTTTCTATATGATGCATAGTTTGAAATATCTTTTTATTTTTACAATCTTTCGATAGCATACTTTCCTTTATGGGTCATCTCCAAAATGTCCTATACTTGTTCTGAGGTAGTATAACTCTATATCCTTGTGTACTTGTCTAAGGACATATCCATGATAATAGCATATAACCCATCACTATTCCATTATGACTCCTTGCTTTCTTTTTTGGTCCATTCAACCATAGGTTTAGGAATCACAAAATTATCAGGAAGGGTTTTGGTTGGATAAGTCTAGCCATTTTCTATAAGGTACCAAACATAGTCATATTGGGACCACAAAAGGTCCCTCATCTGAGGTTTCTAATAGGAATAGTTCAATCCCATTAAACAATGGAGATCTACCTATGATAGCCCCTTCTCTTGACTCCATCAAAGAGAATGTATGTGTGATAAAGCGAGTTAACAAGATTAACACCAGACTAGTTAAGCCCAAAATGGTGCACCTACTTTGATACCAATTGAAAGAGTCCACAACCGGATATACGACCAGGGTAAGGAGATACAGACTCCTAAAGGACTTAACCCTAAATCACACAAATAAAGATATAAACACTTATTGGAACTGAGTAAGTTCTCTTACATGGAATTGACCCAATGTACGTCTTGTAGGGCATCCTTAACATTTTTAGGAAGGATAGTAGAGGTGAAACATATTTAGTTTAAAGTTTCTTATATCGTCCATCTTATTCAAACACCACCTTCAACATTATCAATAATGTTATGAGTAGAAAAAGCATCATTTTCCCATTTTAGAATAGAAGATTCTTTTTGTTCATTTTTTCCTCATATTTAGAAGTCTTTAGAGGATCAACCAGATAGATAGTATATGGAGTCTCAAATTATGTAAGTCATTTTTTAAAGAACCCCTATCACCAAAACAACATTATCTTGAAATATAATAACTTTAGTAGCACTAGAGTCATCAATACTACATTGATAGATTCCATATCTATTGAAGTTCTCAAATTGTAGACACAACAAGTACTTCAAACACAAGAAGGTGCTTCACAGTAGGCTTCTTTCTATACACAAGTTCATAAGAAGAGTGACATATACTAGGTCTTAAGAAGCAGTAATTCAGAGTGTAGTAGGAGGTGTTAACAACTTTTTCCAAAAACTCCTTAGCCAATTTTTTGCTAGTCAACATAACTCTAGTAATTTCTTGAATAATCCGGTACTTTCTCTCAACAATACCATTCTATTGAGGGGTCTTGGGAGTAGAAAACTCATGCTGAGTACCTATATCATTACAAAAGGAAACTCCAAATTCTCAAAATCTTTATCATGATCACTTCTTATTTTGATGATAGTACTAATGGGCTCAAACCTCTCATTTTGTAGTTTAATGCATAGGGCGTTGAACATAGGATAATTTTATGATTTCTCTCTTAGAAACAAAATTAAGGTATATATGGAGAAATCATCAACAACCACCAAGATTTATTTTCTCCCACTAATACTAGTAGTCTGTATAGGACACATCATACCCATATGAAAAATATCAAGAGGTCTTGTTATGGAGAGATGTTGATTCACCTTGTGTTGAATCTTACTTTTATTTCCCTACTGATAGGGGCCACATTTATGACCCAACCACTAATGCCAAAGCTCTTCTATACTTAGACTCAATCTATTGCAAACAACCTCGAGAGTATTACCCATACAATAACACTTGTCTTTTGATCTACTAACCTTGACTAAAAGATTACCCAAACTATCATACATAGAGTAGTCTTTTGAGTGAATTTGACAGAGTACTTATTTTTATAGATTAGGCTAATGCTGATAAGACTAGACTTGAGACCTTCCATATAAAATTCATCTTTAACCTTAGGAATTTTAGGTGCACTAATAGAACCTTTTTCCATAAATCATGGCCTTATTTTAATCACCAAAATTATAGATCCATCATAAGCAAGAATTAAGTTGGTGAAGAAAGATATGTCTCTAGTCATATATTGTGAACAACCACTATCAAAATACCAACATCTAGATGCTTGAGCCTTCAGAGCTATGTGAATAACATTACAATTGGAGAATACACAATCATCTAAGAGAAGCATCCATCATACTTTCTTACAAAGAAATCCCATACTTTGTTGGAGGTAGTTAACACAGAAATCAAACTTGAGTCTTTAGTAGTAATAGAATTGATAAGTAATTGTAATCCTTAACAATTGAGATTACTAAGATGAAGCCCTTCTTTGTTCCAAACAATAATAGGCTTTGGTTCAACAACACTAGTCTTTGAACTTTACATAGGGAAATACCAACGATTCTCAATCAAGAACCAAACATCATTATTTTTTCATCTCAAATAAGATGAGATCTTTAGTAAAAATAACCATTAAACTAATGAAGCCTACTAACCAAGCCTCTAACATTATCCATTATAAAATATTAGTGAAATTAGAAAAAGATAAATGGGAAAAAGGATTAAGAATGAAGTGGTTAGGCCCAAAAAGGGTGTACTTTCTCTAATACTAATTGAAAGAGTCGAGGGCCTAGTACACAACTAGGATAAGAAGATACTAATGTCTTAGGGACTCACCCCTACAAGTAGAGTAACAAATAAGGAAAGATAATAAATACCATCAACATGAAATAATACACAAGCTACTCACTAAGCAAATAAAGCATACTATATTGAAAGTAAATAGCTTTCTAATCAGAGTCCAAAGCCAATAGTTGTAACTTACATGATCAGGATTCAGATTGTACTCACAACATACCAGATCATATAAACACAATCATATAACACTCAAAGAACCCCTATATATATGGTAAAATCCTCATGTTACTCTTAGTAACCACTTGGTAGCAAACAATCCACTAAACAATTAACATAAATAACTTGATAGAAATAAAAAATAATTATCAATCAAGACCACACTACCTTAACTGCCTATTATTTCCTTCTAGTGTTAACTTTGTAACTACTGGATAGGAAACATAGATGTGACTCTCCTCTAGAGATAGCATAATGACTCTATGAAAGTAGAGTCAAAAGTGCACTTTTTTACTTAATATTTACTTATTTTAATTAATAATTAGTATTTTTATGGCTAAAAATATTAAAATATAAAATGTTTAGTAAAAAGGGGTTCAAATATAATTTTTGGAATGTTTTGGGAATTTTTTGAATTTTTAACGTAGAGCCAATCAAGAGTTGCCACATAGCCTACCATGCAAGCATAGGAATTGACTGGGCAAGCCGCATAGATGCCACACAAGTAGGGACAATTAATCACGTTACACTTAGTGTCAGGAGGATGAACTATACACCATGTGTCAACACGGTGTTCAATCCGAGTTTGGAGATTGGTCACACTGCCTTGACACGTGTCTCCACACCATTGCTCCACGTGTTCCAACTGTGTGCCAACC